>JAMJFZ010001360.1:11997500-12390000 GCA_026225945.1 Cricetomys ansorgei
CATAAAACCAAACAAAAAAATACTATCTGGAATGGAAAAGAAAATTGAGGAAATATTTTCAAACTTTATTAAAGAAAAATTTAAAGTGTGTGTGTGTATGTGTATGTGTGTGTGTATAATGAACAATCTAATAATTTGAAATGTGATAAATAATTTGGATATGATAACCAATTACATGGATGAGGAATCTGGGATAAAAATTGAAGATATAGAGTATAAAAAAATTATTGGATGAAATTGGAAGAAAATTTCCAAAATCAAATGAGTGGAATGGATATTCAAAGATAAAATACAATTTGAACACCAGATAGATATAAGAAAAGATAAGTTTCAACCAGTCAAGTTGCCCAAACTGCAAAACCATGTTAGAAGTTCCAAAAGAAATCTGCTATTATGTTTGTGGCTTTAATGTATGACTTAATACTTAACCTTTTCAGTTTCCAATATTATTTTCCACATAGCTTGTGTTTTAAATATAAAATGATATTTGTAGGTTATTGTTCATGTATTTTTGACACTAGAAATATCTCTAATTATCTCAGTGGCCATTTCTTATCCAAGACTAGGGAAATTTTGTGCTACAGTTTTGTTAAATAGTTTCTTACATGCCATTTGTTTAATTTTCTTCTCACATTTTGTCCATGATAACTGCATTTCCCCTTTAGATTGTATCCAATAGATCTAAATTGCTCTGTTGGTGCTTTTTTATCATTTCATTTTTGTCATTTTCTTAATGTGCTAATTCACCTACCACCATTCAAACCCTGATATTCTGCCATCTATTTTTTCTATTCTATTTTTCAGGCTTTCTACTGACTTTCAAAATTTGACTTATTTAGCTATCATTTACAAATTTTTCATTTGAAGTATTTCAGAATGTATATATATTTCCATTGAATATTTATTTATTTATTTTGAGGCCAGATCTCTCTATGTATCCCTGCCTTTATTAGAATTCAGTATATATTCCAAGCTGGCCTCAAACTCACTGAGAACTCATTACCTCTGCCATCCAAGTTCTGGGATTAAATGTGTATGCCATCATATCTGGCACCAATATGTGTTTATTTAATTCCATTTTTGTATTCTGAATTGACTTCCATTTCAATCAACTCTTGTGTTCTCTTTACATTAGGTCAAGGAGCTAATTTATCTCCTCTTAGATTTTGGTAATCATTCTTATGCTCATTATTTTGTATTTTTCTGGATGTTTAACTATTTCATTTTCTTTGAAGTCAACTACTGTTTAATTAATAATTCTTTGAGGAATAATATTCCTTTCATTTTTTTGGTGTGTGTTTTGTTTCTATGTTGGAAGTTCTTTATATCTGATTTGGTTGTTGGTTGGATTATTAAAAGCTACTTGAACTTTTTCAGTGGAAATATATGCAATGTTCAAGATACTATAATAAGACTCTAGGATGAAATTCAGGTATTCATTTTAATAGATGGAAAAAGAACTCTGACTAAATTCTCTCAGAATTAAAGTCCTGAAGAAATTTTAATAGAAGCAAGGTAATGCAACATATTAAAGGCTATATATAACTAATACATAGGCAATATTATGTGAACTGAGAGGAAAACTCAAAGCAGTTGCACAAAAATCGATAATGAGACAATGATGTCCACTTTCCTAATCCTTATTCAATATCATTGTTGAATTATCAGCAAGAGCTGTAAAATGAAAGAAATAAATATAATAGTGATAAATAGGGAAAAAATACAACTATCTATATTTTCAGGTGATATAATATTGTATGTAAAGACAACAATGACTTCTCCACCAGAAAACTTTTATACTTTATAAAATTTTTTCATAAAATTTTGTGAAAATTTTTATAGAAAGTATAAGAGTTTATAACACCTGAAAATAAGCAATGTAAGTGAGGAAGAATTTATTTTGAGTTTAAAGGGATATATTAAGCTATACCAAGGAGGGCATAGCAGCAGGAGCAGGAGGAAATTGGGTCACATTACATCAATAATGAAGAAGTAGAAAGTAAACAGGGAGTGGGGCAAGACTTCTCAAGCCTACCCAGTGAGCTACTTTCTTTAGTGAGGCTTCATCTTCATCTAAAAATTTTATAACCTTTCAGAAGAATGTGACCTTTTGGACACCAAGCATTCAAATATATGAGCCTATGGAAGATATTTCACATTCAAACAACGTTTTAGCCCTGGATATCCAAGACTTATGTCTATCTTATTGTACAATATGCATTCATTTTAACTTCCAGGATCCCCTTAGTTCTTACCAGTCTCAATGCTGTTCAAAAGTACAAAATCCACAGGTGCCAGTGAGTTAGATTACTGGATAAAGAAACCTGAGTTGCTGAGTTCAATCCACAGAATTCACATAATGGAAGAATAGAACTCTTGAGAGTTGTCCTCTGAGTTTCAAAGTTAGGAACCGTGAAACCCAATCAATCAATAAATATTTTTTTTTAAATGTAAAGTGCAAATTCCAACTTTTATTGTTAAACACAAAATATATATTCACTGTAATTCCCAATAACTTAACGCAACACACACACTCACACACACATATACACACACACACAAACACACACACACACACACACACACACAAACACACACATACACACACACAAACACACACATACAATCCACACCATTTTAGTTTATAGTTGCAGGTAAACATCTGCATTCTGAAATGGAGGAATTGGGAAAGATGAGACCAAAGCAAGACTAAAACCTACTTTTGAAAATATCAAATCCCAAAGCTCTGTAAACATCATGTCAGAATTAAAATGGAATGATCTATACCCCAAAGACCTCTGGTACTTGTACAGGAATATTTAATCCTTTAATCCAGCAGCATGGCTCTTCTCAGGTAGAAAGAATGTTGGTACACACCTTTAATCCCAAAAGTCAGAAGGTAGTGGTGATGTACACCTTTAATCCAAGCCCTTGGGAGACAGGAAGCAGAACTCAGAAGGAATCAGTGTCAAACAGGAAGTGATGTCTGAGATGAGAGAGAATGAAAGGCAGGCAAAGGGACAAATCAGAGGAGGAGTTAGCAGAGTGAGTCAGAGTGTGGACATGCCCAACTCTCATGATAGGAAAACAGGCTCTCAGCTTAGAGACAGGGGATTAGACACAGGTGGATGAAGCAGTCTGATTGGGTCAGACAAAATCACATGGAGGACAAGACACTGAGACAAAGAAGTGGTTTGATTGAGGATAAGGCAGAGAAACAGATTGACTGAGGCAGTATGGTGCAATGTAAGCTCACAGACACACAGAAGCAGTCTGAGGAGTCTGAGGCAAAGATAGAGGTAACTTGGCAAAAGTAATCAGAAATTGACATGAACAGTGAGTCAGTTTGAAACCAAGCAGAGCAGTTCAGTTTGAGGCAGTCAAGCAATCAACCAGAGTCAGAAAGAGTTTAGTCAAAAACAGTCAGCTTGCTCAGAAGGTCAGTTTGAACCAGCAGCTTGGAGAAGAGTTGAGTTCAGTACAGCCTTGAGTTCAAAAGGAGCTTGTTAGAGTGGCTCAGTCAGTATAAAGTCTCGAAGTTTAAATGTTTTATGTTGTAAGGAGGCTGAAGTCTTTCCAGTCCAAGGTGTAAGACTAGATTGTATGGAGGCTCTAAACATACCAGGGATACAGGACTAGGACTAATGATTGTGTTAGGCAAGGAATAAACTGCCTCTTCCCGGAATCAACACCTACACAAACTCCTCCCCTTCTGCTCTGACACCTGTAGTAACACAGCTCATTTCTTAGCTTGTCTCTAATCTGAAAATGCAGCTTTCTCAGATGACTTAGCTTTCACTTTCACAGCTTCACATAGAAGTCTTTTAGGGCCTCTTGAAAAACACTATAAGATCTCAGCAACACATTGCTTGACCTCAGAAATTTTAAGGGACTGGGATGAAAGGATTCCATGAGTGTCCTTTGCATCATTCCATGCCTGTAAAATCATTATCATGTGAAAGGTTTTGCCAAGTTCTGCTGCCAGCTCAGAATAGTGCCTGACCCCTTGGACTGAAGTTCAATTCTCTTTTTGCTAATTTCCATATGTATTTATTTTTGAACCAGGAATACCTTTAGCTACATTATCACTTTAAGCTCTCACTTTCAATTGAATTTACATTACACAAGATTATCCATTCATTCAATGCATGGGATCTTGTCATTAATGCCCTTATTGCCACAGGGAAGACTGAGTTCTTTCTTTAACAGTGTTAATGTTGTTAAAGGTTGTTCAGATGTCTATAGTCTCCTTACCTGAAGCTTTATATTTACTCAAACATATTTTCTTGTCAAATTTCACATTTTTTATGTCATTTTGATATATTCTTTTCTCACTCTCACTGTAGTTCTAGGTGAGAGTGATGAAGACAGGAGATAGAATTTTGAAGTGAAATTTAGGGGGAGAGATCTGTAGTTATACACCTATGGGGAGACTCAGCAAGCAGAAAAAGGGGGCATTTTCATACTTGGAAACTCTGCCAGACCTCAGCAGAGGGAACCACCATGCTGGCCAGCACCACGCTCAATCGACAATGGAACCAAGAACATTTCAGCTCAGGTGTTTTTATTCATTCAGAACGTCCTAGGTGTTCTATTGATACCGTGTGCAGATCATAAGCAATTAAACATCACCCATATAAATCTGAGACCTACAGACTAAACAAAAGCTAAGGTCTATGCATCCCTTTTTCCAACAGTGCAAAAAAACCACAATTATTATGAACATAACTATAAATAAACTTCTACAACAATTCCCCTCTTAGGTATAAAAGAAAATTGCTTTGCCTTTACAACACAATTTAACATTACACTAGCAAAACTATTTACAAGAGGAACAATCACAAGGATTGCCATTGCATAGGACCAAATGAAGCCAAACATCTATCAGGCTTTCACAATGTCTTTGGACAGCAGAAAAACATTATCAATGTCCCAATATCAGAAATTCACTCACAATCTTCTGAGCTTCTCCTTTAAAGGGCTTGGATCATTTCTCTGCTCTTCCCTCTGCAGCACACACAGCTTGTCCTCCAGGGTCTGCTCGGCTCACAGCACTGCTGATGCTGTTCTTGGTGATCATCCCATGGTACTGGAATCTACAAAACTGCTGGGGGCCCTTGCTGCAACTGGGCTGCACTTTTACCAATAATCTCTCACTGACTCTTCATAGTGCCAAGCCTCAATTTTTTTACATGACCCCTTCAATCTGGACCTTCAATTGCCACTGGGGCTGCACATTCACCAGTGGCCTCTCCTGGGCTTTCTTCATGGTGCCAAGCCTCAACTTTTTACAAGACCCTTCATTTTGGGCTTTCAACTACTACTGAGGCTGCATCTTCACTAATAGCCTTCCCTGGCCTTCTTACAGTGCCAAGCCTCAGCTGTTCTCCAAAGACCCTTTCCTGCCTTTTAAACCAGTGCCACCTGGGTTAACTCTTTCAGTACCATGCTCAAATATCAGCATGAGATACCTCAGCCAGTTCTGGAAGACAGTTTGTGTGTGCTGAACCTTAGAAAATGCTTTCAAGATTTTAAGAAAGAGTTTGCTTTGCTGGAAAACTAACTAGTCCTTGTCTGAAGGAAGAGTTGTCTCATGGTATAGAGTAACTGCTTGTAGACAGGTTTGTAGGAAAAAACAAACAAACAAACAAACAAACAAAAAACTGTTTAGTTTAACTAAGTAGCTTT
Organism: Cricetomys ansorgei; assembly: GCA_026225945.1. NCBI lineage: Eukaryota > Metazoa > Chordata > Mammalia > Rodentia > Nesomyidae > Cricetomys > Cricetomys ansorgei. The sequence continues at coordinate 12,003,189 of JAMJFZ010001360.1, forward strand.
TTGGTTCTAAGTCATGGCTTCCACAACAGGGTGTCCTGGGCCAGTGGGAAGAATCTCTGGCAAAAACTTGGCAGTTTGAAATTCTTTTTTACCATTGCTACAGGGTAGCATATACCCTTCTCCATAGACCTCAAAAACAAGACCCACAACTACAGAGATCCTGCAAATGAACAGTCTCACTTTTGTCCTTGATTAGAAGCAAGAAATGTCCCTGGTTGTTTCTTAATCAGAGTCCAGGAATGCCAGAAGAGAGCATTGGTTCCTTGTCTACTTTTACATGAGACCTCCTCCTGTAGGTTGTTCATGAGTATTGCACCAAAATGTCAGACAGTAATTCCTTCTGGTAAACAGTTTTGGAATTGGAGCTTTCAATTGTCACAGTGAAAATTAGTTATATCTATTGTTCATATTCAACCAAACTCTTAATGACTTTGTAGACTCTTGATTGACATGGAAATGCTACAAGAGTCTTGGAGGCCAATGCGGAGATCACTGCTCTGTTAATATGTATTAAGAAAAAAAGCTATTTTTTCCTGGTCAAACAAATGGAATCTATTTCTGGCCCTGGATGGAGATACACACACATACACACACACACACACACACACACACACACACACACACACAGACACACACACTATGATCTTCTCTAAAAATTAAACAGTCATATGTATTATGGTTTCATCCTTTAAGAGTTAATTGAATGATAGCTGTCTGTCAACTGGGTAAGAGACCACATATTAGAGACTCTCCTAAAGCCATGCTAAAGAGGGGAAATCAGAAGAATTCAGTCAGAAACAGTCAGCCAGCTCAGAAAGTCAGTTTGAACCAGTTGTATTTGAGAGAGTTTGAGCCAAGACAAGCAAGTGAGTTAAATCAGCCAAACAGAAGAGTCAAGTGAGCTTAGTACAGCTCTGAGTTCAGAAGGAGCTAGTCAGATAAGCCAAGTAAGCATTAAGTCTCAGAGGCTGAAAGTTCATTATAGGTTTGGGTTGCAGATTAGATTGTACAGAAGCTGAAGTCTTCCAGTTCTACGTTTAAAATTAGATTGTATGGAGGTTGAAACCTTCTAAGGACTGGGGATTGAATTATCCAAAGAATAAACTGCTTTTGCCCTGAATCTATGTCTACACTAAACCCAAAGAAGGAACTCCAATTTCCCAAATATTAAGAGAAGTAATAATATGGTAACCACAACACAGCCTAAGAACCACCTGTTTTGAAATTTCTTCACCAAACAAATGAGTCCATTACTTTAAATTCAGCGTTTTAGACATTCTCAGGACAAGGGCAAAGGGTGGCCAGATTCTTTGTCAGAATATCACATGAATGATCTTTAGCCCAGTTCCTGCTAGAGTCTTTTTCCCCCATTGAAACCTAGCCTCCACTGCCTATGTTTCACTTTTCATTCTGATTCTTTAAATTCCTAACAGAATGTCTATTTTGCTCTGTTTACAGTACACTTAGCCTTTCGCAGCTCAAAGGTCCAAACTATTTCACATTTCTCTTAAAAATCAATCCCAAAGGCCTAACACTACATAGTATGTATTACTTCAGCAGTGACCCCATTTTTCCAGTATAAATTTTCTTATAAAAATTCTTCTTTTTTCTATGGCTAAATATCCAAGAAGAAATAGCTTAAGGGAGGAAGTGATGATTTTGCATTACAATCCAAGAAGATACAGCCAATCATGGTAGGAAAAACATGGAATCAACAGAAGGAAAAGTTTGGTCACATTATATTAATACTCAGCATATAGAGAGTGAACAGAATGTGGAGCTATAAACTTTAGAGTCCACCTCCACTCCAGTGGACCAAATACTCCAGTGAGGGTCTACTTCACAAAACTTATACAACTTTTGTTATCACTACAGCCAGATGAGGATTACATATTCAAAAACATGAGTCTATTGGAAATATTTCATATTTAAACCACAAAAGATTATATATATATATATATATATATATATATATATATATATATATATAAAACAAGACAATTTAAAAAATTATGCTGGAAAAAAATGTTCAAGAATGAAACTAGATCTGTATTTTTCACACTGTATCTAAAGAAACTCAAAATGGATCAAAAACCTTAATGTAAGACTCAATGGAGTTAAAATAAATACAGGGGAATAGGGCAAAGACTATAAGACATGGGTAGACAAGGAATTTCTGAAAAAGATTCAAACAGCAAAAAATAATGCCAATTGGAATATTCTTACCCTAAGTGGATGGATAAAGCTGCTCCAAAAAGCCACTCAGATTATTATATGAAAAGTCTATTCAAAGGAGTGGGCTACCTCATGATGAGTTATTGGTAATGGAGTATCTTAAGTCCTCCACAAAATGCTGCCAGTTGTCACTGCTGTTAACTACCCAACAAAACTAGATGTTAATACCACATCCACATCTCTGTAAGTGCCATATGTCCTGGTAACTAGACACAAAAGAATAGAGCTGAAATCATAGCATCAGAAGTTACTCTGTAGGTTGCTATGGGAGAATTGTCAACAGCATTCTTATTCAGCCCTGTACCCTGGGTACAATACTACTGCCTAGACTATGCCTATTCATGAAACAGTGGGAAGTCCGATACAGGGATAACTAACCACTTTCTGATTAGATTTGATGCCTATTCTGCAAGATGTAAGTCAACTTTGTTGATATAAACCTGGTTAAAAGCCCATTTTCATGCACATGCATAATGTATTTCAGTCAAATTCATAACCATTCCCTGATACTCTCTCTTGTCACCCTCCTACTCCTATTGATCTCTTCCTCTTCTCAACTGACCCTTCCTTTGACTTTTGAGAGAGAGGTGGGGGGGAATAGTGTGTTTCACCAAAGTGGTTTACAGGATCATGCACATATGAATGAGGTTTTATTAGTGAATAAGTACTTATCAGTGGCTACACCACTTTAAGAAAATTCTCTCTCTCTCCCTCTCTCTCTCTCTCTCTCTCTCTCTCTCTCTCTCTCTCTCTCTTCATCAGTATCAACCATCCATACAAAAACTCATTGGAGGATGGAACAACATGTGCTCCTCTTTCTGCTATGTCAGGGTACTGACAAGCTCAATCTTCTACAGCCCTTGTACAGGTAATCATAGAAGCTGTGAATTCAAGATTGCAGCAGTAATGCCCTAGAAAGTGCTCCATATTACTCGTACCTTCTTCAAGTTCTTACATTCTTTCTGCTCTTTCCTTGAGCCTTGGAGTGTGATATAGATGTCTTATTTATGGAACAATGTTACACAGTTACTTGATTTCAACAGTTTTATGCAGTGACTCTTCACCACTGTAAAAAAATAGATAGATAGATAGATAGATGATAGATAGATAGATAGATAGATGATAGATAAAATCTGCATCTCTTTGTCAATACATCACAGACATCTGTCTAACCCAGAATTAATCAACAAAAGCCAAAAAAAGAAATCAGCCTATAATAAAAAGATTGCAGAATATATATACAATGGAGTTTCATTCAGCTATACCAAGAATGAAATTATGTCATTTGCATATAAATGGCAGGAACTGAAGGACATTTTATCAAGGAAAAACAAACTAAATTCAGATCCTCATATGCAAATCCTAGTTTCGGATATAAACAAATAAATATGTGTGTTAATAGATGTCATATATATATGATATGCAAGTACAGGGGGACTGAAAATAGGAAGAAGAGAAAGAGATGTAAGGGAACAAGAGCAGATAAATGATGAATAAAGACAATATTGCACATTACTCTTAAGCAAAATCTGAATTTAAATGAAAATACACACACACACACACACACACACGTGAAACAAAAGCAAAAGGGAGACTATTTGAGGGCTGGAAGTGGTCATAAGAGAAATGAGTGCAGGATGGGAGAAAGTACTATGGATAAATAGGAAAATAATACAATGTTATACATGTGTGAAATTGCAATGTAAAGTCAGTGATTTTAACAGTATACAAAATCAATAAATACAAAGTAGTAACAAGACAGCAAAAGTGCAGGGCTGTGAAAGTCCTTGACAGAGGTGGGAGGAAATGGAAAAGCAGATGCAAAGAAGATTCTGTAACATTAGCAGATCATGGAGATTTTGTGCTAGTGTAGGTATGGCTCACAGAGAGGATAAATACCTTCTTACTTCAGCATTATAGATAAGACTTTGTTATATGCATCTTACTGACAGTTTCTTGGTGGCTCACTCACTTTTAAAATATTTTATTTTTACTTTCTTTTAAATTATGTATATGTGTGTGTGTGTGAAAGTGGGGATGGCTTGTACACTTGAGTTCAGTGTCTGCAGAGGCCAGAAGAGGATGCCAAGTGTCCTGAAAATGGAATTATAACTGGTTGTGAGCCATCCAGTGTGGATGCTAGGAACTGAACCTGGGTCTTCTGCAAGAGCAGAAAGTGCAGGACTTTCTGCTCTTGCAGAAGACCCAGGTTCAGTGGTGATGAACTGGTGAATTATCTTCTCAGATACTCATTCATTTTTAAAAAGATTTTTTAAATGTATTTTTTTAAAAAAGCAATTACCATTTTGTTAAGATTAATTAATTGGCTCTGAGTAAATGATAGAGCAGTTTCACTGAGTGGGGATGTAGGGAGATCTGAACAGATAGCTAGTGCAACTGCAATGAAGCTTGATTATCCCCCACAGACTTCTTCACCTCGAGGAGACATATTAGCAGAGACAGGTCTGTATTTCTAATGTTATATACACAAAGGCAAAAGTAGCTTCCTGTGCCTTATTATGCATGGACATGTACTTTTTACATTACACATTTCTTTCATTACCATGACCAGACCATTCTTGAGCCAAGCAAGCTAATTCTATTGTGTACGATGGTAAGGTCAGTTTTTTGTCAACTTGCCAAATATTTTATGGACAATTTTTTTTCCCACTGACATTTCCTTGTTACCTTGTAACAGAATTAGCACAGGTAGAAATTCTGGTTTGAGAGTGGTATACTTGCTAAAGGTTCAGTTCTTCCCAGCAAAGCAAAGAGTTAACTATTAGTCAACAACTGAGACCAGCCAAGGTAAAACTGAGAGTGAATGAAAAAGCAGAGGAAGGACAGGATTGCCACCACTAATTGTTCTACAGTAAGTTACCTTGATAGGAGTTGCAGCTCTTTCCACATCCTACCCCTTCTAAGTTGTCCCAGGCAGGAAGACCCATGGAAACCATGGTGGAATTGCTAACTAAACTAAATCTCTGAAGGTAATATATCAGGCTATGATCTCTAAGAAAATTGGTGACCTAGATTTTCTGTGGCAGAGAGAACTGACAGAAGACAACAACAGCTCACTCTGAAGCTGCTACCATGTTTACACTGGTCTTGATCCCATAGCACAATTGTAATCTTGCAGACTTCTCTAACAAACGTTACTACCTGAGTCTGTTCCTGTCCTATCCGGACCACAGTACACCAGCTCCTCCATTCTAAGGTTCCCTCCTCTCTTTATCTCACAGATATTTCCACTCTTATGTCTGTTGAATTTAACTCTGTCTTGATATTTGCTTCTGCCAGGGCAGACACTTCTTCACTGAAAATGAATAATTACCTTTTAAAGCCAGAAAAATCTTGCCTCATTCATATTGCACCTAAATTCTGCCCAAAATTGAATAAGACCCCAGTGGCTCCTTCATGTCTGTTCTCAGCATATCTTGCCTAACTACAGGAAAGCAAATGGCACTTTGAATGACTGCCTAGAAATCTCCTCAGACAGATATGCTGCTTCATCATCTCTGGTGTCTAGTTTTCCATGTCCAGTTGGAAGTGTCAGGTACCAGTTGTGTTTAGCTCTCCATCATTACTTAACAATAATACCAATTTTTCTAGCTTCCAATTAGAGCTTTCTTTATATTCCCCAGTTCCTCCCTAAAGCCTCTGCAAGCACAGCCATAGAGTATCTGCTGAAGACTGAGTCCCAAATCTAATAATATACACTAGATGTTTGCATTCTGTTGTAGATGTTTTTTTCTGATCTTCTTCAGTTTTGTTTAATGGCTTAATTCTACTTCACTCCCTTTTAATTACTCTTGATGGCTAGTAATTTATCTCTAACTGAGCACATTAAAAACTCATGTTCATGCAATCACTTCTGGCCCACCTTCATGTTTAAAGATGTTCTGAAATAAATTGAGTTTGAGGAAGAATAATTCATAGGCCCTGTAGCAAAAAGACAATACAGTAATAAATATTAGCCATTTATTCACACTTCTCTAGATGTTATCTATCAACTAACCAATTTAAAAAATATAAGCTTAATAATATTAAAAAATGTAAAACTACTAACAACCCTACTAACAAATTTCTCAGTAATTGTAAAACTTGTAAGTGCAGCTACTGATCTTTCCTGTACATAGACTTTCACCTGTAACTTCCTACTCTCATTTCAAGTCATAGAAAAATTGTCTTTGAATTATATCATGGAGATAGTTAGTGAGCCCACAGACATTTACCATTTTCTATCAGCCCAATTCAAATTTCCTATCTTCTTGTCATCTTACTGTCCACAGCATCAGTGATCTCTTCCAGAGAGTCCCATCCTTCATATGTTCCTTTGCATTCCTATCAACACAAGCCCCATTTTACCATAACAAAGGGGTGAAGGGTTGATGCTTCTTGAACATTATCCCAGCAACAGCCCTACAGATCCCTTTGAAATTCTAGGTCTTCTAGATCACAAATGGTTTTTCACTGTATGTCCCATTAGACATATGAGAATGAGACTCAGACTCCTAATTGTTTTATGTTGTATGAAATATATTTCTAGTTGGTTGTTTAATTCTGTTTTCTCTGACATTTTTGTGCCTTCATTATTACTTTACTTTCTCTGGTATATGGTGTTGATTTTCCCCAACTTGTTAGTCATTGGTATGTTTTTGTGTGGGGACAGAATTCTCTTATTCATGATCTTGGATGTGCCAATCTCCAATATACACTCTGGTATTGTATAAGGGTCCTTTGCTTATTGCTGTTGAAGTAAATTTTATTTTAAAATCCTTTATTTAAACACATTTTGTATGCACAGATTTGCCACTACTGAGATATGTCTTAACTTTGTTCTTAGCTATATCTGTATTAACCAGTTTTTATGTATCTTTTCTTATATACTTGTACATTTAAATTGAAAACAATGGTTTCAATATATGCAGTATGTCATTATAATATCAGTATATTCCACTATATTTTATGTTGTTTCTATAAATAAGCTTGACTATCTTTTCATTATCTTTGTTATAAAATAGCTGAAAAACTATCTTAATGCTAATAGGAGCTCAAATTTATGCTTTAATTCTGTCATGGTCTTAGAAATATAATTTTAAAGTGACTGGAACTTCAATATCTTTACTAGAGTATAGACTATGAAAAAATGTTCATACTTTGAAACAGATGTGGAGGTTTTGATTCATTAATGTAGAAACCATGGTCTTAGGAGCAATCTTGCTTTCTCTGACCATTTCAGTTCACATTATTCTTATTCCCATATCAAAAATATTTATTTAATAACTAGTGCTTTTTAAGTATTTCTCTGGTATATATTTTAAGAGTAAATATAATTCTTTTTAAAAAATCATCTAGTCATCCAGTGTCAGAACAGTGACATACATCATACCTCTTGTTTTCAAGAAGGCCAGTATGCTGGAACAGATGGTATCACAGTGAAGTGCCAAATGATGCTTAAATAGAGGCAATGAAGGCAGATTGTGCCAGAAAATCTTAAGCCAATTGTGAATATTTGACTTTTTACCACTGCCACATGGAGAAACAATAGATTTGAGTGAAGAAGTAACACTATTTTCATATCTTATCTTATCAGCATCATAAGATATATTAGACTTCCACACATATGTTTGTTGGAAAGGGCAGAACTGATGACTAGTTCACATACCATTGCAATTATAAATATACCAAATGATGGTATTCTGGTCCAGGAGTAACTGTGACAGTGTGGTCAGAATCTGATAAATTAACTCATATGTGACAGATTGAAGAAGGAAAAAAAATAAGCAGCTCTTTTTACAATCTCTCATAATTCATGCAAGTTTCATTAAACAAAACCATAAAAATCAAAGGAGGAAATTTTTAAGACTCCCAGACAAAAATGGTATTTCTTCCTCTTGTTTTAGAGAATATTTGATTTTGCAAATATTCAATTTATCAGATGCAGTGAATTTATTATAGGATAGGGACTTCAGATGATATCCTGCGCCTGTATCTCTATGCAGTGGTCATTATTCCCTGTGTCTACAATCACTACAGCAGCCACTCTCTGACATTCCAGTTTCAGAACCTACTTATTGATGTAGAAATTAATGCTATCCCTGAGTCCAGTCAGAAGTCAGAAATCACATAATAATTAAAGTAGAGAGAATTCAATGTAAAGGGATATTTCCTTTACAGGCAGTAACTCTGAAGATAAATAGTCAGCATGACTAAAGGAGAGTCCCCAAGTGAGGACTCAAGAAGCAGTACAAATTCTATAGAAGAAGGTCTGGATAGCAGCTCACTGGTTTCTAAATACTTTTGGGTTTCCCTGGACTAAGCAAGTCCACAAAGAGTAGAAAAGTACCTGGGTGAATGTCAAGTTGAAGCTAGAAGCCATAAAGAAGAGTAACATGACAGACACATAATTAATACACATGATCCCTACGTAGGAACCTGACATACTTCAGTGAGCTACAGGGGCACAAAAGTGGTCTACTGATGTAGGTAAGTTGCAGCTAAAAAGAGGACATAAGGAGCACTGCAGATTCTTCAATGTGAACTAGATTCACTTTCCGTAGTGTTAGGGATCCTAAAGTGTATCTTAAGAAGTTTAGGAGTACACATTTCTCACAGAACTTCAAGGGAGCCACAACACAGGCAGAGGCTAGATTCATTTCAGTTGCCATGATAAAAACATACTGACAAAAAGCACCTTAGAGGAGAAAGTGTTTTCTGTAGTTCTAAATTCAGTATACAGTCCATGATATCAGGGAAATCAATGAAACAAAAACTTAAAATAGCTAATGATATACCATTCATTTACAAGTGTGGAGATAAATTCATACATACTTGCTTGTTTATCTTTGCTCCACAAATTCTATACTCTCCTATATCAGTTGAGTTAATTAAGGTAATTCCCCAAAGGCATGATAATAGCCAACCCAGCATAGAAAATCCCTCTTTGAAACTCTCTTTCCAGATGATTCTACATTGTCTTAAGTTGACCATTCAAGCCAGCCATTTCACAAGGAGAAAAACATCACTTGCCTTGCACTATCACTCCTGAGCCATTATAAACAATTTCAATTTCTTGATGAATAGTAATGGCAAAGCTTTGTCAACACAGCTCTATTTTCACAGTTGAAAAGGGATATTCAGTCACACTACAAATACCTGAAAGAATTTCTGTTTATTTGGATTTAGCTACTATATATTAAAGCCTAAGATGCTTCCATAACATGTTATTTTATTTATTTAGTCTGGCAATAATAAATCTATTGTATGTTAGCATGTACCCATATGTTGATGCACAATAACTGTTAAAATGGTAATAACACTAGGTTCTACCCTAGGGCCTGTAGCCTCCCACACCATGGGTTTATTACCAAGAACCAAGCCTAGAATCCAACCAGAAACCAAGTGATTACCCTCATAACAGCCATATCACTTCTTTACCAATAGACACACCTTGCTTTGACACTCCAGTATTGTAGCGTGTGGGGTCCAGCGTTGAGTAAGATCACCAATACCTTTTTTCCTAGTAAATGCCAGCATACCATCCTGTAGTATTATTAAAGCCAGCCATCAGAGAAAGAGTGTGCTGTTACTTTTCTAAATGGTCATGTTGTCAGTCTCCTTCCTAAATATTTATGTTTGTAACCATAGATTTGTACTGCTGTCAAAATTCAACAGAGAAGCTTCTTTTGCCAGTTTGTGATGCTTCATGCAGTCTAATAACTGTTCAAATGCTGAAAATAAGTGAATGTGAGCACTCAGCCATAGGTAGGTCATTTATATTAAGACTTCTCTCCTGCAATCAAGGTACAGGGAAGATTGTGGAACAGGATACAGAAAGAATATAACAGCTGGAGGTTGGGGAGAAGTGCTGTGAATGCTGTCTATTGGTCATGACATTGATGTTGCTCTCAAACTCTCAGTAACTGTGACTACTTTCATAAATCCTGCACAATATCAAGCCAGTCAAAGTCTCCAACATGGATGGGAGTGAAGATGCTTAGTTTTCAACCCTAGCTGAGGAGATATTGGAACTGGTTACAGCTCAAAGAGGTGTAAGTTTTCTTTGTGATTATCCATCACAGTGGATAGCTCCATACCCATTGTGGGCATATGAACAGGACAAATTAGATTCAGTAGGTTATGACAGAAAAAGAAACATAAATTTGGAAGGGAGAGCCTGAGAGAATTATAGAGGAGAACTAAAAAGCTGGATGATCAAAACAGATTGTATACTTGTATGAAATTTTTACATAATAAGTAAAATGGTTTTAAGCAGTAAAAATACTGATACTATTTTACAGTTTCATTAATATGTGAGATAAGAAAAGAAAACTTAATTTTCAATATGTTGTAAAAATTGTTTTGGTTATAATATATTGATATCTAATTAAACATGTGCTTAAAGATGGGAATTTAATAGGGAGGAATATTTGCCTTTGCATATACGTGGGTAGTCTTCTTTGATATAAATTCAATAATTGACTCTTGGTTATGATAGATTGCACTGTGGCATGTGAAACCATGAAAATGTGCTTTTCATTCTGTAACTCACTGATATTCACTATTAAAACTGTTGTGAATCTACGTTTAACTCATACATTATTTGATAATATAGTGATGATTTAAAAATATTCATAGTTTATGAAAACATCACAAACTTTGATATGTTTTCTTATACATTACAATAAGATCCCATTCTGATAATCTCACAACAGAAAAACTGTTAAATACCATGAAACTGACAGGATTCAATGTCAAATAGAAGTTCTCTAAATGTTCATTTTAAGTTTGAAGTACAAATTTTTCCTTGGTGGCATGTATTATCAGTTGATGTTTATTAGTTGTTTATTTAGAAAATATTTGACAAGTCATCAGGTAAAAGGTATTAATAGATCATCTTGTTATTGCTTCATGTGGATTATTATTATAATTTATTATTATAATAAAACTTTCTAATATAACCACACAAGGCCTTATCCTTTAGGCCCTTATTTTTCTTTAATTTACACATATATTTAATTCACACCATAAATTTAGTCACAAGAATATTATAAAATGCACACTTATATTTGTAATTTGATGAAATTGATACTTCTTAATTGAAGATATTTAAAAATTAAAGTGAGTTTTTTTCTTTCAAAATGTGTTTGAAAAATACAACAACTACAAACACAACCTTACCTCTGTTATGATACCAGTTATACCAGAAACCGTCCATATGCTGTCCATAGACCATCATTTCTTTCCTTTTGAACTCCCTTAGCACTTGGGGTATGGTCTAATGCAACTTACTAACACATAAGTTGTGATGATTTACATTCTGTCCCTGTACCAATTCCAGCATCCCCTGGATTTAGATTTGATTTCTCACCATATTCTAACTCTCATTTCTAAGACACTGGACTAACTCAATGACTCCCACATATAATAAGTACTCATTGAATAGACAGATAACAAATACTTTTAAAAAGGACAATGGTTCTTACTTGTTGACAATCACTAAAAATAAGTCCTCATATTAAGCTCAAATATGTGTTTATTGTATTTTCAATTTACCAGTGTATATGAGTCCTCATTTGGCTTACAGGAAGTTTTTCAATGGCTAGCACAGTGTCTCAGATCAATGAATCAATCATAAGCAAATCCTAATGAATGAATAAACAACTTGAGAATAAAGATGCATGTAAGGAATAAGAACCTGCCAGGTGATGGTGGCACCCACCTTTAATCCCAGGTCTCCAGAGGCAGAGGCAGGTAGATCTCTGTGAGTTTGAGGTCAGCCTGGTCTACAGAGTAAGTTCCAGGACATCCAGAGTTACAGTAGAGAAACCCTGTCTCAAAACACACACACACACACACACACACACAGAGAGAGAGAGAGAGAGAGAGAGAGAGAGAGAGAGAGAGAGAGAGAGAGAGAGAGATACACACAAAACAACAAAAAACAAACAAAATAAAAAACAGAAATCAAAAAAAGAACTTTATTTGCATGCAATATCTACTAAACTAGTTCAAATTTTTACCAGTTAAGTACAATGTATGAATATTACTAACCATTTCCTTCACTTTTCATGATTCCATGTTTATAAAAATGCTCCTTGATGTTAAATTTTAAAGTTTGTTCAACTTTGGTTTACCTACATGATGCATGCATATGCATGGATGGTTCATAAATTAAATGAACCCACAGTTTGCTTGACCATATAGTTAAACTTAACACAGTGCTGATAGTTAATATTTTGTGACTATGTACTAATGTGCTTAATTCTTAGATTTAATTATTTTATATTTCATATGTATTATCAAGAATAATGTGAGGGATTTCACATAAGCATTAATATTTTCACATTAAAAAATGTAAGCATAGAGAAATAACTAATCCCAGAAAATCACACAAGTAATCATACATTGAATCATGAAATTATGACACAGAATAAATATTTCCTCTTTAGAGTTAATTATTTCAGTTATCTTACTATTGCAACAGGAATCTTACTAATGTAATTTGTCATTTATAATCTATAGATTATACTGGAGCCAGAATGTGTACCCAGGAGCAGCAAATTCTTCCTTTTCTTATATAGTATAACATAATGTCATGCTTTCCACATAAACCATAATAAGACAGCATGTAACTATGATATTTGAATAGAAATACTAGTTTAGATACTTCCTAAGATGATTACAACATAAATAAAAACAAATTTCCTGTAGAATTAAGATTCCTTTAAGTAGTTGTTTGACTTTATGACATGAGATTAGGAATTGTAATAATTCAAATTCCATTAACATTCATCTCTACTGCTAGTCTCATAGTTTGACAAATTAGGAGTTTCCTCCTCAATTATTACAGTTTTATAGGAAACTTGTGAGAAGCATAATCAGAATATGGTCAGAAACATGCCATCTCCAATCGTTGTTAGCAGAGATGATATTTTATGTGTTACCTTGGAGGACGGTATTTCTTATAAACTCTGAGTAAGCATGAGTGAGTCGTATGCCATCATTTAAAAGACCAAGTAGAACCAGGCAAAACTTCTAGGGCAACAGAAAATCTTCCTCAGACTTATTTTAGACCTAAAATCCATGAGCTTCTGGGCATGGAGATGGTGTGCCTATGTCACAGAACTTGGAATTTATACTCTAAAAATTCTTTTTTAGATCTATAAAAATATCTTTTTTACATCTTGTATAGATCTACTCCAAAGATCTATAATCTTTGGAGTTAATATCTATATAGATAGACCAAAAAACAGGTAGATAGACAAACAGAGGCATAAATTCCTTCTATTATTTTTGATTCTTTCTCTGTAGAACCCTAATACACCAGGCCACATTATCTATGACTTAAACGGTCTTAGTTTCTAGGGTATGGGGAGATTAGTGGATAAATGATGTAAAGATCACCCCTTCTCATGCAGCGTTCTGCTCGTGTGTTCCTAAAGCAAAGTTTCTGGTATTACAGTATTTATGTGTCTGATCTGCTGTGTTCTGGAGTGTGCTATGAATATACACACTAGTAAAAAGAGACTCCTGATTCACCTTTGTATTAGTTTGCTTTCTGTTGTTGTGAGAAGTACCATGGCCAAATACAACTTGAGGAGGAAAGGGGTTATTTGGCTCACACATCCTGAAGGATGTCGGAGCAGAAACTCGAGGCATAAACCCAGAGGCAGAAATTGATTCAAAAGTCATGGAGGACCACTGCTTACTGGCTTATTCTCTGTATCTTGTTTATATCTCATGCTTTCTTATACCACCTGTGACCACTTGTCCAAAGTTGGCACTGATCACAGTGCCAACCAAGAGAATGCATCACAGGCTTGCTCACAGGTGAATTTTATGGTAGCATTTTCTCAATTGAGGTTCCTCTTTCCAGACAAATCTAGATTGTGTAAAGCTGAAAAAATAAAAAAAACTAAACAGAATAACCTTCAACAGTGATAACTCTGGACTAAATTGTCAGCTTTATGCACAGCATTTCTTCCCTGTAGATGAATTATATTCCTCTGTCACTATCAGATTGGCATGTTGAGATTTTCAAGGCATTTACCAGAAAATTTTTCTTCTACATTGTGTTGATTCTAAAGAGTCCCTTGAAATATCATGCACAAAATTATTTTAGTCAGATCTCACCAGGACTCCAAAAACAACCAAACAGACTGGAATCTCTAAACTATTTCACAACAGACTTGAGGAATATTCCTTATATTTACTTTTGTTCCTTTGAGCTATAGTTTGGATCTCCAATGTACCCATGCAAGTCCTGTGCATGCTGCCTCAGTTTCTATGAGTTGATAGGAGTTTTGTACATGGTGATTTAAAGGACCTTGTTTTTCTGGTGTCACCTATCCCCTCTGGCTCTTATATTCTTTATGCTTTCTCTTCCACAGTGTTTCTTTAAAAAGGAAATCTTAATTTTGTGTCATAAATCCATAAAGATCAGTGCATAGTCACTTGGTCACATTGCTTGTGGTGGGACAATACAAATTGTAGAATTATAACCTTAGAGCAAGCTTCTCACCTCCAACTGATAGAAAATAGAAAAGAAGAAAAGAAGGGAGAAGAGAGAGAGAGAGAGAGAGAGAGAGAGAGAGAGAACCTTATTCTCCTTCATTTGTAAAGCTCACTTCCAGTACCTTAACTTCCTATCACCAAGTTATTCTTCTTAATGGTTTCTCCCTCTCTAAATAGTTCTAAGGTAGAGGTAAAGCCCATAACATAAGCCCTTATTGTCTATCTTGTTGGCAAAGGAAAATAGAATAGATGGCTATGGGCGGAGGGGCTGGAATGGAAGAATAAGGCAAGGAGGGGGAAGGGACAAAAAATTGTTTGAGGGCACAAATCTAAACAGAGAATTTGCAATAGAGGAAACTCCAAACATTTAAAAATATACAACAGCCTTAGTTATCGGGGAAATGAAAATCAAAACTGCTTTGAGATTCCATCTTACACCTGTCAGAATTGCTAAGTTTATCAAAACAAATGACAGTTTATGCTGGCAAGGATGTGAAGTAAGAACACTTCTACATTTCTGCTGGGAATGCAAACACATAGCTCCACTGTGGAAATCATTATGGTGATTCTTCAGGAAGATGGGAATCAATTTACCTCAAGATCCAGCTGTACTACTCTTGGGCATATAACCAAAGGATGCTTCATCCTGCCAAAGAGACACTTGCCCAATCATTTTCATTGCTGCTCTATCATAATAGCCAGAGATTAGAAACAACCTAGATGCCCCTTAACAGAAGACTAGATAAAGAAAAAGCAGTACAGTTACACAATGGAGTATTACTCAGACATTAAAAAGATAACATCATGAAATTTTCAGGCAAAGAGATGGTACTAGAAAAGAATCACCCTGATTGAGATATGCCAGACCCAAAATGACAAATATTTATATGTGGATATTAGCTGCGAAGTCAATGATAACCAAGCTACAACTGATAGAACCGCAAAGAGTAGGTATAGGGGAAAGGACTAGAGGTAGCAGATAGATATCATTAGAAAAGGGAAATAGAATACATAGATATGAATGGAGGGGCCTGAAATGAGTGAATCAAGTACGGATGGGTGGGAACAGGGGACTGTGAGAGGGAATACGGGAGTGGCAACTAAAATTAAGGGGCATTTAAGGGGTAGTATGGAAACCAACTACAGTAAAAACATCTCTGAATATGTACATATATGAAGGTGATCTAAATAATGGGGGAGACAGAGTTGCAACTGGCTGACTCTTTTCAACAAAAAGCCTCCATTACTGGGATTAGCTTACATATACTTGAATTGTTGACCAATGGGCCACTACAGGAATCCCCAAACAAACCAGGCTGTTGACAAGTCTATATATAGGTTGCTTTCCACAAACTGATGACAAGGCCCTATTGATGAAGGCAACAACTACACAACTCATTGAACACGGAGATGTCAAGCTGGTGCCTACATAAAATCTTTATCTCTATTTTCCAGTGTCTCTGGTATAGGAAGGTACCTTACACACTCTCAAAAGAGAAACATAAACACCAGTCAGCCACAAATCCTTTATCTACAATGATGCACTCCCTGTAGGATATGGTAGGGCAATGGTGACACAAAGCTTGTGGGAGTAACCAATAACTGATTTGATTTAAAGTCTACTCCATGAGATGGATCCTGACACTGCTTGAGTGACCAAGAACATGAAACTAGATAACCCAAGGACCTAGGGTAAATACTAGTATAAAATTTTGATAAAATGACTTCAAATGACATTCTGTTATAGATCAGTGCCTTCTTCAACCATCATCAGAGAAGCTTCTTAGCTTGAGGGGCCTCAGAGCACTCAGCCCTAAATGGGATGTCTCAATCAAATCCCTCCCTTCAGAGCTCAGGGAACCTCATGGAAGAGGAGGCAAAAAAAGTGTATTAGATAGGATGAATGAAGGACACCAAGAAAACAAGGTCTTCTAAATCAACATAAACAAAGCTCATATGTTGTGTCTACTCACATAGACTGAGGCAGTATGCACAGGGCTTGCGTGTGTTTACATCAAGTTCTCTCTCTCTCTGTATCTCTCTCTCTCTAGTTTACTGCTTTTATTCTGACCATGCAAAATGAGAAGGCCTTTGATTCAGTGCCTTCTCTTGGGTTCTTTTCCTTTCCTTGGCTTGACTTGCTCAAATTCAATGTGATAGTCTTTTTGCTTTATTTTATTATATTTTATTTTGTTACATTTTTTAAAATGAATGAATGAATGAATGAATAAAACTGTAGCCATTAAGGTAAATGTTAATAACTGAACTGTCATTTATGCCAGCTGGGAGACAGAAAAATCAGTTTTTTCCAATGGAATGACACTGGGTATACCAACTACTCCAGGGCAGCTTTATGTTCAGAAGTAGTTGATCAATATATAGTCATTCCACAAGTCTTTTGTATGCTTTTATTTGGTTACAGTTTGGTACATTTTTTTTGGGGGGGGGAATATTGTTTTATATTGCTTTCTTGGTTTTGTTGTTGTATTGAGATTGTGTTTGGTTTTTGAAAAGGAGCTTTAGGTTGAATGCATAGGGAGGGAGAAAGGATCTAGAAGGACTTAGGTGAGAGGAAGAATATGATAACAATATATATAAATTTAACAATTGTTTTAAATAATACAAATATTACAAGAGCAAAAAGCAAAGGAAAACACTAACTCTACAAATTATAGGCATAGATGAAGGAAAGAAAATTCTAAGTCAATGGTATAGAACATATTTTTAGCAAGAAAATAAAAGAAAACATCCCAAAACTAAGGAAAACCCCATATAGCTACAAGAAACATACAGAATGCCACCTACACAAAACTAAATTAAACTAAAGAAAATTTTAAAAAAACTATGGCACATCATAGTCAAAACAATAAATTACTAAACACACAAAAAAAAATCAAAAATAATGAAACCTGTAAATGAAAACCACAAGTCACATATACAGGAAAACCCAATAGAATATCACTTAATTTCTCTATGGAAAAAACCTGTGAAAACAAAGCGTCTAGAATAATGCATTCCAAGTGCTGGTAGACCATGAATGCCAACTTAGACTACTATAGCCACTAAAACTCTCTGCCACAGCTGAAGGACAAAAGAGCATTTCTGTGATCTAAAAATTCTAACATAGTCATATGAAGAAAATGGGTAACCAGAATGCCAGGGCAATATTTTGAAACAAAGAGAAGAATAAATGTAGCCAAGAGACACTAAAAAGAAAACAAATAAAGATACATTTTAATTAAATACAAAATACAGCTAAGAACACAACTCAGCATAAAAAAATAGCAAAGTTGCTGCAATCTTTACACATATTTCTTATCATATCTCTAAATATAATGGTCTTAATTCTACAATCAAATGAAAGAGACTAGTTGAATGGATTAAAGAACAAAAGTCATCCGTCTCTTTGTTGTCTAAAAGAAACTCAAATTTGAAGATAGGCAACACCTTAAAATGAGGGATGGAAAAAAAATTGAATGAAATGGGATCAGGAAATACCATCTTAATATTTGGCAAAATAAATTTCAAACTAAAACTAAGGTCAACAAAGAGAACTTCATTCTAACCAAAAGATCAGTTAATCAGGAAAACACTATAATTCTAAATATATATGTACAAAATTCTGGTTCACCCAGTTTCATGAAAAGCATACTAGTGAAGTTAAAGACATAAATTAATATAAGCCAAATAATTGTAGATGGTTTCAGCAATACATTTTCTTCAATATATATACCATCTGGAGAAAAATGTAGAGAAAACTCAGAATGAAATGATATCTCACATCAAATAGATCTAACAGATAGTTACAGAATATTCTATTCTACTCAAATGTCAAACTAGACATTCTTCTCATCTACACATGGAAGACAGAAAATATGCTGGAACACAAAGCAAACCTTAAACAAAAATTGAAATAATTCTATGCATTTTATCTAATTATTCAAGAAAACAAAAAGCTAGAGCAAACAAAACTAGTCATTTAGTCATGGAGACTAAACAACTCATTACTGAATGATGGATGAGTCAAAGAATCCAGGAAAAAAATCAAAAATTTCCAGGAACTAAATGTAAATAAAAATACAATACAGTAAAGCTGGGACACATTTAAAACAGTTTTAAAGGGAAATTTATATCCCTGATTGCATACTTAAAAAAATCAAAAGGAGCACAAATAAATGACTTAATGATGACTCAGCAATTTGGAAAGACAAGAACAAACCAAACCCAAATCTAACAAATAATAAGAATTAGTAAACTAGAGCAAATGGCCCAATAAAAATATGGGCTAGGAATCTACATAGAGGGTTCTAAGTAGAATAAATAAAAGTAGCTAAGAGAGATCTTAAACATGTTCATTATCCTTTGCAACTGGAGATTACAAATTAAAACAACTTTGATGATTCATCTTATCCTAGTCAACATGCTTAATATCAAGAAAATAACTTGTAAAATTCTGGAGAGCTTTCAGTGAGAGAGGAACCCTCTTTTACTGTCAATAAACATATGAACTGGTGTACCCGCCCTAGAAATCCTCCAAATCTAAAACTAAATCTGTCATATGACCCTGCTATACCACTCCTTGGTGTATGCCTAAAGAACTCAACACCCTACTCCATAGATACTTGCACGTTAATGTTCATTGCTAACCTATTCACAATATCCAGAAAGTAGAAACAACCTAAGTTTCTTCAACAGATAAATATATAATGAAAATGTGGCACATATACACAATATAAAATGATTTATTTGTAAAGTAAATTAAAATAATGAAATTTGCAGATAAGTGGATGATGGATCTAGGAAAAATTATATTGACTGAGGTAACCAAGACCAAGAATGATTAATGCCACATGTTTCTTTCGAATGCTATTTCTAGCTCCAAATTCTCAGATGTGAATATGCAACACTGAGTAGCTATAGAAACCAGGAATGTGTAAAGGGACTATTGGGGTGGGGGGTGGGGTGAGGGATCTTAAAGGGGAATAGCAAGATACAGGTGATATGAAATGGGAAACAGAAAAACCAAAAAGGAAGGACACTACAACTGGAAAGGAGGGAGGTCGGTCAATACAAAAGGAGAAGGAAGTGCATGGGCCAAATAAAGCCATTGTTGTTTGATAAAAGCTCAGGGAATCATATTATACTGTATTTATCTAAAATTACACACACACACACACACACACACACACACATCTTAAAGGAAGTTAAACTAGTTGGGTTGACAGTGTTTCCCAAAAGAACCATAGATGAATAGAAACTCCAGTATGTGGCACAAGAAACTCATTTGCGGATGATTGGTCAGAGTACTCCAAAAACTACTGTGGCCTCTTGAAGTTTAATGGTGTGTCCCTACTATATTTATATGTCATTTGCATATAAATGGCAGGAACTGAAGGACATTTTATCAAGGAAAAATAAACTAAATTCATATACTCATATGCAAAACCTTGTTTTGGATATAAACAAATAAATATGTGTGTGAATAGAGGTCATATATATGATATGCAAGTAGAGGGGGACTGTGAATAGGAAGAAGAGAAGGAGACATAGGGAACAAGAGCAGATAAATGATGAATAAAGACAATATATATATATGAGTGCCCCATATATAATGATGTCATTCTCTGAGGCAGTCATTATTTGTTTCTATCATAGCTGTTGATTTTCAATTTTTTGTAAATGAAAGGACAGATTTTCTTGGCCATTGGTTTCCAGGCTTTATACCAAGATTCTAATAACTAAAGAGCATGCCAGATCTGCCTCTCTATTTGGTGAACCTAGGGAAGGAGTTTTTCTGTAATTTTTTAGTTACTTGCTTCAGAATATCCTCCAGGGACTTCATGGTCACATATCTTTTAAAGTGTTTGTCACTGGTTATGTCCCCTGTGGTATTTCAGTATTTGGCAAAAGAAGAATGCTGAAGATATCTAGTCCTCTTAGTGAAAAAGGAAGCCAAGAAGCTAACTTTTAGGTTTTTATGTTTTTACCTGCAAAATTATAAACCATTCCAAGATTTTAAAATTAACGGTGTAATCAGTCATTTTGCTCAATAATTATAAGTGGTAGAAATTTTAAAATCAGCAGAAATTCAATAACATAAAAAGTGACATCATGAAGTCTATTAAAAATGGAATACTACCAGCAAGACAGGATAAGGATGTCTAAACAGAAAGATGAATTGATCATTTGAAGGTTTCATTATTCTATGAATAATGAATTCTGGAAATTTCCACCAGAACTGTTATGCTATGAAGCACTATTTCTTTACTTAAGCAGTTTTGAGCTTTGCTTGATGCTATTTGTAGTTCCTGGAGTCTGATATGTTACACGCATGGGAGCTGTGTACCACCTGCTTTCGTGCGTTGAGCTCTTGCCCTGAGATGGACCAAACTTTCTCCAAGATAAGCATTGATGAGTTTAGTTTTAGAACTAAATCTAAAACTAGTTTTAGTTCTGAAAGGACACAGACTTTTCTAATACTAAATTTGAAATCTGGAATTCCCATCAAAGTTTGTTATCTATGCCGTTATTTTTAACTATTAGAGGATGATAGCTTTTAACTCATTTTAAATAGTTTGAAACACTCAAAATTATTTTATATATTTATATTATTATGTGGTTTCTAGTATAATCACTAAAGACTAATACTACTGACAGTATATTTCTGTCACTAATGTGCAAATGTTGAGTTAGTCTAAACTTTCAGAGAGTACCCTGGAAACTAGAGCAAATGGCATTTTGACTAATGGTGTAGCTCATGAACCTACCTCTGCTGAATCATTTTGACAAGGAAATGTTTTAACTCCTACCAGCTGGCTGACAGTGTTACTATAAGCCACCAGTGAAACCTCAACCATAAATTCATTAGATGACTCACAAGCAAGGAAAAATGTGTGAGAGATCTGTCGAGGAGAGAAAAACTTGAATTAAGGCCCCAGAAAGCTGCAGGGAATGAAGATTTCCCACTGTCTTTGGGGGACTATTCTTACATGATATGTATAGGCATGGCTTGATGATAGGCTGAAAATGTTTCAAATGAATTACAGAATAGTTAATTTAAATTCCTTATAATTTAGTGTTCACATTTTTCTAAGATACAATGTATTGCCTAAACAAGTCTGAGGAGAAGAAATTTTCAATGCACACATGCTTCCACTTCATCAGTAAAGCTGTACAAACTCCATGTTTAGGACACGATTGTGTTACTCATGAATGCTCCATGCAGCAGCCAAGCCTGTCATTTAAATAATTCTAGGGAGGACATTCAAATTTGAAATGCAGCTATGAATTCATTTATCCTCAGAGGAGAAAATGGCAGGTATCTGTGAATCATCCGTTCTACTTCAGTGTACTTCATTTTAAAGACCCTTCTGAAGAAAGGAAGCCAAGTAGATTAAATTTCCTATAACTATTGCTCCCAGAGTCCTAGGAAATGAAAAAAAAAATTACTTAAACAACGGACTTGGGATATAGTTCAGCTCGCAAAGTTCTTGCTATGCAAGCACAAGAATCTGAATTTGATGTCTCACACTCATATAAAAATCTGGGCATGTGAAGGCAAAGAGTAGGAGATACCCAGAGATCATCGCTAGCCAGTATAGCCTAATTGGCAAGCCTTAGGCCCAGTGAGGGACCTCTTCTGAACAACAAAGTTGAAGACTTCTGAGGAACAGCACTAGAATTTGATCTAAGTCTTCCACATGCAAACACACCTGTGAACCTGTTTACACACACACACACACACACACACACGCACGCACACTAAAATAAGAGACTCTTTAACATTGATATTTGTTTTGTGGGCTATTCTAATCTTTTGAATTTCTTCGGTACAACTACTTAATAATTGTGCAGTAGCCGAACAAGCAGTCCATCAAAAGCCTAGCCTTCTGCAGCTCAATCACTATAATATATATAATATAACTCACCCCTACTCCTCTTTATTGGGGAAAGCTAAGGAGGTTCCACAGAGTTTAAATCTCTTTTACTATTCTTGTTTGAACTTAAACACACAGACAATTCAAATTCATTAATTAAATCCTATATGTATCTTGACAATTCTGTCCCATGTTTTTTAATCCATTCTAATAACATCATCTTTGGCCTCACCCAGTAGACTAAGAGCTTCATGAAATCACACAAAAGGACTTTTTGGTGTACTCTTGCTCTGCTTTATAGAGATTATATCAATTGTTCTAGGGAAACTGCAGTTATATTCACGCTTGGGTACATGGTGGTGTCATCAGGGTCAGGTTCAATATCTGATATTCATTATAATTAATACCTATATTGTTGCTGAACCCAGTCCTGGGATCCTTGGGGACAGGGGTGAGCTGGTGCAGAGTCAACAACACAGACTCTGGGAGTCAGGTGAGCAGCAAAAGCAGTCTCCTTTATTCCAGGAAGAAGGTCCCATTTTAAACCCTTGCACAGTGTCCCATTGGCTCCTGGATTGCAGGCTGCTGGCATGGCTCTTTCACATTGGCTTGCGTCTTGCCATGTCATCTGTCTCTGGGCCCATCAGCAGGTTTCTAGGTTGGCTCCAACAGAAAGTCTTAGCTATGCATACATCAAAGGTGGACTTATCTCCAGGCATGCCTGAGCGAACCTTACGTGGGAGCCCAGCTCCGCCTGCACACTGTCTGGCAAGTAGTGTATGCGCACTGTTTGGCAAGCAGGGAATATGCTCTGTTTAGCAGCAGGCTTTGTTCCTGCCACATAATATCACAATCGAAATTCTTTGAACATAATTTTCCATAGTAAATCATTGAAGAAATAGGGAAAAAGGCAACAATGGATATGGTAGCAACCCGTTTTATGGCATGATGCTTATATTATTTAATATTCATGTCAATATAATGGAGGACCTTGGCTCAGAACTTCAGGAACTTACAAAATTGGTGTTGAAGTTGTGATATGACCACATACATATGTGGTTTCAAATGTTGTATGCTCTCAATTTCATAATACTCCCCCAATAAAGACAATAGTGACAGTCTTGCAAATAAAAATGTGTGGGAAATCACTTTGCTACTTCCCTTCCCTTCTGTCTCCCTAAGATTATGCTTTCTTTGCAACTTCACAGAGCTTGTGTCTACCTACCCATTGATATGTTTTATTAAATAAAGGCTTTATGCATGACCTCTGCATTTTGAGGAAGTGGTAAAAATTAGAATGAAATTAGTAAGAACATATATTATTCTGTTGCATATACCAAAATACTATAGTATGAAGTGCCTTATGATGTTTAAAGAAAAAAGAAAATCTGCTTCCTAGTTTTGGAACACCATTTTATTCCAAAAAAATCTTTGGTAACAGTTTAATTTCTGTTGTTTCACATGCAATCAGAGATATTTGGGACAAAAAGAGACCAAAAACAATTATTAATCCTATCTAAGTATGCATGTGCTGGATTTGGAGATGATATGTATCAGCTGACAGCATGTTTACTGATTTCTTCATTCACAGTGCAGAAGCAGGGACAGATGAAGATGGCATAATAGAGTAAAGAAGAGTTCTTCCCACCTTATCTCTTAAATTAGAGCAATGTCAGTCAATTTTAATGCTCCAATAGAATTATCATTTGATGACATTGAGAGAACAGCACAATCAGATTCTCCTTCACTCAGAACTTGGCACTCACTCATTTCTTCAGACTTGAGTTGGATGGGTTAGAGAGTCAGTTAAGCTTTCCATGTCTATAAGATGCTGGGATGACATGGGCTGTGTGCTCAGAAGGAGATGCACCACTAGTTGAGAAATTCAGCATATTTATTATACCCAGGAAAACAAGGGAGTATCCAGTTTATCTTATTAGAATAGTCCACCAGTGGGGTGCATGGTCATGCAGTCCTCAGGAACAAGGAAACTATGGTCATGGACTTCTGCAGGTCCTGCTCTCCTGCTACATCCACACACAAACATCCTGCTTCCACAACCATCCCAGTCTCAGGCATCATGAAGGGGATGCTATCAGGAGGTCTCAAGCCTTGAGACCAATGCTCAAATATGGCTTTGTTTTATGTCAAGAACATTCAGTCACAAAGGGGTGCATTCACTCCACACAAGTTAAGTTTTCAGGCTGTTGTCTCTGAGTGAAATTAAATGGATTTTCAATTACTCAGTTACTCCTGTGAGTATGTAGGTATAAACTGGATGCTCACTCAGCATGAATCTTGTCAGAGGGCCTCAAGAAGCAGACATAACTGTAAACAAGTAACTTCTAAAGCTCCTGAAATCTGTAGTAAGAGAAAAACCTAAACCCCTAGTGAATTCTGACTTTAGAGGAGTGTTTTGCTTTGTGATATATTAAAAATGATTTTTAACTTTAAAAGCTACTGTATATTTGAAGAAATGAAGTTTTATTACAATGCAAATCTTGTTACACAACCAGCAAGTTAAATATATTCCATAAGTAAAACATATCCCTTTATTGACTTTATTTGTTCTAAACATAAATTTCTATTAATTCACTGAGGAAAATACATTTTGATGACTATGTAGAATAAGAACTCATATATAAATTTAAATAAATAGACTCTGCTTTTTCCTCAGATGTTTATAATCTATGATATATTAACTACAACCAATGAAAGGATATATATAAATGTGTATATATATATATATATATATATATATATATATATATATATTAGAGTTTACACATGCTGTTCAAATGAATTAGGTTCTTGGATAAGAGGTAGGAAATGTTTCATTATGTGTAAAAATGGGACAAAGCAAGCACTGTAGTGCTGAGAAAAATAAATGTTTGAGTTGCTAAGAGCTTCGAAGTAAATCACCATCACAAAGACGAAGGAATGACTAAAGAATAAATGGTGAGTCAGAGTCCAGAGCTGACAGTGAGGACATAACTCCCCTACAAATGAGATCAGTGAGCAGCTTGCAACTAATCTGAAGCTTCCCAAATTATCTATCCTTTTCAGTATGTCAGGAGACTAACAAAAATTCAAAATGAGTGATAATTTCATTAACATTTCAACATAATAATTGATTTTATTCATTAATGGTTAACAAAATGCTGATAAAGGCAACATAACAAAACATATCATGGCATAATAATTCTAATGGTAAGGAGTGGCACACATACCTTGGTAGTAACTAACAGTTCTGTATTTGGACTTATTGCCTGCTCATACCTGGTACTGAAAATGCTGCCAACTAGACAGGACTAGTAAAGTCATGGATCTTAGAAGAAAACCTACATCTACCACTTTACTAAATCATCATAGGCCTTAACTATACTCTAAATATTTGTTCTTCTACCCACAGTTAAGTGTAGTCCTCATCCCTCATAAACATTACTTTCTTTGCAAAAGATAGAGACCACAACAGAAAACTGTGATCAAGTGAAATGCAGAGTTGTAGAGCTCAATTCTAGTGAATATATCAACAAAACTACTCTAGTACCTAAGCCTCAGTGAACATTGTTGAAAAAGGGACAGGAAGTCTGCAAGAGCCAGAGGATTAGGAAATTTCCTGTGAGATTGTGTTTCCTAGAAATGTTGGAGGCTACATACAAAGTATCATCAACGTGGCTGCCTAGACATGAAGTAAACAAGGACACCACCAATATATACACCAACACAGATGGGGGAAAGACCACAAGGCCCCAACACTACATACACAAAGAAATATAGGCAACTAAGTAATGCTGACAGTGGAAAACATAGACTTCCTCGGAGAAGAGAGCATCAGTTGGTTATTCAATACCAAATGCTCAGCCCTGAGAATATACATGCAAGAAACATTATACAGACTGAACAGGTTGTACTTATGTATTTAGAAATATATATCTAAATACAAATGTGTGGGTGCATGGTATGTGTGTAACAACAACTATCGAAAAAAAGTCATGAATTTCAAAAAGAGCAAAGAGGGATATTTGTGAAGGCTTGAAGGAAGAAAAGGGAAAAGGTAAATCATGTAACTATATTAAAACATCAAAAATTAAAGAAGTAACTTTTAAAAGCACTGTTTTCATTTTATAGTTTCAGTGTTACAGTGACCATAATGCTGTTTACAACAAAAAGAATAAAATAGTACATGTAAGAATAACATATATAAATTTTATTTCAAATGCTCTCTTAGTCATGATTATTATTGCTATAAGGAAACATCATAATAAAAAAGCAAGTTGGGGAGGAAAGAGTTTATTTAACTTATACCTCCACATCACAGTTCACTATTGAAGGAAGTCAGGACAAGAACTCAAGCAAGGCAGAAACCTGGAGGCAGGAGTTGTTGCCAAGGGGTGCAGCTTACTGGCTTTCTATCCTATGGCTTGTTCATCCAGCTTGCTTATAGAACCCAGAACTACTAGCCTAGGGGTGGGATCACAATGGTCTGGTCCCTCCTATATTAGTCACCAATTAAGAGAATGCCTTACAAGCTTGCTTACAGTCTGATCCTATTGAAACATTTTCTTAATTCAGGCTCCCTCCTCTCAAATGACTTTAGCTTGTGTAATGTTGGCATAAAACTATCCAGCACAACTGCTATTTCCTATTTATTATAGTTTCAGACTTAAGTAAAATGAGGTAAATATATGTTTTATGCACAGAAAACTCAGTTTGTGTAGAATATTGTAGAAACAAAAGTATGAACTATCCAACTTTACATGTTTAAAAACAAACACTATGAAAGAGAACAAAATCAATGTATTTTGAATAAATTAGGTCTTTCCTTTTAGAACTTTTGTTAAAAGAAACTGTGATGTTTAGTACACTTACAAGGCACTGTTAATTTATACTACTGCAAAGGATATATTCTAAAAGATATTTTTTAAAATTCTATTAATTCTTTATATTTGTATAAAAGTGTAGAAATTATTTGGCAAGATGGTCTTATTCAAGAGTGTCTGAGTTCTCACTGCTAATTTTGTTTTCAATAATAGTAAATTTAATAGCTAACTTTAAAAAATTATGGAAATTCAAAATTTGAAGCATAGGCATAGTTTGGAAGCCAAACTGTATCCTCAAAGTATTTTAAGTAATTTCTTCAAACTTTTTTGACTGGTCTTGCTGGCATGAATGAAGCCTGTGGTATTTATGAATATGGGGTTATTTACAGCAGCAAACAGCATACTGTATAAATTTGAATAATGTCAAAGTTTAAATTACCCAAATAGTGTCAATTATCCATCCATATAAGTGATTATTAGAATTCAAAAAGCAAAATAAAATTGTAAATTTCATTCTACAATAACTTTGAAAATATAAAATATAGAGCTGTGTAATAGCGCCTCCAAGTGGCACTCGTCAAAATCTCTGCAATGCATTAAATTTAAGCTCTAAAAGCTCTAATGACAACAAAGCAGAAGCATAATGCCCACTCTTTCCATTCCATTTACTTATGCTCCTCTTATGGTGTTTATGATTTCCATTTATTGTAAATCCATTGACATCGTTAAATACCCACCTTAAGCTTCATTAGTTCCCAGGGTTTGGGACAGTTTTAATATTACCTTGTAAAATATCTATCATCTAAAAATATCATTTTCATTAAACTTGAAGAGTAAAATCTCTTATTTGCCCTTATTTGCCAGATCTTAGATAAAAAGATGAACAAAGGACTCCTCTACCAGCCAAATAATCAGAGTTGTGAAGGTTTTAAATTTCTGCCACTCTGACTGTACAAGAAAACTTGAGTCATGAAATGTTCCCAGTACATTCTCGGGTGACGTGTAAAGTAATGGATCTGACTCTGCAGACTTGTTCCAGAAAAACACAGCGAGGCTGTCAATAGATTTTGCTTACCTTAGAAAATGTGTAGTGCATTGGATTGTCTGGTTTTTTGTTAAAGATTTAATTATATCAGCTGAACAAAAGAAATTTTAGACCAATACTAAACATGGTGTTGGAGCTTACAACACAAAGTAGAAACTGAAGCATGTGTTCCAGGAAGGTAATCGTCGCAGTAAAGTTTATTTTCAGATTAGGTTCACCCTTAAGTGTTATTACTGCTGCCATCATTATGCTGCCCCTTTTCATGATTTATTTAGCTTCCTTTTCACTGTTAACACTTCCTTCTCTCATTTCCTACAGATGATTTCTGTAAGCCATTTTTCTTCTTCGAAAGGTGTGAAGTCAATGCCACTCTTTCCTAATTAACTTTTATTCTGTTGTTTTATTTTTTATCATTCTCTTTTCTTCCTTTGTTGCCACTTTACACAAAAATTTCTGGAAATTAATTCATATTGATAACAAAACTTAATGTTCACTCTCCAAGGGGCTGTCATGCCGCTATTTGCAGTATGCTAAAAATAGAGAAATTCATGAAGATTCTGAAATAGATGTGTATTCTCTGTCTGTGTAATTTCAGCTGTTAATTTTCCACTCTAGAGTGTAATATTGCAATAACCATGGGATTATTATGCTGGGAACTGAGTATACAGTGTTCCTGATGAATATTCACTCTCACCTATTTTCAAGCTGCCTTGTTCACATGGGATTCATGCTGTGTGGTTTCATTTCTTAGCTGTCTCCATGTGAAAACCAAATTGTGCTTTAACTTTTTGCCAACATTCTACTCATCCAAGGCAGTTTCAAGCAGTGATCATTTTTAGTGCTGTTTCATTACCTGTCAATCAGAGTCCATGTCAAACTTTCATTAGTACAGTATTTACTCTGTCTCTTGAATCATTAGTGAGATTCCAAATAAGATCAGGCTGACATTCATTGCTAGGGACTCAGTAAACACTGCATTATTTACCATCAATCAGATCCAAGTCAATTTCCTACACTTGATCTTAGCCAAAAGGCCGAGAAGCAATGCAAGTCAATCTCCTGACTTTAAACGTTATGCCAATGTACAGAGCAGAGCCTATTTAACTTCTCCTAATAAAAGTTGTCACTGAACATTAATGAGACACATCTACTGACAGTTATTATCTATACAATAGGGTCTTCTGCAGGCATACAACTGTTAATCCTACTGATTTCTCCCATCATTAGTCATTCATATGTTTTCTTCTTGTGCGCTCTTTTTGACAGTAATGGGAAACACTTATCAACCTTCAAAAATAATTCTTTGCCTGTAAGATAGTAAAAATTTCTTATACCAAAAATCCAGTGTTATGTTCATA
Source organism: Cricetomys ansorgei (assembly GCA_026225945.1). Taxonomy (NCBI): domain Eukaryota; kingdom Metazoa; phylum Chordata; class Mammalia; order Rodentia; family Nesomyidae; genus Cricetomys; species Cricetomys ansorgei. The sequence goes on from JAMJFZ010001360.1 coordinate 12,033,046, forward strand.
TCAGAATTCAGAGCATATAACTATAAAATTCAATTTACATTTTTTTTCTCATTTAACAACCTGATTCCAGAATTAGAAACAATAAACTAAAAATAAACTTGGAACTTATAACGATTAAATATATAAATAGTTTTCTGGAACTTATAACAATTAAATATATGAATAGTTAAATTTTTAAAAGACACACACATGCAAAATCTTGAAATTTTAGGACCCTACAAATGAAATTAGTTACAAGACATTTAATTGAGTTTAATAATTATACATCTGTATGTATAGACTACACGTTTTTAACTATACTCTGTATTCATATCATTTTAACTATATACTACATACTTTTCAATTATTGTTTTATGCTAGATATAAGGAAAGATAAACGTTTATACTATGTATTAATATCCTAAATGAGAATTGTCGGGTAAAATAATATTAAAGTTAGGATGATAGGGAATATATATATTTGAAAATAAAATTCTTAAAAACTATAAAAAAATTACTAATTGATTGTTGGTTCATAAGTCCTAAACTTTACATTAATTTTAGCACCTGCAACTGGACTGAAAAACACTGAAGGACGGGAAATGCTATCCAAGCAAATAAAGTGTTTTCCATAAAATAAATATTGCTTGAAATACTTAAGCTACATTCAGCTAACCATGTATCCTCTGTGAGCTCCTTCTGACCTACCACATTTTCTCAATTACTGAATTGGAGAAAAAGAGGGTTATTAACTTCCCATGAACATTTTCATTCAACTGTTTTTGAGAATTATTGTCCCACAATCAACAAAAGAAATGAATGAATGCATGCATGATGAATGAATGAATGAATGAAGAAGGGCCACTTATAACCTTTCAAAAAGGCTCATAATGAGAAATAGCAACAACAGTCTTACTGAGCTATCAAAGATTCCTTCATAAGAAGGTTTTGAACTAATTATCATCATTAATGAAACTTGATGGCAATACAGTTGTTCAATTTATCTGATTATGTTTCTCATTACTGAAAATATTTTAGGGATAGTTAGTGACAAAGTGTCAAATAGAACAATGTTTCACAAATTAAGATGACAATAGTTAAATTTTTTCCAAATATTGCTTATATTCAAAGTTTATATTAACTATATATATGTATATATAATTGATGTCAATAATATCTGTCAGTAAAATCTGTCAAAGCACAATCCACAGAAATTATTCAAAATGAAGGTGACTTGAATTCTCTGACACATTAAGGCATGAACATGAAGATAAAATGCTAAAAGTTTTAAGGACAAACCTCATTATTTGTCATGTTTTGTTTTTTCTTTTTTTTTGTTTTTTTTTCTGTTACTATAATAAAACACTGATCAAAAGCAACTTGGAAAAGAAATGATTTGCTGTACAGATTGCAGTCAATCATCAAAGAAAGTGCAGGAAGGAGCTCAAGGCAAGATTTAGAAGACAGAACTAAGGCAGAGACAATGGAAGAATGCTTTTGACTGACCTGCTTCCTCTGGCATGCTCAGCTACTTTTCTTATATACCCTAGACCCACTTGGCTAGGACTAGCACCTCCAATACTAGGATGGACTCCTCTATATCAATTAGCAATTAAGAAAAAAGTGCCTCGCAGAGGTTCTCACAAACTAATCAGATGCAGGAAATTCCTCAATTGAGTTTCCTTCTTCCCAGGTGACTACAGCTTGTGCCAAATTAATACAAATTGATCAGCACCTTAGTCACACTAAATTTCTGAAAATATTTGTAGAAAGAAGGTAATTTGCTGAAGATGACTGGTTTAAAGGAAAAATACATCTTTAAATTTCCATTATAACTTTGTCAGTGGAGTTATCTAAGGTAGATTATTTTATCTCCCCTTCCCTAAATGAATAGAGCTTTCCTTGTGTACAGTTTCTACAACAAAGGAAAAATTTCATGTTAGCTTCATAAATTTCTGTGATGCTGTGATTTCATTCCAGTAGAAATGTTATATCATGAAAGAAATAGATTTGAGAAGTTTGTATACAGCTGCCTGCTAGTGCTTCTTAAGTGAGTCTTGATCATACAGGAAGTATTTTTCATTAGAGCAAGGAGCACAATTCCTGGTATAGATACTCATGTAATGTTTGAAATACTCAAGACAGAAATTGTCCATGGGCTATTTAGTCCTAGCTAAGAGGATGCTAAAAAATAAATAATACATACAATTCTGGTATCAATGTTTATAGTTTCTTTATACTTGACATTGAAAAAATGATACTTTGAGATTATAAGATATATCTGGTCATAGTGACTCAAAGATCATCTATAGAGGTAAAACTAATGAGAAATTCCTTATAAAGATGTCAGCATTTAATATGTTGGGAATTTATACTATGCAATCACAGATCAGAAATTTCAAATATTGCAAATACCAATAAAAGTACCTTAGCCATCCCTCCAGAGACTGTACAATTTTATCCATGTTTCTGTTAAATTTTATAAATCTATTTAAAAAGTATGAAAAAGATGGTATATGTAGCAATACTACAGATATTCAAAGAGGCAACTCCAAAAGTGAATGTGAGAAAGCATTGTAAAAGGCTGCTTTATTCTTCTTCTTATTGTTGTTGTTGAAAATTGATTCTTCTCTCATACAATACATTCTGACCACAATTTTCCCTCCCTTCATGACTCACAGCTTTCCTTTGCTTCTCCTCTCACTCAGATCTACTTCCCCTGTTTCCTTATGGGAAAAAAAAAAAGCAGCAGGCCTCCAAGAGACAACAACCAAACACAAGATACAATAAGACCAAGCAAAGCCCTCATATAGAGGCTGGATAAGGCAGCCCAATAGAACAAAAAATATCCCAGGAGTAGGCAAAAGAATCAGAGATGCACCCACTCCCACTGTTAGTATCCCACAACAACAACTAGCTACCAGTCATAACATATAGGCAAAAATCCTAATGCAGATCCAGACAGGCTCTGTAATTGCTACTTCAGTCTCTGTGAGCACATATATGCCCTGCTTAGCTGATCCAGTGGGCCTTTTTCTCCTGGTGTCCTCCTTCCCCTCTGTCTCTGACAATCTTCCTCAAGGATTCCTGAGCTCTGAGGGGAGGGAGCCTATGGAGATTTCCAATTTAGACTCTCTCTCCTCATAATGCCTGGCGTCGGGTTTCTGCACCTACTCCCATCTGCTGCTGGAAGAAGCCTCTCTTCTGGACAAGGTACTGATTTATATTTATATAGGAGAATATCATTAGGAATTTTAATATTTTTTGTTGATGTTTTTGTCCAGTAATATTTGGTTTTACTCTAAGTCTCCAGTTCCTGGCCATCAAAGCAGTGTAGAGCATAGACTTCCTCTCATGGAGTGGGCCTCAAGTTAAACTAGATATTAGTTGGCCACTCCTAGAAGTTCTGCACCATCATTACCCCAAGCATATGTTGCTAGCAGGACAGATTGTAGGTCAAAGGTTTTATGGCTGGGTTGGTATTCATATTTCTCTTTTGATAGGCTGAAGGTTTCCCAAACCAAAGAGACTAGAAAATAGGGGTGAGGCTCCATGCAGGCATCAGATCTACCTCTATAAATTCAATGAGCTGTGTGAATGTTGTCCTTGGCATTGACTTCCCACCACCATTAGGTTTTGAAGAGTGACCCTCTGTCCTAGTGTCATCCTGGGTTGTTTGGAGACTTCCAGGGTACCCGCTCAGCCACTAACTCAACAGAATGCAATCCACTGCCACCATTGCAAGCCTTGCCTGGTAACAAAAGAAGGCTAGTTCAAACTCTCTGTCCTCTATTACTAAAAGTCCTCACTAATGTCACCCTCCTAGATTTTTGGAAGTTTTCACTGCACTGGGTTTCCACACTGCCTCTCAAATATTCTCCAATTACAGCTATCTCTCCCAGAATTCTCTCCCTCCATCTCCCTCTCCACCCGATTCCTCCCACTCCTATCCACACCTGCCCCCAGTCCATTACCAAAATTTATTCTATTTCTCCTTCCCAAGGAGATCCAGGCATCACCCTAGAGCTCTCCTCTTTACTTAACCTCTCTGGATCTGTGGATTTGTAGCTTGATTGTCATTTATTTAGCATCTAATATCCTCTCATAAATGAATAAGTACCATATTTTTCTTTCTAGCTCTGGGTTACTTTACTCTGATTTTTTTCTAGTGCATCTATTTGCATGCAAATTTCATGATGTCATTTTTTTTAACAGCTGAATAATACTCCATTGTAGAAATGTACCAGATTTTCTTTATCCATTTTTCAATTAAGAGACATCTAGATTGTTTCCAGTTTCTGGCTATGATGAATACAGCTGCAATGGACATAGTTGAGCAAGTTTTCTTGTGGTAGGATGGTGCATACTTTGGGTATATGCTCAAGAATGGTATAGCTGGGTCTTGAGGTACACCAATTCCCAATTTTCTGAGAAATCACCACATTGATTCCCAAAATGGCTGTACAAGTTTTCACTCCCACTGGCAAGGTTTTATGTGAAAGGGATGACAAGATCATATACATTTAAATGTGTTTTATTATGATTTTTGGTATATATTCACATTTTAAAACTATTTTAGAAATCTGGCCATCTGACTCTATAGTAAATTCTTGAATCAAACATTATAGAGTGTCAAGTATAAATCAACAGGTTTAATTAACAAAAAATAATTATTCTGTACAAGCTAAAAAAAGTAAAAGAAAGTCAGATATAATAGACAGTAGAAAAAATGGCAGTTCAAACTCCCTATATATATCAAGGAGAAAAAAAATGAATAAAACATTAAGAAATTAAAAACTAAAACGATTATTTTAAAATCAAATCTAAAAGATTATCTTTTCTTATGAAATGAGAAAAATGTATAACAAGGGAGAATATATATTTCAATAAAGAGAAGACTTCATTTTGTTAATTTAACTATAGGTATTTTCATAGTAATTAATAAAGTTAAACTGAGCTATTTCTGCTAAAAAAGAATCTCTGACCTGAATGTTTTCCTTTATTAATTTTGAAATAATGATGATGTAAGATACCTGTGACAAGAGTCTAATCCCGTTTGATCAGTCATGGCCTTGAAATGTGAGTTGATGTCAATATTGACACATCATTAAGTTTGAGTGTGTTTATAAAGGAAAGGCTATAGACTTTTAAGGAGATTTTAGTAAAGATAAATGGCTCAGCAGAGTAACAAAAGAGAAACACTGTGTTGAAAAACTAAAAAATAAAATAAAATAAAATAAGGGCTCTTCACTGAAAATTTTAAGTATTTTTCAAACTTTTTTAAGAACTATATTTAAAAATCTTCTAGTGAAAAATTCAGAAAGCCTTGGGATACAAACATAACCACACATGGAAAACAGGTAAAGAGTTCGAGATAATTATACTCATAAAATATGACAGTGTATTCAAAAAAAGTAAAATGTGGAATATGCTTTAACTAAAATAAAGAGAAAATTACAAATATGCAGAAAATTTCATTTTATGGTAAGTTCAATTCACTTTATATTAAATTTTTGTTCTATTGAAGTAACTTTTTAAGAAAATTTATTTCAGTAGCTTGCAGACTTACACAGCAATCCATATCAATACTTTGTTTACTGAGAAAAAAAACTGTGGCAACTAATCTTAAATCTCAATTCTAGAGTTCAAAGTAATTTTCATGCTCAAAAGAAAGAAAAAAGGGAAACAGCATGAGATTACATAGGTAGCAAAGGTGCCACTCTAAGCAAAAACCCTTGTTTGGAACTTCTGTTCCCTTCTGCAGAAATGATTGGCACCTTAGTGAGGAGTACAGTCATACTTCACATAAGCATTGGTGAGACTGTGTGCCAAAGCAAACACGTAGCCATTCTTCACAAATCAGTGACGCTAAGAAACTCTTTTAGGTTGAACTTCATATATTTTAATAAATCCTATATGCGCTATTATCCTTTTGCTTCTCATGGAAGTATTCTGTTGATATTGCCAGTTTATGCAACATTCTTATGCTAATAAGCCTCAAGCCAAATATATTTGTTTGAGCAACATAAAGGCTTTCAGTGAGGGTTACACAAGTTATATTATACTGAAATATATAAAAAAATATATAAAAGTTATATAAAATACTGAAACTCACTTCTTAAATTTTATCTTTAAGTTGGACAATAGAAATACAGATGATTTGAGTAATAGATTTAGAGTCATATTTCAATTAAATGATTTTTAAAAGTATATTCCATTTCCTGAAATTTAGTAGCAATCCAAACCAACAAGTACATACATTTTATCATCTTTGAAACATTTCATAAACCTCATATGCAGTAATAAGCATTTCCTCAATAGGATAACAGGATCCCAGGAGTCTCTCTAGACTAAATGGAAGAGAAGGCTGCTGCACAGCTGTCTAGTGAATAAGCTCTTGTTTACCTTTCTGTTCATGGGAATACAGTGGGAAGAACAAAAACATTACAAAGTACTCTACTTCAAGAAGATTATATACATATATATATATATATGTACACAATTATAATAAAATACATAAATATATATAATATATATAAATATTCATAAATACATGCCTTTTCACTTTATTTTTACTGTAGTGGATTCAGTCTCAAACTTTCTTAGCAATGTTCCACTCATTGAAAAAATACAACAGACTATTTTACAATATATTAATACTAAGTAAAAATATTATTTTAATTAAAATGTACTCATCTCCATTCATAAAAACAATATTTTCAAGAGGTTATTTATTAAGAGATCATTTTTAAGATTAAATGATGCTTTTCTCTGAAGCAATAAAAACTAAAAACAGAAGTTTAATAATTACTGTTATGATTTTTCTTCAAAAATTATTATCAATATAGAAAGATTAAAGAAATTGAGACCCACATAGCCTTTGCATCTTTTCTAATGGTACACAATTATCAGAATCATGATAGTTATGCACTTTGTGGGTGTGAACTCATTGCTTCTCATCTCCAGGAATGTCATTAGGCTTATGATATCACAAAATCATTAACTGCTCCATGTTGCAATTTATGCCTTCATGAAGAAAGGCTGTGTGAAGAGAAGCTTCATATTCTGTTCTGAATCCTATGTACCATGATTCTGCAATATGACACATATGGATAGAATAATAGATCAAGAATGCCAGGCTATGACATCAGCTCTGACTCTTGTCATCAAAGGCACAGTAAAGGAAACTAAAACATAACAACCTGTCTGTCATATTTCACCTAAGATTTCTGCTGGCCTGAGAGAGTTAATGCACCAGCATGATTCCCTACTCTCATGCCAGACAGTAAATGAGGCAGTTGGAAGATGGAGATCAATGACACCCCTGCATGCCTACATGCATATCAATTGTAGAACAATTAAGTAAAACCTAAAACCAGGAAGTTTCAAAATTGAAACGCTCTCCAATGTACTCTTCCATCACTAATCATTGTTGTACATTAATGTGCAGGATGTACTTGTGATTGAGCACAGCTTCCCTGACAACTTAATGAAAAAAAGACAGAGCACCTTAGTTCCATAGAGAGCAAAGCCAGTCTCCTATTTATCAACAAATGCATTAAAAATGTTCCATAATTAAATCATACATCAATAATTGTATGAAATGAAAAGAGTGCTAAATGGGTCCCCCTGTGTTAATAAGCTGAGCTTTTATACTGAAACAAAGATATCCTAGAATACATAGTTGGATCATAGAGGAATGGTTCTTCAGTTCTTAACCAAGTAGAAATTTCTTTGAAATAGTTAAAGAATTTGCCTGACTCAAAACAGTTTAAGAATGAGCACACTGAATAAATAATGTGAATTTAAAATTACTATATTATTTATTGGGTACATTTGAGGGTGTGTGTGTGTGGCAGGGGTGTGCCATCACCTATGTGTGCAGATGCACAGGAGCATTCCCTGGAGCGCTTGTGGAGATCAGACAATGACTTGTGGCAATCCTTTCTCTCCTTCCCCCATGTGTATCCTGGGGGCCAAACTCAGGAAAGTAGGCTTAGGAGCAAATGTCTTTACCCACTGCCCCATAACTTTTATTTATCTTATTGATATGTACAAATTACAGTCATAACTGATGTGAAAATCATCCAATTTTGAAACACAGAAATCAAAATAATCTAAGAAACAGAAAGCAGTCAAACCTAACACCAAAGAATTAGATATATATAATATAGTTTCTTTAATTGACTTGTAGCAAAAAATGAAGAAATTCTTTTACTGTATGTTCGTTGACAAGTATTTTTCTAATAGTTATTTAGAGGATGATTAGATAAGTAAGAAAAAAAGGTTTCTTGATCCTCAACCTGTCTATAGCTCCATCTTTTCATAAACACTACATCAATTATATTTTGGTCTGTCCTAGAAATTTAATATCATTTACAAAATGATAACAGGTGCAATTATCCACAATAACACAAGAAAATAAATGTGATTAGGAACTTCGAACTTCATCATGATACAAAACTTAAGTTCATTCAACAGAAACCATCCTTTGCATTTTGAGTTTTGACTAGGTTTTGAAACATACGGAGATCTCCAGGAGCTAGGAGCCACACTGTGAGATCAGCAACATAACAAGAGCAAGGAAGCAGTACTCCTGCTTTTTACTGTGACTTTAGTAGGTTGGATGCATTAAATGCTTAATTGTTTCTACCTACATCATGATATTTTCCTTCACAGAGGTCTTTTCAGAATGTGACTCCAACATAAGTCAAAGATCACTGTAATAAGTTACAGAAAATACTACTTTCTTTTCTAAAAGTAAAATAATTCAACGTTCATATCAAAACAAACTGAATCTTTTTTCAAAGTAACTGTTTTGATGGATTTTATATTAATTCTAGAAATAAAACAAATACTCAAATCATTTTGGAACTTCTGTTTTCTAATACATTTCAGAACCATAGGCAGAAAAATCTATTCATTTTGCTTTTAAGAATTATAATGCCATCTTGTTGCATTTCATCCACAAAAGTTGGACTCAGTTTACTGCAGAATCCCTATCAACTTATGTTTAATTTGGAGAGAGCAGCAGTCAGTGAAACTCTTTTCCTTCTGATGGACAAAACTGGACAGTTTTGCTACACTTCTAATTACTGATCTTCACAATGGGAATAATGAAACTATAAACCTCAAAAGGCTGAACAGTAGGGGCAATCTTCTGAAATCTGTAGCTATATAAAAGTTTAGGAAACAGTGTTTATTGCTAGGAATATTTCAAGGATTTTCCTTTTTGCTAAATTTTCTTAAATAGAATAATTTTTGATTATATCTTCTCTTGTGTTCTTATGTTTTCTTATTTGTACATAGATAAAGTGAATTAATTTGAAATAAAAATGAGGAATTAATGGTGTGTTAGCCAGGAACAGTCTATTCTGGTTAACCTCCTGGCCAACAACAGAGGTCCATCCTGATATTTGAGCTTAATGCTACAAAGATGGTACCCAGTGTATGAGCCCTGCCTTTGCCCAGCACCTTGGAGGACAGGTTGTAGCATCAACATGGAATTTGTTTAAAAATCTGATTTGTTTCTCATGCCACTCTTTCTTCTACAAATAACATATTACCAGCCATAAGGTGATAACTGGGCACCCATAACTATAATTTCAAGGTACAAATTATGATCTTGTTTAGAACTCAGATGAAAAATCTTAATATGAGTAGTAAAAGGAAAATAATATAAACACCTGGATAACTTGAAATACAAATCACAGACATTATAAAGGTAAGATTGCTGGAATTTAGTATAGCCTCTCTAAATTACTGCTGATGTATTTCACACTCATCTCTTGTGTATGTTCAGGCAACAACATTCAATTCAGAGTTAATTGAATGTTCCATGAAGATGAATATAATATTGGAATAGATTCTGCAAAGAAATAAAAATAACAAGTACAGGGCATTTTTATTGTATCAGTGTCATAGATAATTATCTTCCTGAGCAACAGAAAAAATTTCAATGTTAGGAATAAATTTGACACAAACAAAATTTAATAGAATAAATGTAAAATTTATGCAAACAGTTATCTTTTAATTCTTAAATGACATGAAATGCAATATTGATGCAACATTTCATATTTCTTTACTGTGATTTCTAAATTAAAAATATGTATTATATATACAGCACATCTCAATTTTTAATAGTTATATTTCAAAAGTTCATTTCCCAATGTGGCCAGTGAAATCTGCACCTAAGCTTTCTTATTTATATATTAACAGGATTCTGGATCAAAATGTCAGAAACACACATGTTTATGTATATTTAAACTTTTATCAAATCAATGAACTTATACTATGAACTTATACTATGTTTCTTGGGAAACATTTTTACATTTGTATTAGTTCTTTGGGAGTTTTATGTAATGTGCTTTGATTATATTCACTTTCCTCTCTCTACTCTATCTAGATCTTTCCTTCCTTTTCTTCCCATTTAAAATTTTACTTATGTTTATAAAGGCCAATTGGTGCTCCCTAAGTATTCTTGAATGTGTGCCCTTCCAGGGGAGCATAGTAGACTTATCAGGAGCTACATTTTACAAGAAAATTTGCCCTTCCTTTCCCAGAAGCTAAGAACTGATCATAGTTCTTCAGTAAGGAGTGTAAATTTATATCCAACTCCCTTCTTCATGCTAGGATTTGGTAAGATTCAGGTCTGCATAAGTCTTGTTCATGTTGTAACTTTAGCTATAATTTTGTGTTGAAGCTGCCCTGCTACATATGGAAGGGACTGTTTCCTTGTAGTCATCTACTGCCTTAGCCCTTATACTTTTTCTGCCTCCTTCTTCTACACTGCTACCTGAGCTTTGATAAGAAGATGTGCAGTAAGTATGCTCCATTTGTGGCTGGAAATTCTGGGTTTTTTATTCTCCACACCTTGGTGTTTTGTAGGTTTATCATCTACTGCAAATAGAAGTTTCTCTGCTGAAGGTCGAACATCAAGAGTTGACTTAATACTATGTCCATTTAGTAGAATAAGAATAGTAAGTTCTCTTCTAAAGTCTGGGATCTGTTTTGCCATACATACATTCTTGGCCCAATAATGTTTCAGGTATGAGTTTCATCTTGTGAAACAGGACTTAGATCCAACTGCTAAGTGGTTGGTTATTCTCCATACAGTCATGCCACTACTGCACTAACTAAGAGGCATGTCTGTCTTGCCAAGCAAGTTGTTATCACAGAATATGGGCTTGAATTCAGGGTAAGACTGATAGTTAGATTCTCCTTTGGTAACATGAATTATACCTTGTAGCATTATGAGAGCCAGCCAGTAGGGAATGAGGCTTCCTGGTGATATCAGCTTGATTTCTCCCTGTTCCATGATTTAAGTGTGTGATATATTCAGTAAAAAGGTCCTATCATCAAGTTCTTGGGGATAAATGAAAATGGCAATAGTTTAGTGTTTGGGGGTCTATGGAATCTCACCGGCCAACAACTCCAAAAGAAACTCCTAGTGCCGTGGTTTTTATTTGACACCCTCTGGTATTTTGTAGGCATATGGATAACACAATTTTACCCCTTTTAGGGATGTGTATAGATATATTTTAGGAAGTTTCCACAGTTGTAGGTTTCCTTATGACTGTTATAAAAAGTCATTAGTGTTATTTATCTCTCTGTTTCCCAATTCTACCAATTCCTCCCAACCAACAAATTATCTGTTCCTGTCCCATAAATCACTTTTTGCCCTTTATATCAATGCATTGTATTTCCCTTCTCTTGAAAGATCCTTCCTATGGTACCTTAGCAATGTCCTAATCTTTACGGGTTTTCCAAATTAAACGTGTATATGTAAAGAGTATGTAAAGCTAACATCCACAAATGAGGGAAAACATAGGATGTTTTCCTTTCCAGTCTTTGCTTACCTGACTTAGCATGACTGTTTCACAATTTAAATTTTCTTAATATCTGAGTAATTCCCCATTGTGTAATAAACTATCCCTTCATCAATTGGTGGGTGCTTAGAACCTTCCCATTTTTTGGCTATTGAGACTAGAGAAGCAATGATTTTGATGAACAAGTATCTCTGTAGTACAATATTCAGTCTTGTGAGTATACATCCCAGATCATGTGTTAGATATTTCCAGTTTTGGAGGGGATTCCTCACACTGATTTGCACCTAATAATATTTAGATAGTTTAGATAGTCAATATCTCATCATTAAAAATACCAGACTATTTTATCTACTGCTGATCATTAACAATATGCTTGATTGATAATTGGCTGCATTTTATATTTGAAAGTCAATTTTATTGTTCATCATTTTAGACATTGTACAACATGATTCACTCATTATTCAGCTTTTCTTTTTCTTTGAATTACTTCTTGAATATTTTTGTCTTCTCTAGGATCATTTCCTCTAATTCAGATTATTCTTCAGTGTTACATAGCAATTTTCTACCAAATAAGATTACCCATCATGAATGAAAACTCATAATACACAAGATATTAGAAGGGATGTACAAAACCAGGACATTCTATCGGGAAGTAAAACATTCCATTCTCCTTAAACTCAGGACCAAACAACTCAGTAGCTTCAGAAAATCCCTGAAAACTTATGATATTCTATTAGATCCCTTGCATCCCCAAAGTTATATAAACTGAAGAATTGTAGAGACACTCTCAGACAGGGCAATCTGTCTAGAAATGGATCAAACCAGCCAAGCCACCTGTAAGAAAGTGATACCAACTAAACTACCCAGATAGAACACTATCCAGTGAGTGAAATCCAAGTTTCCATTTGTCACCCATGCTAGGGTGGGCTTTTTGTAATGCACAAATCTGACTCATTTCTATAAGTATATATTTCTATAAGACTATAAGTAACCCTCCAAACTTATTCCTGTAAATAACCCAATTAAGACTTGTTTTGGTCAGTCATCAGTTTACTCTATGGTGGGTAAGTAGACACTTGTTCACATCTTCCCAGGAACAATGTAACACAATATTCACTAATTCTCTCTCAGTTGGTTTGAGAACACTCAATTCTTTTATTTTGTGTTAAAATCGCTACATTTTTTTCTTACATTTGAGTGGCAACTCGGGTTTTAGTGTTAAGATAAGTGTCAGATACTTATTTTCACAATTTGAAGTCATTATTTCAGTGCGTCTTGCTATTTATTGTAGATGGTGACAGTTTTGCTCCTGTTACTGAATGAATAGGTACTCTTTCTAAGATTAATTATTCGTATAATTTCATCTAAGTCTTTTGTGTTTCAATATGATATGTGTAAAGGGAGGTTTTTTTTTTTCTATTTCCTTTTGGAGTATGTTTTCAACTGTAGCAGTATATATTTCTGTGTTGGGCACATTATATGTTGTGATTTTTTTTCTCCAGGAATTCTCCTTAGACTAATTATAGAAAGAGTTCAATTAAACTAGCTGTTGTAACACCTCCTATACTTCTGTGCTTTTCTCAACCATTCACATGTTCTACAACGTCATTGTTTTGTGCCAAATTTCAGATGACTTAACTTGGCTGACTTTCCTAAAAGCAAAGTCTATCCCTTTTACCTGAGGCTGTCAGAGTCTGAAAACATTCATTTAAATGTATACCATCAGATTCCATTACCTCATAGGTATATATTCAATATTCCAGTCACCATATGTATTATGTTGGTAGGGCTACATTCTTCTGAAGATTTAGTACTAGACCTGTTCCCTGTCAATTCCAATTTCTGGAGACAGCCTTAGTTCCTTGACCCTTGGCCCATTCTTCCATTTCTTTTTTTAAAATTCTATTTTAGTTTTTCATCTCTCATACAACTTATAGAATATATTCAGGGTACCTTCATCCCTTCCATCTACCCTCATTCTCTGCCATCTCCCCCAGATCTACCCCATGACCACTCACTAATATCCCACATTCTCCCCAGAAAAGAACCATCCCTCTAGGTTTATAGCACAATTAGGTGTGGTATAGTAGGGTGGAACAAGGCCAGGAACCAATTCCTACATCAAGGGTGGGCCAGGCAGCCATGCAGGAGAAAAAGAATATCAAAGGTCAGTTAAGTGGCCAGAGACATCCTTATTCCAGCCTGTAGGAGTTTATCAAGGACACCAATATATACAGTCTTGTTATGTATTTAGGTTCCATGTCTATGGCTTCAGTCTCTGTGGGCCCTTAGGAGTGCTGGTCAGTTGACATTGCGTGGCTTGTTTCCCTAGTGTCCTCATCCCCTCTGGTTTCCACCATCTCTCTTCTGTGGTTCCCTGATCTCTTCACAATGTTTGGCCCTGGGCCTCTCCAGATGCTCCTCTCAGCTGCTGAGGAATGCCTCTCTAGTGAGGACTAGGTTAGATACTGATCTATGAGCAGAGTATGACATTAGAATTTCATTAGAAATTTTCTCTGAGTTATCAAATCTCTAGTTCTTGGCCTATCCAGCAGTTTCAGATATGGATTCTTCCCTCCTTTGGCATGGAGTTCTGTCTTTCCATTGTCAATGAGGATATTGCAGGGGAGACAGGCCATAAGTCAGAGGTTTTGTGGCTAAGATGGTGTCCCAGTCTCACCACTGAAACCCATGCCTGGCCACAGGAGATGGCCTGTTCAGACTCCCTATCCTGGATCCCCAGAGATCCTTGCTACAGTCTTGTATAGATTCCTGTGAGTTACCACTACATAAGGTCTTCTGGTCACCCTCTAGTTGTTTCCCAATTCTTATTATCTTTCCATATATTTTCTCCCTCCATTCCTCTACCTCATCCCCTCGACTCTCACCTCACCTATATCCTCTGTTTAGTTTCTACCCTTCCAGTGAGATCCCTGTGTTATAACTGAGACCTGTCTTGTTTCATGGTTTTTCTGTGTGGATACTAGTACCTTTCTCCTTTGGTTCATAGTTAGTATCCACATATAAGTGAATACATACTATGTTTGTCTTTCTGAGACTGGATTACCTCACTCAGGATGATTTTTTTTCTAGTTCAATCCATTTTCCTGCAAAGTTCATATAGTCATTTTATTTAGTAGCTGAGCACCCCATTGTGTAAATGTGCCATAATTTCTTTATGCATTCCTCAGTTGAGAGGCATCTAGGATAGTTTCAACTTCTGGCTGTTATGAATGAAGCAGCTATGAACAAAGTTGAGCAAGTGTGTTTCTGATAGGATGGAGCATCTTTTGGGTTATGCCCAGGAGTGGTATAGCTGGGTCTTGAGGTAGGTCAATTTCCAGTCCCCTAAGTAGTCACCATATTGATTTCCATAGTTGTTGAGGGCTGAAGCCTTACTGAGAGTGTGGCCAGGCCTACTCCATTTTGCCTCTTAGTCAAAAAAGCTGCTCCAAGTCACGTATAGTTTGGAAAATTTCCACTCCTGGCTGTTTTTCAGAAAATTTTGCTTGACTAACATGATCTCTTTCTGTTGCAAGATATATACTATCTTTCCGGTACATCTGGCTTTACCACTCCCCTCCCTGACTCTTCCTCTTATCAGTAAGCAGAACAGCAGAACAAACTGCAGTTTGGCCCAGGCTCCGGCTTTAAATAAAGTGTGCATTCCTTAGCTAGGTTACCATAGCAACCTGCTTAAGCACTCCCCCCTCCCCTTCCCACTTACAGACCATTTATATACCATGAGTTTGTATTCAATAAACTGAGGCTTGATCAGAATCTTGTCTTGCCTCCATTTCTCACGTCCCTGACCCACACCCCCATTCCCACTCCCTCTCCCTAGGGTCCTGGTTGACGACCCCGCAGGCTAGGGCACAAAGTGGCTGTACAAGTTTGCACTCCCACCAGCAATGAAGGAGTGTTCCTCTTGTTCTACATCTTTGCCAGCATGAACTGTCCTTTGCGTTACTGATCTTAGTCATTCTGACAGGTGTAAGATGGAATTTCAAAGTGGTTTTAATTTTCATTTCCCTAATGGCTAAAGATCTTGAACATTTTTTAGGTGTTTCTCAGCCATTTATGATTCCTCCTTTGAGAATTCTTTGTTTAGATCTATACCCCATTTTTAATGGAATTGTTTGCTTTTTTAATGTCTAGTTTCGTGAGTTCTTTATGTATTTTGGGTATTGGCCTTCTATCAGAAGTGGAGTTAGTGAAAATCTTTTCACATTCTCTAGGCTACTGTTTTGTCTCATTAACAGTGTCCTTTGCCTTACAAAAGCTTTTCAGTTTCATAAGGTCTCATTTATTAATTGTTGATCTTAGTTCCTGAATTATTGGTGTTCTTTTTAGAAAGTTGTCTCTTGTGCCAATGCATTCGAGGCTCGTCCCACTTTCTCTTCTGTCATGTTCAGTGTGTATGGTTGTATATCAAGGTCTTTGATCTGCTTGGACTTAAGTTTTGTGCATGATAGTAAATATGTATCAATGTGGATTTTTCTATATGTAGACATCCAGTTACACGAGCACCACTTATTAAAGATGCTTTCTTTGTTTCATTGTATAACTCTGGCTTTTTTTATTGAAGATCAGTTCTCCATAAATGTGTGGATTTATGTCTGGATCTTTGATTCAGTCCCATTGATCACCATGTCTGTTTTCATGCCCATACTATGCAGTTTTTATTACTATAGCTCTGTAGTACAACTTGCGATCAGGTATAGTGATATAGTGATACCTCCAGAGGTTCCTTTATTTTTTAGGATTATTTTGGTTATCTTGGCCTTTTTGTTTTCCTATATGAAGTTAAGAGTATTATCCTTTCGAGTTCTGCAGAGAATTGTGTTGGGATTTTGATACAGATGGTGTTGAATCTGTATATTGGTTTTGGTAAGATGGCCATTTTTTTACTCTGTTGATCCTAACAATCCAGGAGCATGGGAGGTCTTCACATCTTCTAAGATCTTCAATTCCTCTCTTCAAAGAGTTGAATTTTTTTCATACCAGTCATTACTTGCTTGGTTAGTGTTACCTCAATATATTTTATGATATTTGTGGCTATTGTGAAGGTAGTTATTTGTGTGATTTCTTTTTCAGTCCATTAGTAATTTACATACAATAGGGCTACTGATTTTTATTTTGGGGTTGATCTTGTAGCCATCAGGGCTACTGATTTTTATTTTGGGGTTGATCTTGTAGCCAGCCACTTCACTGAAGTTGTTTATCAACTGTAGAAGATCCCTGGTAAAATTTTTGGGGTCGCTTAGATAAACTATCATATCATCTGCAAATATGGGTATATTGGCTTCTTCCTTTCCAATTTGTATCCCCTTGATCTCTTTAAATTGCCTTATTGCTCTAGCTAGGACTTCAAGTACTATATTAAATAGGTGTGGATAGAAGGGACAGCCTTGTCTGGTTCCTGATTTTAGTAGAATTGCCTTGAGCTTCTTTTCTGTTTAATTTTATGTTGGCTATGGTCTTGCTGTAAATTGCCTGTATTATGTTTAGTAATATTCATTGTATCCCTAATCTCTCCCAGACTTTTATCATGAAGGGGTGTTGGATTCTGTCAAAAGCTTTCTCAGAACCTAGTGAGATGATTATGTGGTTTTTTTTTTCAGTTTGTTTTTGTGGTGGAGTACATTAATTGATTTTCATATGTTGAGCCATCCCTACATCTCTGGGATGAAGCCTGCTTGATCATGGTGGGTAATCTTTTTGATGTGTTCTTGGGTTCAGTTTGCATATATTTTATTGAGTATTTTTACTTCTATATTCATGAGGGAATTGGTCTCTAATTCTCTTTCTTTGTTGAATCTTTGTCTGGTTTTGGTATAAGTCTGATTGTTACTTCAAAGGATGAGTTTGGCAGTCTTCCTTCTGCTTCTATTTTATGGACTAATTTGAGGAATATTGGTGTTAACTCTTTTTGAATGTTGATAGAATTCTGTAGTAAAGCCATCTGGCCCTGAGATTTTTTTGGTGTGGAAAGACTTTCAATGACTTCTATGATTTTCTTGGAGGTTATAGATCTGTTTAAATTGTCTATCTGATCTTGATTTAACATTGGTAGACGGTACATTTCTAGAAAATTGTCCATTTCCTTTAGATTTTTCAATTTTGTATAGTGTTTTAAAATATGACCTAATATATTATTTGGATTTTCCTGGTGTCTGTAGTTAAATATCCCCCTTTTCATTTCTAATTTTGTTGATTTGGATATTTTTCTCTCTGTTTTTTGATTAGTTTGCATAAGGGTTTCTCTGTCTTGTTGATTTTTCAAAGAACCAACTTTTTGTTTTGCTGATTCTTTGAATTATTCTCTTTGTTTCTATTTTATTGATTTCAGCCTTACCTTGATTATTTCTTGCCATCTACTCCTCTTGGATGTGTTTACTTCTTTTTGTTCTAGAGCTTTCAATTGTGCTATTAATTTGCTAGTATGCAATTGCTCGACTCTCTTTTGGTAGGCATTTGTGTTATAAATTTTCCTTTTAGCAATGCTTTCATTGTGTCCCATAGATTTGGGTATGTTGTGGATTCATTTTCATTGAATTCTAAAAAATCTTTAATTTCTCTCTTTACTTCTGTCTTTACCGATTCATCATGAGTTTTAAGAGCTTCTGTTGTTTCTGTTGATATTGAAATCCAGCTTTAATGGTGGTGTGATAAGATACAGGGGGTTATTTCAACTTTCCTATGTCTATTGAGACTTCCTTTCTGTCCTAGTATGTGATCGATTTTAGGTAAGGTTCCATGAGGTGCTGAGAAAAAGGAATATTCTTTTGTGTGTGCTTGAAATGTTTTGTATAAATCTATTAGGTCCATTTGGTTTATAATATCTGCTAGTTCCAATGTTTCTCTGTTTAGTTTTTCTCTGATTGACATGTCCATTGGTGAAAGTTGGGTATTGAAATCTAATACCCATGTGTGTTTTATCAATGTGTGTTTTAAGCTTTAGCAATATTTCTTTTATAAATGTGGGAGCCCTTGTGTTGGGGGCATTGATGTTTAGAATTGAAATGTTATCTTTGTGGATTTTTCCTTCTATTAGTATGAAGTGTCTTTCTCCATCTTTTTTGATAAATTTTGGTTTGAATTCTATTTTGTTAGATATTAAAATGGCTACTCTGGCTTCCTTCTTGGGTCCATTTGCTTGGAAAATCTTTTCCTAATCCTTTACTCTGAGGTAATGTTTATCTTTGATGTTAAGGTGTGTTTCTTGTATGTAGTAGAAGGATGGAGCTTATTTTCACATCCATTCTGTCAATCTGTGTCTTTTTACTGGTCAATTGATTCCATTGATATTGAGAGAAATCAACAACAAATGATCGTTAGGACCTGTTATTTTGTAGTTTTTGGTTGTGTTCATGTGTGTGTGTGGGTGTGTGTGTGTGTGTGTAAGTGTGTAAATGTTTGTGCCTTCTTTCTTTTGATTCTAGTGGGTTGAAGTTATTTATTTCCTGTGTTTTCTTGGGTGTAGTTATCCTCCTTGGGTTAGAGTTTTCCTTCTAGCACCTTCTGTAGGGCCGAATTTGTGGATAGATATTGTTTGAATTTGGATTTTTTATTGAATATTTTGTTTTCTCCATCTATGATAATTGAAAGCTTTGCTGGATATAGCAATCTAGGTTGGCATTTGTGATCTCTTAGAGTCTGTAGGCCCTTCTGGCTTTTAGTGTCTCCACTGAGAAGTCAGATGTGATTCTGATAGGTTTTATATTATTTTTATATTTATTTTATAGTTTATTATAACATATAAATGTATGTTATATTTTACTTTTTTTCTCTTGTGCTTTTAGTATCCTTTGTT
Source organism: Cricetomys ansorgei (assembly GCA_026225945.1). Lineage (NCBI taxonomy): Eukaryota > Metazoa > Chordata > Mammalia > Rodentia > Nesomyidae > Cricetomys > Cricetomys ansorgei. The sequence goes on from JAMJFZ010001360.1 coordinate 12,052,669, forward strand.
CTGTTCTGTATGTTCAATGTTTTGAATATTATGTGGCCAGGTGACTTTCTTTTCTGGTCCAGTCTATTTGGTGATCTGTATGCTTCTTGTAACTTAATGGGAATCTTCTTATTTAGGTTTGGAAAGTTTTCTTCTATGATTTTGTTGAAAATGTTTTGTGGGTCTTTGAGGTGGGATTCTTCTCCTTCCTCTACTACGATTATTCTTAGGTTTGGTCTTGGCATTGTGTCTCTAATTTCATGGATGTTTTGGGTTAGGGATTTTTTGAATTTAATATTTTCTTATACCGATGTCTCCAATTCTTCTATAGTATCTTCAACTTCAGAGATTCTCTCTTCCATCACTTGTATTCCGCTGCTATAGTTTGTCTCAATAGTTCCTGGTCACTTTTCTAGACTTTTCCTTTCCAAAATTCCCTCTGTTTGTGTTTTCTTGATGGCTTCTATTTCCATTTTCAGGTCTTGAACAGTTTTGTTCATTTCCTTTAATTGTTTGCTTGTTTTTTCTTGGCTTTCTTTAAGGGATTTATTCATCTCTTCTAATACTCTATTTCTGGTTTCCTGGTTTTCTTTTATGAATTTAATTAATTCCTCCCATTCTCTGTTTGTCTTTTCTTCTATTTCTTTGAGGAATTTATTGATTTCCTCTTTAAGGATCTCTCTTATCTTCATAAAGTTAGTTTTGAAATCTTTTACTTGTGCTTCAGCTGTGTTAATGTATTCAGGGCTTGTAGTAGGATAGTTGGGTTTGGTGGTGACTTATTGCCTTGGTTGTTGTTGATCGTGCTCTTATGTGTCTTTACCAGAAGCTGTAATTTATTTCTCTATATATGACCATATAAGGTCTCTCCCTCTGGTCCCCAGGAAAAAAAATCTACGTCCAAGTTGTGAGCCCCAACATGCAAATGGGGCTGTAGTACTTGCACTGTCCTAACCAATGAGTTTCCCCTGACATCCCTGGATGTCAGAGTCCCTTCCTCTGGCTATAAATGTGACCCTGTTCCCACAATAAACTGAGTTATGCACTCTGCCTTGTGCTCTCAGGAATTCTTTAAGTTCCTGCCAGCTCTCAGTCCTTTAATCAAGGACTGTATGGACCTTAGACCCATGCCCTAAGGCTTCCATTCCTAGAGCTGTGAGACTGGCCATGGTGGAGCTATTTCATAGGGATGGAAGCTGCTGCAAGGAAGCCTTACAGGGAGCATGTTGTCAGGGCATCTCCAAATGGGTCTGGGGGGTAGGGGTGGGAGTCTCACCTGGTCAGTCTGCTGGCCAGGTCTGCAATGGCATTGTACTCCTTGCTTGTGCTCCTGGGCGAAGGAGGTGGGATTGGAGCCTTTTTCCATTTTTAAGCTCATCAGTCCATATTGAGATTCTTTATACTGGCTTTTTTTTTACTTTGAGCCCATTGCCTTATAAAAGGATATCTAAATTTATATATCAATAATTCAAAATAATCTCCGTGCTGTGAATTGAATTGGGTGTACCAAATGTCATAAATTGAAGCCTCTACCCAATGCAATTCTAAGAGATATGGATTTTAGTGGTAAGTAAGTCAAATAATTCTTAAGGGTACTGTCTTACTGTGATAGGATTGGTGACTTTATAGGAGGAACATTCATTTCCTCACATTCACCAGGGAAAGGCAATGGAAGGATACATAAGCACCTTGTCCCTGTGAGGATAAAGGAACACCCAGCACTGTGAGAATACCGAATCACCTACCCTGTGAGGATACAGAAACATCCATCCCTCTGAGGATACATAAACTCCCAGCCCTCTGAGGATGCATAAACACCCAGCCCTGTGAGGATAGAGAAACACACAGCATTGTGAGAATACAGAGGCACCCAACCTTGTGATGATATAGAAGAATTACAGCCCTGTGAAGATACAGAAGCTCTCTAGTCCTGTGAGGATACAGAAACATCCAGCCAGCCCTGTGAGGATACAGAAACACCTGCCCTGGGAGGATGCAGAAACACCCAACAATGTGAGGATACAGAGAACCCCCAGCCTTGTGAGGATACGGAAGCTCTCTAGTCCTGTGGGGATACAGAAATAGCCAGCCATCCCTGTGAGGATACAGAAACACCTGTCCTGCGAAGATGCAGAAACACCCAACAATGTGAGGATACAGAGAACCCCAGCTTTGTGAGGATACAGAAGCTCCCTAGTCCTGTGAGGATACAGAAACATCCAGTCAGCCATGTGAGGATACAGAAACACCTGCCCTGGGAGGGTGCAGAAACACCCAACAATATGAGAATACAGAGAACCCCAGCCTTGTGAGGATACAGAAGCTTCCTAGTCCTGTGGGGATACAGAAACAGCCAGCCAGCCCTGTGAGGATACAGAAACACCCAGTCCCGTGAGGATACAGAAATACCCATCCCTGTGAGGATGCAGAAATATCCAGCCCTGGGAGCATATAGAAGCATCCAGCCCTAACCCCCTGCCATCCAGAAACTCAACATCACAGTAACTGAATCTGATGCTTTTGAAGCCATGTGTCATGGAATATCAGATAGGAAACTCTGCTGGATCTCTTCAGGGGAATGTAAACTTCTCAATTTTCAAACAAAACATAAATTGATTTTCTGCCATTGCTCAATATAATCATATGAAAAAGAACTATATTTTACTAAAGTTCTGTTTTATCTGTGTATAATTTTGTACATTTAAATGTTTTGATTTTTCCTTTTGCATATCTAATGAACATATTTAACTTTGAAAACATAGACTAACTTCTCCTCAGCTATGGAATTTCTATGGCAATCCAAATAAAAGATAGATACTAAAATATCCAAAAATCTATCACAAAACTTTATTTACTTCTCAAAAAGAAAATCAGCTGGAAAACATAAAAAAAATATTTTGAAGAAAGTAAAGAAGTAAAGAAGAAAGGAAGAAGGAAAGAACAAATGAATTAAGGAAACAAGAAATCTTGCTTGGGACAAATTAAGTACAGTTTTCAAATGGGTATGGAATTTTATTGTCTTTCTCCACTATGGTAAACTGTACAATCTATGTATTATAGCGTATATATGTGGTATTTTCCTTTTAGTCCATTTAACTACAGTTGCTTAGCTGTAAGTGCTTTTCTTATTGTTAGTCATATTAATCATTTGACTTAACGTTTCATACCTATTATACATAGCATTTGACATCATAATCTGTGCATTCACTAAATACTATTGTGTGTTCTTGTTAAAATATGGACACCTCCAAAAGGTACAAATCATATATTTTCATCTCTTTCCATCTCACTCACAAATTGACATTAGGAAATTTTATATATGTGCTCACAAATTCAGTGCAATTGATTGAAAGACTGATTATCTTAGTTGGCAACATATTTTAAGATATTCATAACAGTTATTCAAACCATTTAGATGATTATAATCAGTTCATTTGAACAATGTTTTACATTTTCCAAATACCATTTTTTACATATTATTTAATGCCGTCTTTCCCCAATCCACAACAATCAACATAAAAAGCAACAGTGTAGCAAGACAAATTGAATATGAATTTACTCTTTGCATGTAAGATTAAAATGAGCAGATTAAAATACAAAGGCAATGTGGTATTTGTTTTTTATTTTATCTATACTGAGCATTAATCTAAATCATTTATGTTGATTTTGATAACATTACAGCTGTTTTTAAAAGTACTTTTGACCTGCATTCTGAAACAAATTGCCCCAAGAGTGTAAATAGATTGAGCAGAAATAAGTACAGAAATGCTGTGTTTTAAGATGTTGAACTAAATAGATTGATAGCCAGAATTTCTCTAAGATAGGCATATTACCACTCAATTTAATTTATAAATGTGTTTAAAGATTTTTGCTGTTGTTGTTTTTCCTCCTAACCCTTGCTTATATTGCTTACTTCACTCCTGTTCTAAAATATTATTGGCTCAATAGTGTGAAAGTGTAAAATTATCTCTCAACTTGAATATCGCTCCAATGTTCTGTTTCTCAAAGAATAATTAATATCTGGAGACTCAATTTAGTTGTTTTTGTTCTAATGCTCAACAAGGATCCTCATTTATCAATGGATATTTCCCATGTGTGGCATTGCTGGCTGGAAAGTAGGTCACAAGAAGAACTGCATTGACTTTTAAGGGCTAGTATTCAAAGATGCTGTTGCAGTGTAATTGTGTGTTCCCCAAACAGTCACATCCAAAGGGTCACTACAGGGACATCCTTGGCTATCTAGTAATGATGACAGATGTTTTCAGAGTGGGAGTAAATTGCTTCATCTATAGGATATACCATGATAAAAATCTACAAAGTATATTTATAGGAACAATACCTGCCCTCAGCTGATCATATCTACTTAAAGATAGCAAATCCATTTGATAAAATTATTTGCAAAAGCAAAAAAAATCTATTAAGTGTGATGTGATTTTAATTTAAGACTATGTTTGGGTTTCCATCAAACTGCAAACAAGATCAATTAAACAAGAATCTATCTAAATAGGAGGAGAATAATGCATGGAAGGATAATGTTAAAAAATGCAACTAAAATTACTGGTGAAATTAGTAAATAACTTTAAAATAGGAAAGCACAGAAAGGATGGGATTTGGGAGTTTGTATATGCCTTCTTCTGATGTCAACAAAAGTGATAGATACATTCTAAAGTGTAATTTCTTTGAATTATAAATTTTTGTTCATTTCTTATTAGCTTTTAATTTTAGAGGTCAGTTCAGGGTCTATCCTCGTTTATCTTAATTTTCATCTACTCCAATTCCTTATTACTGATGAAGTATCATTATGCATTGAAAGCAATGCTGTGTACAATATTACTGTGTAGACAACAGCAATTTTATTGATGAAAGTGTATTTGTATTTTTTTGCATTTTCTCTACCCTACTTTAAAAACTTAATTTATATCCGGTACAATATATTTGCTTCTGTGTTTGGAATCATAATCATAAATGTACCCACTACTATTATTCTGGTATTCTGGTAATGATACATAGTAATAACTGGCTCCTGATAACTTTTTATTATACCAATAGATTGATGCATCCCTAAACCTCAACCAGAGAAGCTTTTCAATTATTTCTTTTTATTTTGAGTTTATAATATAATTGCATCATTCCCCTGTCCATTTTGTCCTCCAAACCCTTTCAAATAACCGCTATTCCTTCCTTTTCCTCTTCAAATTCATATCCTCTTTTTATACTCATTATTATTGAATGGATATATATATGTGTGAGTGTGTGAGTGTGTGTGTGTGTGTCTGTGTGTGCATAACTTGTTCCAAATGTATAATGCTAGCTGTATATACGCTTTCATGGATTTACCAAGATCTGCCTGCCTATGCCTCCCCAGTGCTGGGATTAAAGGTGTGCAACACCAATGAGCAACTTGCTCTCATCATTCATTTGTTGCCTGTAGCTGTTCGTGTAGTCTTTCCCCCACCCACTATGACATGTCTAATTGTAATGAGTATTTTTGGTTGTCAACTTGAATACATCTATAATGAAATAAAACCCAAAAATAATGAGTACACCTGTGAGAATTTTGCTTAATTTGAAATAGGAAGATTCATTTCTAATCCAGATCTTGACTTGGGAAGACACAGCTTTATTGCAGATTATTTGAACTTGGAAAACTTACCTCTAATCTGGACCACACTTTCTGCTGGAAGCCTTTATAGGGACATGGAAGAAGGAAATTTTCACTCTTTGCCTGCTTGATATCACCTTGTTAGGAAGTCCATTCCTTCGCTGGAGTTGGAGCCTACTTCTTCAGGATGTTGAAGACATAGACAGAATATATTGAAGACATCCAGCTGAGACATATAGCTTAGTGGACTGAACAACTACTGGATTCCTGGACTTTTGATTCATAGCCAACCATTTTTGGATTAGCTAGACCCTAGTTTTTAAGTCATTCTAATAAATCAGTTAGATAGATAGATGATAGACAGATAGAAAGATGATAGATAGATAGATGATAGATAGATAACAATAAGTTCTTTTACTTTAGAGAACACTGACTAATGCACTATTATTGTTTTATCATTGTTCAATTCATATGTTTAAACAGTTGCACTGGTGAGACTTTGTAGGTGTAGCTTCTGACACTACTAGGGGACACCAAACACCTCAATCCTCTTGCTATTACAATCTTTCTGCCTCCTTTTCTGCAATGATCTCTGAGCTGAAGATGTTGTTCTTATTTTCTAAATGTGCTCATTCAGACTGGGACCCACAATTCTGAGGTCTGGTTGGTTGTGGTTTTCTGTAATGTTCCTCATTTGTTGTAAAATGTTTTCTTGATGGGAAACCGTGTGTGGGTAAGGACTATCAACAACCACCATTTTACAAAAACAGAATTATCCTTAAGTACTATACATTCTTAGCGTGTTTTTTTAAAATTTTTTTGCTGTTGTTGTTGTTCTTATACCCACAATGAAGCTTCTGTTTGCATTAGACAGAAATCAACACAAAGACACATAATGGTCTTCTGGTCAAAGTGCTAGAATCAGTGACCGAATATTATTCAACCTTAAATGGGATACCTATATCATACTCTTCTCCCAAGGCTCAAGGGTCATTGTGAAAGAGGGACTGGAAAAACTGTTAAGAGTCAGGGGAAGTACATAAATTCCAGAGTCTTTTGCAAAAAGAACAGGGCATTTGAACATATGTAACAGCATGCATGAGACCTGCATGAGCCCAAACCATACAACATCCTAGCATGGCAAGGGGAGGTGTATACACAATTCCATTCCTAGATGAGGAACTATTAGTAGTGAATAGCTTCTAGGAGAATTAGTTTTCTTTAAGCCTTTGGCACATAGTAGGTCTGCACTTCTTGGAGCATATAGGCCACAGTAAAGTGACTGGATATTTTCGTAAAAAGTGATGACATAAAGTCCGTTAAGTGTAGAATGAGGGGTGGATCTGATAAGAGATTAGGATTTGGATTAATATGACCAAAATAAAATATGTGAAACTCTCAAAGAAATCTAGATATATATACCTTGTCTTCTTGAAGTAGATGAAAATTAACACAGAGGCCCACAGCTGAACAACTGGACAACATGCTTTGAGTGAAAGACTTGAGAGAGATCAATGGTATGCAAGATGTCTGTATAACATCATTCCCCTCAGGATCCTAGATATATGCAGAAAGACTGTAAGATCCAGAGGTAGTGGATGATTTCAAAGAATAAATGATATTAAAGAATTTTGAAGGTACCTTTAAATAAGATGGCAAAATGACTGACCAAGTAATTGGTGAATTTTAGTTTAACTTTATCTGAATTCAAAATCAAATAGCTTATTTTCACTTATTAACAAAACAAGCTATTTTGGATTCTCAGTTTTCTCCTGAAATGCATTAACTCAAATAATTAGCTTCATTATGTGAGCCTATGTTACCAAAATTCCCATCAGTTGACTAGAGTAAGGTATTTAGGCAGTTTGGGATATGTCTTAGTTATGGTTTCTATTGCTGTGAAGAGACATCATGACCCTGCAACTCTCATAAAGAAAAGTGTTTAATTGGGGCTAGTTTACAATTCAGAGATTTTGTCCATTGCCATCAGGGTGGGAAGCATGGTGGCATGCAGGTAGATATGTGACTGGAGAGGGAGCTGAAAGTTCAACATCTGGATTAGCAGGCAACGACAAGAATGTCACACTAGGTATGACTTGAGCTTCTGAATACTTCAAAACCTTCCCCCAGAGACATACTTCCTCCAACAAGGCAACACCCTCTAATAATGATACTTCCTTTGAGTGATTGGGAGCCATTTTCTTTGAAACCAGCATGGGATAGGAAATTAATTTTTGATTTTACAGTGAATAATATTAACATCATCTTACAATCTATTTCAGAGATTTCTGATGATAGAAATAACCTAAACAACATTGTTCCCTGGGGTGGGAGATCAATAATCTTGATAGGACTACATGTGCTCCATTAACAACAAAGCCAAAGGTTATGCTTACAAGTTAAGAGACAGAAAACTATAAGAAAGAACAGTGCTGGAGTATGGGGAAAGATTCATTACTCCCCCGGTATATTCCAAGAAACAAAATTGCATTCCACTGTCCAGCTGGAAAATGATAATCAAGAAAACATTTTAGTTGCTTTGTGCTATCTATGCCTCTGCTTCTACCCGGCTCACTTGAGTATTTTAGCAGAATAACATGGTGTCTGTTTCTGAATCTGCCTTTCTTTGAAAGGTTGTTCCTGTGGGACATGTGATTGCCAAGCTAAATAACTGGTGGGTAGATCTGTTTAACTTAAGAAATTGGACTATTTTAATTGTTCATTCAAAATCAAACTTTTCGATAAATTTTATTAGCAATAATATGAACATAATCTGACCTCCAGATTTGATCTTCATTTCAAGCAGCTTTCAACGGAAGATGCAAAGAATTGGAATATTGTTTCTACTCAGGATGAAATATAGAGTCAAAGTATGTGAATTAATGTGATATTGCTTTTTTTAATACTAAGTGGCATTTATGTCCTCATCAAATGTGCATCTAATTTTTATTTTGTCAAATTTATTTGTTGCTTTCCCTTACTGTTTTTACAAATTGATTAACAAAATAATAGGTTTGATTATAGCATTTTGATACATACTTGTTTTGTTAACCTTTGATTCCTTTCTCTAAGGGCCTGCTACCCTCTGGTGGCCATTTCCACCTCTTCCATTTGCCATTCTTCTCTCATGTCACTTATAATCTACTGCCCTCTATTCCCTTCCCTAGTCCCTTAAGACCTCATTTTCTCCTCTCATGCTCCCCTCTCTAGTGTCATAAACAATATCTCTGCATACATATGCACAGAAGAGAGAGAAATTAAAAACTAGATTTTGTGTGCAGTATTTATTTTGTGAGCATTGCTTTTAATAACAGTAGTTAAAGCAAAACCAAATGTCTTCTTGCCCAGAAATACAAAAGCCATAAGTGAAAGGAACAGTGACAAAGGGGAAAGAGACTTGCTTGTAGCACAAGAGAGTCTCTGAGTAATGTTCTCAAAATCTCTTGTCAATAAAAAAGACAACTGAAATTTTTGTCTAAATTATTTTTAAAGTTCAGCAATAAGTTTCACTTTCAGAGAGTAATATTTCTTTTTGAGGTTCACTTCATCTAAAAATAATCAGCACTGGAGACACTTGTTGTAAATGACATTATTAATTTACATTTAAGAATTTTTTACAAGCTCCACCTGGTTTCTGTCAAAAAAGACAGTGATGACATCTGTTAGACACTGTCATTAGTTCCTTATAATTCAGAGAAATTAAAGCATCTCACACTACATTTGCAGTTGCTAGATGATTAATTGGAATTGTTTTCCTATTGAATATATGTACTGTCATTTTAAACTAGTAATTATTAGTCTAATAATTACCTCTCTATTTATTATTTGCTTTATTAATCAGGAGTTGCAGTATGTTTTAACTAATGGTACATGAATTGTCAACTGTCAGGATGATTGTGGCTGCAAATAAAAGAGAGTCCTGTTAACAGACACTTAAGAGATAACTTATAGAACCCCACACATAAAATATATAATGATACAGTGATTTTCCTCATCAAGAATTCAGTACGATCAGTGTCCAAGCTCCAACAGTGTCTCTGCTCATCGTTTATCATATTAGGCTTATTCTCCTTTCCTCCAAAGACCTGAATTCCATTGAGAAGGAAAATCACATTGAAATGGAAAGCATCTGAATAAATGTAATCAAACTATTAGAGTCATATGTATATGTATATAATGTATATAACAACCATATACAGGGTTGCTTGCCAACTACATCATGTCAAAACATCATAGAAGACAAGTTACCTGGCATGCTTGTGTCTACTATGTATACTATATGTTTACTGAGAAACACCAAGAAATATTTTGCTGTGTTGGACCAGTGTTTCTTAAATTGTGTTCCCTCAACCATCAGAACATTCTATATTTGAGAATTTGAGAATGGGTTTAAAAGAAATTCTTAGGCTTAACCCTAGGACAAAAGAAAAAGAAAGAATATTTCACAGTAATCCATATGTTAGCAATCACCCAGGCAACTGCAATGCATATTAAAGCTTGAAAACCACCTTCCCAAAGATCATAACTCATGAGTGGAAGTCTGTTAAATCTGTAATTATCTGATTCTCAAGGCCAAAGTCTTCTCTAAGAAGAGTTACTGTAACTGCCACACTGATAATTTTTGATGAAATGAAGCATTACTCATGATTTTGATTTACAGTACTTGAGTAGTGTGTACACATGCAGATTCAGATAGCAAGCCATGTTTTACTAATCTACAGTATCTTCAGTGATTTTTGTCAGCTTTTATGAACTCCTAGGAGGGAGTCACATGTACCAATGTACCTTGGGTAAAGACAGAGTTTTAGAAGTTCAAATTTGCACTTCATGGAGACTTTCTCCACGGAGACAGGAGGAGGATCACAGTTAAGCTCTTTAAGAAATGTAAGTTAGAGGAAATAAAAGACCAACTTTAAAGCTTTCAAAACTTCAATCAGAATAATCATACAGTTTATAAAATACATATCTTGGTATGTCAGCCAATACGTCTTTTAAACATAATAAAAATGTTGAAAATCCTCAAACAACAATGATTTTCATGCATTCAAACATGAAGGATAATCTGGGTTAATTTGATCATATTGAAATACTTAAGATAGTTCTCCCATATTTCTTCTTTTTTTGAAACTCTCCTGACAAATATATTTTACACAAAATGAGGTATTTGCAAGCTGATGATTCATTATGAATTTATGATCTATGAATATGCAGTAAAATTTGTGACTGAAGGATATAAATAATTTGCAATTTTGAAATGGTTTATTATGTTTCTTATACCCAGATGACAGTCCTTTGAACATTTGAGTTTGTCACATATCATAGAACTTACAAATGAAAGTAAAAATTTCTTAATGTTGAGTATTAAAACAACATTTATTTTTACTTACTGTGTTTAAAGCTATGTGAACAAAAAAGTTTATTCATTTTCATCTGCATGTAAAAATATGTATGATGTGAATGCCTGTTGCCCATGTAGGTTGGAAGAATTTGATCCCTCAGAACTAGAGTTACACGTGGTTGTAAGCTCCTTGACGTGGTGCTGGGTCATCTGAAAGAGCAGCAAGTACATGTAAATACTGCACATCTCTACAGCACTAAAACTGTTTTTGATGAAATTTCATAGTTTGTTCTTGTATTTATATTTTACAGTTAAGGTTCTTTCTGAAATACTAACAGGCACATTTAAAGAACATGCAACCACCCATGGCACATATGAGTATGTATGCTTGCATAATCCAGAAGAGGCCACTGTGTTCACTAAAGCTGAAGTTATAGGCAGCTGTGTGTGCTGTGAATGGGACTCTAGTCCTCTGTAAGAGAAACAGCAACTTTGAAATGCTGAGCCAAATCTCTAGACCCAACAAGTAATTTATACACTGCTGAAATAAAAGAGGATCTGTAACAATCCATAATAGAATTATGATACACATCTTAATTTTTATAATAATTTTACTAATAATTTGAGTTTCATACAATGTATCTTGATCATGCCCTCTTTCCATCCTTTCTTGCTCTACCCTCCCACCCTGTGTCCTCAAAAAAGGAAGAAAAAGAAAGAAATAAAGAAATAAGTAAAGAAAGAGAAAGAGAGAGAGAAGGAAGGAAGGAAAGAAGGAAAGAAAGAAAGAAAGAAAGGAAGAAAGAATGAGAGAAAGACAGAGAAGGGGGAGAAAGGAAGGAAGAAAGGAAGAAAGAAAGAGAAAAATCTAGCTCATCACCATGGTTTCTGGTGGCAACAGACTAGTCTGATCATGGACATTCACTTGGCCTATACCAGCCCTGAGACCAAGCAGGACAAAGTTCAACCTGAAGTTGGGCCTCACTACCAAAGCCCACAGGCACCTGGACCACCAAAAGGCATGTTGATATCACCCAGCCACCTGAGCAGGTGCCCTGATATCCTGCAAGCACCAGGGCATCCTTCAGGCCACCGACATATCCAGCAGGTACCCAGACTGTGTACTTGTTTAAGAGATGTTAAAAGATATAAATAAGTGAACTTATATATGATGAAATAAAATCATCTTACATTTTACTTCTCATTGTTTCCAGAAAGGAGAGAACATACAGATGAAACATACAACTATCATTTCAAAATATTTCATACTGTAAAAAAGTTAATCAGAATGAATATTAAAATCTATAATTCACTTATGCACTACTGTCTCCCCTCCCTTAAGGCAAAGAGAAATACTGGAGATGGAAAGGTTCAAGCAGAGCCAAGGGCCAGTGGTGGGGAAGGCAAGAGAATGGTGATGAGAAGGTTAATTAAAATGAAGGGGGAAAGAAAGCCACTCAGAGACAAATGATCTGCAAATCAACCTCAGAGCATGGTTGAAAGTTTAAACATGAATATTTCACAAGGCTACACAGTGTCTGCCATAGAATTAAATGAGTCACTAAACACACACACACACACACACACACACACACACACACACACACACAAACAAACATTCCAGCGTCAGAGGTGCAATATATCATAGAAGCTGTTGTCTGAGGCCTCCAACTCAATACAGGCTCTTGTCATTTTTCTCACTTTCCCATTGGAGATAGTTAATAAGACCCTATTCTGAAGATGCCAGACAGGCAAGATACTGAGAAAATTCAAGCTGCAACTGAGCTATAACATCTGCCTCCCCATGGCTATGTTTTATTGCTCCAGATAAAATGATGCAGCTTGTTGTGAGGTGGGGATTAAAGGCATCAACTGTCTTACCCAGTTGTGAATGCTATGAATTACAATATAAACCTGTCAGACAAGAGAGATGTTCCCTTTGGTATAATGAAGTTACAACTGTAATAGTGATGACCTAGTGTTTACTGATTGGACTTGAGGCCCACTCTACAAGGAATTTAATCCTTGTAATGAAAATTTGTTCAAAGTTCCTGACTGAAGAGTTCTTAAGCCATAGGAGGGAAAGTTGCTGCTTAGCTGATTGTCATACCAAAAAGTCGCCTTCTAAATACCTAACAGTTTCTTTCAGTGAATGGATACAAATACATACACTCATGAATGTACAAGATGCTGAAAATACAGGACAGTTGAGGGAGGTGAGGGCTCAGCCCTAACATGAAAGAGATGTAATATATGGACAAAGGCTGGATAATGTCATTTTCTAAGCAAGGCATGACCATTACGGTAATTTTATTAAGAAATAGTTTCAAGCATTTGAACAATTGATTCCAAGTTGTGGGGAGGCTTAGATGATGCAATCTTACTTGAGGGAGTACATAACTAGTAAAAAAAAAAATCCTTTTAGATTAAGATGCCTCACCTACTTATGGTGCATTCTATCTACTTTGTGCTTGTGGTTCAGGTATGAATGATGAGCTTTCTCTTCCTTCCATCATGACTGTCATCTGCTACCTGCTTTCTGACCATTATGAACCCTACCCAATCCAACCATAATCCAAAATAAAGCTTTTCTTCTATGTTACCTTGGTCATAGTGTTTTATTATAGCAACAAAAAAGTGACTCATATAGAAGTTGGCACCAAAGAATGGGCTGTTGTTGTGAAGACTTGTGCTATTCTTTTGAAGGAATATGGAAGATTTTGGAACTTTGGAGTAGAAAATCTGTTGAACGCTATAAGGCAGCATGTGGAGGGAGATTCCTTGTGTAAACATCATGAGAGTCTATTTCTGTGAAAATGAATCCTGAATTTCAGTGGAGACCCCAAATGTTGGATATTCTATAACTATGAGGTATCTATCAAGGAAGGCTGTATATGGTGAGTGGAACCATCCCAAAAGAGAGATATATATTGCATGCAGCAAATATGGAGATGCAGATCCAGTAAGCCCTTTGAATCTGAAGTCCCTGACATTAGACATGTAACTGTAGAGTTTTATGATTGTCCTGCTGGATTCTAATATTATTTTTGTCCTGTGTTTCCTAACTATGCAACTATTACTCCCCTTTGAAATGATATTTTGTATATTTGTTGTTATATGTTGAAAGTATGCAATTTGCTTTTTGACTTTGCAGAAAGTAGCAGTGAAGAGTTTACCTTAAGTCTCAGAAGAAACTCTCTACTTTTAAATAGTGTTCACATCGTTAAAGACTATAATGACACTGGCCTGGGTGGATTTCACATTATGGATAGCCAAGAGACTGTGTGGGAAAGAGTGACATGTGATGGTTTGAATGAGAAATATCCCCCATAGTCTCAGGCATTTGAATGTTTAGTCACTAGTTAATGGTGGTGCTTTGTGAGATTTAGGTTGAAGCAGTTCATCATTGTAAACAGGCTTTGGGATTATAAAGACTCATCTTCTCACAGTTCACCCCTGTCTGCTTCATGCTTGTTGTTAAAGATGCGAGCTCTTCCTATTCCTAACATCATGCTTGCTGTGTACTGTAATGCAATCCCTACCATTATGAATTCATATCTGAAACCATAAGCCAAAAGAAATTTTTTCTTCTATATGTTCTCTTGGCCATATTTCACCAAAGAAACAGAACAGTACTTAAAACAGCCATGGCAATCATGAACTCACAGAAGCTACACATACTAGCAAATGGATCTGTGTACAACTATCCATTAGAATATCTTGGAATCACCCAATGGGCATATAACAGAAGACAACAATTCCCCTTCCCCAAGTATCAATCAATACTCAGTAGTTTATCAGTGAGGGGTAGAGCCTCACATTCCCTCTTCTGTTCATGTCTGATTATTGACAAGCCAAGTTTTTTGCATGCCCAATGCAGGCAATGTCATCTGCTCCTAGTTCAGAATTACAATGACTGAGTCATTTGAAAAGTCCACAGGGAATTATGTATGTATATATATATATAATAAGTTATTCCACTTGAGAACACAGTGTTCTCCCAAGAGCCATACACTATCTAAGAAAAACCCCAAAGCCAAGCATGAGGGATCTCATTTTAAGTTATTGGTCAGAAGGCTCCAATAGATTCTCAAAACTATATAGGCTATTGCCCTTATCTTGGTTGCTTCCTAGAAATTGAAGGTAAGACTCTATTGCTGAAAATATCATATATTTCAGACAGAGAATAGAATTTGGAGGAATTGAGCTGGAAACTGACCTGGAAGCCTTCTCCCTGAGGACTAGGACTCATATTACCAGAAGGAACTATGTAAAATGTCAAAGAATAAGATCAATCAATAGTACTATCTAGCTATAATGCCTGTGAACAACAACAATAACTAGAATGGCAAATTATCTTGAAAGGTGCAATAGTCATTTATATCATGGGGGTAGACAACCATCATTTAATTAGACTAAAGGCTTGTGCAATAGGATACAATTGTTGACTGGCATAGTAAACTGAACTCACTGTCAATGGCTGGTGAAGCCATGGACCCCACAGAACATATTACTATGGAGAAGGAAGCCTGAGTGAATGGTGTCCTTAGTGTGCTGTTGACATAGACATGTCCATGTCAAGGATTATTATTTTCTGACTCATAGCAAAGACTTCCTCCATCCTAGGGTTAAGGTTTAGAGGAAATGATATTGTTGATATTGAAAGTACATTCAGAAAATATCTACCACATCCTTCCCAACCCTGATTTCCCAGATGATTTTAAGACCGCTTCCCTAAAAGACTGCTCCTGTGAAGATCAGCTAACCTGCCTCTTTGTTCATCTATATATTTTAATGATACGTCCTTGATTCAGCTGTATGCAGTAACCCCTCCTCTCTGTTCATCTACATATAATATGCATCCTGAGATTCGAGGGGTGGTTGGTGGGTACTGTGGTTTCTCTGAATACTGCTACAATTTCACTAAACCAGTCTAATATCTAACTTCATTCTAAATATATATTCTTATACCCACATATAAATATAGCTCTTACCCCTCATTCAACATTTTTTTGTTTGTTTGTTTGCTTGTTTGTTTTTTCTTCAGATAGAGACTATTATAGAAAGCTACAACTACTGAAGAAAAAAAAACCTGATTGAGAAATTCCATGCCTATTTGATGCATCTACAGCACATGTCTTACACCTAAGGCTCAGGAAACATCATGGAAAAGAGGGCAAAAATATTGTAAGAGCCAGAGGAACAGGTCAGGTTGTACTGTGAAATTTGTCTTCATTATGTGACTGGCACGCTGCACCCAGGAAATCTCAACAATATGGTTGCCTAAACAAACCCTAAAAATAAAAAAAACTGACAATAATAACTGACATGCCAATATGGATTCTCATAAGTCTTCAGCTCTAGAAAAAGAGCTATAGGTGACTAATAATTACTGAGAGGATAATCATACCTCTCCAGGGATAAGCCGTCTAATAGGTTAGCCATTTCCAAAAGGTCAACCCTAAACACATATGAGCAACACTAAATGATTTTAGCAGATTTTATCTGTAAATCCATCTTATTATAATTAAATAATAAGAGGTTATGAACTTGAGAAGGACTGGGATGTCACTGGAGGAACTGAAGGGAGTACGGAATGATGTAAATACAGTATTTATATATGAAATCCTAAAAAAAAATAAATTTTAAAATCATAGTGTGATAAGGTCCTTCTCTTATCATCTGGCTTTACATTCTTTCCATCCTCTTTTCTGAAAAAGTCCCCTGGTATAAATATTTTGTTTAAGGAAAGCACTGACTGAACAGTCACTTATTCTCAACCAAGAATCTCTGCATTTGCAACCTTTTTTTTCCAAAAAGAAGCATCACTGAACAAGGCTGAGTGTAGCATTTGTCTATAATTATAACTATAAACATTTAGAAGACAGTTTGATAATACGCCAAATTAACAAAATAACAGTAATATGCTCTACCATTTGGGTCCATATCCTTCCAAGCCTGAATTCTTTTGAACTCTATTTATATAACCTATAGAGTAGGCCTCACATTCAATCAGATAATGGTTGGTCACCACCATAGCAATCATGCCAGTATTGAACCAATGAGTATATCTTGAGGGTCTGTTTGTTATTACAACTCACAGTGTTCTTCTCTACATAGGACTGACCATTGATACTATTTTTCTTCAAAGAAATCTACAAAGTGATTTTCAGTATTATCTACACTAGCTAGCACAAAGGGAGCTTCCAGTTCAGTTTCAACTTTATGTCCTGTAACCAAAGAGTGTTTTGTCTTAAGCAATAAGGTCTTATCATCTTGTGCTAGTGTACACCAAAAGAAATTAGAACAATTTGTTGTTTTTTTTTCCTTTGAACTCTGGAGCCTTCTTGAGTAAAAATTCCATGATCACATATCCCACATCTGGCCCTGGGATTTTTGTTTGGTCACTCATGGTTTCTGGGATTAGCATTACCCAGTTATGTAGGATATCTTTATTCAAATTCTTTACTTAAGTAATATGCAAATTCGTTTATGGTTTAAGAGTGTCCCAGGTATCTTCTTTATAGAGCTTTAATTTAGTTATCCTTTCCCTGCCACCATTTTCTCACACCAAGAAAAGTTTCTCCATTTGTCTAATTAGTCTGCAATCTATCCCAATCCTTTTTTTTAAGGAAAGCACTGCTTTCTCTATCACCTCTCCATTTCTGTTTTCCCTTCTATTTGAAAATTTTCATCTCTTTATATCTTTTCAGTTTATTTTATTTCCTGGGCTACAAATTAAAATCCCAATGGTGGGAGTTGTCACTTTCATTCATACATTATTATTTTCAGTAATTTTTGGTGGGTGAGTGGACAACATTTTGACTGTTTAGTATCAAAATCTGAAGATAGAGGGACCAATATATAGATAATATAAAATATAAAATAAATAAAATATAAAAAAATATTGAAGTAACAAAATGACAGAAACAATACTTTCTGTGTGTGTGTGTGTGTGTGTGTGTGTGTGTGTGTAATAAAACTGACACTAACAGTACTTTGTGTGTGTGTGTGTGTGTGTGTGTGTGTGTGTGTGTTCGGTATCTTTTCATGGTATTGAATATACTTTGAAACACTTTGTTAATAATTGTTTTATATTTTATTGTTATGTACATCAAGTTTTAATAACTGTTCAGTAATCATTACTGAAGTGCTTTGGATTTTTGGCTATGATAACTTCATTCCTTTAAATATTATTTTGCTAATCTTCTCTCTCTTTGTGTGTGTGCTTGTGTATACTAGAAATACGTATATATAAACATACATCATATATATACAAATATATATGTTAATATATATGAATAAGGGTAAGGTTTTTTGCTTCATTTTATACTTTATAAAAAATGTTCTACAATAAGTGTTTTTTGCTTTTATATAGAAAAACTCATTTAAAAGTTAATTTTAAAGCTAAAAGAAAGAAAACAATTCTAATTATAGTACACTTCAGTTATTTTTCTGTTTACATATTTTCAGTTCAATATCTGGCCACCCACTCTTTTTCTCTGAATACTTTCCTTCATTAGTTTATATATTTTATCATGTTTAGGATGGAAATTTCTTCCTGGGGAGGGATGATGTTTTTCATTTACATAGCCATAGCAAGACTAAAATATTATTTTGAAAAATACAAATAATCAAAAAAAGGTAATTCACAAATAAAAGCCATTGTTTTGTGTTACATCACTAATTTTCATGGAAACCTCTGTCATTTGCAACAGATGAAATTCAAAGTGAGGACATCTCCTTTTACAGAATAGACCAAAAAAATAATAGTCATACAGATGTTTATTCACTCATTTGTTCTTTTTCATTTCTAATTCAGCAATGAATTCCAGCTACTTACTTAGTGATGGTTATTTTCTGGGTCTTCAGGTTGGAGTTAATTTTTCTTTCATACTTTGTATTTTTAAATTTCTCAAAGTTTTATTTTCTCTGCACTAGACATCACTGATTTGGTTACAGTTAATATATTCTACAACCTATTCTTCCCACCCAATTTGTAATTTCATTAGGAAATTATTCAGTTCTATTTTGGGAATAGTGTGGAAAGGACTAGATTTTTTTCATTAATCTGTAAAATATCTACTGTATATGTATATGATATTTGTCATTTTTAGATTATAAAGAGACCATATGTATTCCTCTACACTTCTACCAGCCCAAATGACTCATTGTTATATTTTGTGCTCTAAACTCAACCGTAGTTTTAAATAAACCCATTACCTTCAGAATTATACCCCCTAATGAATTAGCTACAACTGTAAAATAGGAACCAGCCCAATTCCTGACATCAGTTATTAGCATCATTTTCTTGATTGTTGACAGACTGAACAAATAAACCAGCATTATGATAGCTCAAGTATTGTGTCAGGGACTGCAACTAAAGAGAAGCACATGTTGCTTTAGAATATGAGTGAGTGGGACATACAGTCCTTAACACTCAGAGATGTCCTGCCATCTTTAGGGACACTGTCTTGTCTCCCAGTGTGCATATTCTTGATAAGAAAAAACAAAAATAACAACAAACCAGTAGTGTGGACATCAACTTGATTTCCAGTTGCAGCACAGATCACGGCCATTAACAATGTTTCCAGCAGTGACACTGATCAAGAGCATTAACATGGTTTCTGACAGCCTCACAAATTGGGTCATCAACATGGCTTCCGACAATATCAAGGTTCATAGACATCCCCATAGATTCTGGCAGCATCAAGGCTCAGAGACATCCTCATGGCTTCCAGATGTAGGATTGATCATGGCTATTCATGCTATAACTGGAAATCATGTGTAGATGATCAGTATTCCTGACAGAATACATGTTGATGTTCATGACCTATATGGATGCCAGGGGCCATGGACGTCTGTGATCCATACTGCCTGCTGCAACCAAATCCCATTCTCCTGCCACACAGTCTGGACTTTGTTGTTGTTATTTGTTTTTCTTGTTTTTTTTTTTTGTTTTATTTTGATTTGGTTTGGTTTGGGGTTCTGTTTCCTTTTGTCTGTTTTCTTTTTCTTGTTTTTTTATTGTTGTTCTGTTTATGGTTTATGGTTTTGTATTTTGTTGTTGTTTTTGTTTGGCACGGGGTGAAAGAATGGACCTGGAAGCAATAGGAAGAGTGTATGATAGAAATACATTGTATGAAGTTCTTGAAAAATTAATAAAAATATTATGTTTTAAAAATACAATAAAAACAGGAATTGTGGTAACACACACTCCTGACATTGTCACCTGCCATTCTGTCCTCAGCAGCACTGAGCTACCTCCAAAGCTGTGAGCTAAAGAACATTTTCGTATATAAGAAGGAAATAAAAACAGTAGTGTGCAGTAAGAGAACACATCTAGGGCTATGGAAGCATCAGTTTTAACCACTTCATTTTAGTACTATCTATGATTTCTTGAAATTAACAGGTAATTTTTTTACTTTACAGATGTATAATGAGTTACAGATTAGGAATGAATTCTCACAAACTACTGCAAGGATGCCTATGCTGGCTTTTCCAGGATCAACAGCCTAGAGCAACATTATGCATGGAATCTTAAAAAATTTGTCATACATTTAGCGCATTAAAAAATGTCAAAATCTCCTATATAAATAATCAACATAGATTAATAAGAAAAACTACATAGTTAATATAAGATGGCACTAGTGTAATTAATTTCAGTCAAATTCATAAAAAATTCATGTAATTGCTAGCATACGCTATAGCTGACTCATAATTATGTTTTACTAAATACTTAATAAAAGCCATAGTGGGGCCAAACCTTGCTCTGCTATGGCGCAGTCAGGATTATCTCTTTGATGAGCTCAATACCTCACATTCTTCTAGCAAGTTCTCTACCTCCATGGTAGATTTGTTATATTACTTCATTATATTAACTGGTAATAATTTGCAGACACTGGGTTTGTAGAAAGAATTCAGAGTCAAAAGTTTGTTATAACTTCCATTATACCTTACATCCAGCATTGCTCTGAGACTCACTGCCTTAACTGTCTCCTTGGCACCTCTGCAGTCCTCATATATACTCCTCCCAGCAGTGTCTCTGTGGCAGAGCCTCAGTCTCTTATTTCATGCTCCTTCACACCTACAAAAGAGGGAATACTCCTCATTGTGTAATTCCAACTGGAGTGTTTTTCAATCAAACAGGTGTTATGACATCAGTTTAAATCTATCAAGTTATCCTATTGTGAGTTGAAAAGGCATGTTGTACTCTTTGTTTTGTAGCCACCACAGTATGTATAGGTTAAAGTTTCTTTGACTTGCAAGTATTAAGAACTGAATCAGTCTGGTTTAAGCAAAAGCAAGAATTCTCATGGACCTCCAGTGTAGAAAGGGAGGTCAGTCTTTCAGGCGAAGGAACTAAAAGCTAGCCATGTATTAAAAGAAAGTTCTTTTGTCATCCCTCCAGGTATCCCCATTGATTTGACCCCCCTTTTGCTTTTCATTCTCTTTCATTCTTTCTGCTAAGAATCTTACAAACATAAAAGATTCTGAGTATTTTAAAACTCACTCTTTGCCTGAAGTCTTTCTCCATTCCACTTTTCTGTAGAGGAAATATATACAATATTTGTTTTTAAGTTTGTAAACTTCAGTTCAGAAAAAGAGCCGAATTAAGTGGCATTTCTGAATCTTTTTCAAAATCCCTGCACTATCCAGGTGTCTAAAGTAATTCCAAATAGTAAAGTCCAGGAAAATGAAAACACCGACAACAATCAGTTTCTAGGGCTCCAACTAGATACTGTAATACGAAGTTCGTATTACAGTATCTAAAATGAGACAGAAAAAGTATGATTTGGAGGATATATCTAAAAAATAAATATATCTAAGACATGACAGAAATAAATCAAAAAAGGATAGTTTCTTGGAATTGCTAAAATGTGTACATATTGACCTATCTCAGTTTTCAGACTTTGAACTTGTTCCAGGAGAATTTTATAGATCCTGCAGGGAAAATTATAACTAAGCAATTTATTGCAATAAAGGCCTACTGTACTAAACTTGGAATTGTACAGTTCCTATAAACAATTTATTTGCAAAAGTATTCAGGAAAGGTAAGCAATCATTTCTTCTATAGAGACTTATACTCTGGACAGAGTATATAGCAAGGCATATTTATGTTATATGTAAATGGCCATGCATTACTTGGGGGTTAGGCAAGTGTTATCAATGTATAGAGGAATATTTAACCCTTTAATCTGGCAGCATGGCTGCTCTAGGATAGAAAGAATGTTAGTATACACTTTTAATTCTAGTATTGAGAAGGCAATGGTAGCATATGCCTTTAATCCCCAAAAGAGAAGCAAGTAGAAGCAAAGGAGGAAGCAGAGTTCAGAAGGAGTCAGTATCAGACAGGAAGAGTGACATCTGAGATGAATCAGAGTGAAGAACAGGCAAAAATGACAAATCAGAGAAAATTTTAACAGAATGAGTCAGAGTGAGGAGACTTCCAACTCTCCATATAAAATAATGCTCTCAACTCAGAGAGTCAGGCAGTCTGTGTCAATATGAGTCAGAGATACAGAGGTAGTTCAGCAGAAGGAATCATTATCAGACAGGAAGAGTGAGGTTGGGAGAGTCAGTTTGAAGCAAAGCAGACAAGTTCAGTAAGAGAAGTTGTGGGAGTCAACCAATCAGAAGCAGTCAGTTCAGAAGGTTAGCTTGAACCAGCAGCTTGGAGAAAAGTTTGAGCCAGAGCAAGTAAGCTGAATCATCCAACAAGAAGCATCAACTGAGTTCAGAAGGAGTCAGTTAGAGTGAGTCAGTCACCAGTAAGTCTCAGAGGTTGAAATGTTCCATGTCTAGACTTAAGATTAGATTGTACAGAGGCTAAAGCCTTCCAGGTCCAGGCTTAAGATTGGATTTTAAGGAGGCCCAAATGCTCTAGCACTAAGACTGGGCATTGAATTGGCAAAGAATAAACTTTTCCATTAATGTAATATGAATTGTCAGAACCATTAAAAAAAAAAAAACAGACATTTCTTCAGGCTGAATAGTGAAGAAGATTTTTTTGGAACACTAGAACTCACCCTGGTCTTTAGCAGCAATGGGCATGCCAATTTAGACAGGGAAAGTCCAGGATGCCCCAATTTTACAAAAATAACTACAGGCAACTAAGGAATAATGAAGTAAAAGAAATAGTCTTCCCCAGGAAAGAACATATCAGTTGGTTATCAAAGAACATATCAATGGTTAGCCATTCAAACATACATACCAGTAATATTATACAGATTGAGCGAGTTGTACTTATGTATTAGGGAATACATATGTATATGCAGCAACTGATGAATAATTATATCATGAATTTTAAAGAGAAGGAAGAATATATGAAAGGGTTTGGAGGAAGAAAAGGAAAGGGGAAATGATGTAACTATATTCATATATATATATATATATATATATATATATATATATATACACACACACACTCATATGTATAATTATATATACATATATATAATTATATATAAAAATGTATTTTTGTAAACAAAAGTAAAAGAAATAATTTAAAAAGAATTGTGTAGGCAGTGCAAAATAGGAAGATGGATGAGAAAAAAAGAGAATCATAGTCATAAGTGTAAAAATAAAAATTTCTCGGAAACTAGTTAAGACAAACAAGTCACCATCAAAGAGGACATCAGTTGAGTGAGCCTGCTATCAGATATAATATACTGATTACAAAAGATGCTTAATATTATTTTTAAGCAATCAGAAAGAACTCACTCTTTTTATCAAATTTATTTTACAGCTGCTTTTGACATCCAAAGTCTATAGCTTGATACATTAAGTGTTCCCTATATTATTTCAGTTGTTAACAACAGAAGTCTGGAAATAAATAAATGTTTTCATAATGAGAAATTAATATATTACAAACAATGATTCTATTGTTTTTTATAATTCCCAAAATATTTTAGATTACAGAGTACTCTCTGGTTGGTGCTAGAATCCTAACTAGGGGTGCCCAGGGAGTGTAGAAAGAACAGACACTAAAAAAGAAATCTAGAGACACAAGGATGCAAAAATGCTGATGGGCCTTGTGCACTCTAATGGAACTATACCAAATATGACAACAACCTGGAATGTCAGTGTATCTATATAGCACAGTGGAAGGGGGTAGCCACTGTCTGTAGGAGGTCTCTGTAGGTCAACAGTCTCAGATATCTGAGAAAAGGAAGCTGCAGTTAATGGTTTCTGTACAGACTGCTCAATCATTTGAATTCAGACTCCCAAGGAAGGCTTCGTTATCTCTCAGTGCCCTACCTGGGAAGCTTTGCCACTCACATGAGTACTTTATATGCCTCTGTCCATGTCAATAATACACATTTACTCAGGACTTCATTCATGTTCTTCCTGAGATCCTTAATAGATGAATTAATTTATTAGATAACTTATTTAATAAGTGGTAGGTAAGTACTTTGGCACAGAAAAGAAAACAAATGAACAAACAAACAAAAAAACAAACCTGATTTCTACAGAGGGAACAAATGAAATATTATGCTTACAGAGATACCTGGGGGGGAAAGAGCAATAGAATACAAACCAATTCCGCACAAGCTTTGA
This sequence comes from Cricetomys ansorgei, assembly GCA_026225945.1. NCBI lineage: Eukaryota > Metazoa > Chordata > Mammalia > Rodentia > Nesomyidae > Cricetomys > Cricetomys ansorgei. The sequence goes on from JAMJFZ010001360.1 coordinate 12,077,148, forward strand.
CACAGCACTCTGTCATTGAGATAAGTGTGTCAGCCTTAACTGTAACTGTAGAGACTTATTGTGGCTGAATATTTTGAAAAGCAAAGGAATAGTGATTATGTATACAAAAGAGTTTATTGAAAGAAAACTAACAGTTTTCTATGACCAAGTCATTTGTGATAAGCAATGGGACCAATAGAACACCAGATTGCTTCTCAAGTGTGTTATGAGATAGAGTTACTCCTACTGTCATTGACAATTACAGGATTATCTAGTAAGAAAGAAGCAGAGCTTGGATGTAAATGAGTACACACTTCTAAACTCTGCACTTTGTAACCTTAGGTATTATGCAGTTACCTCATCCATATCACATGAAAAAAATTACCCCAAGTGAGAAGATTGATACATAAAGAAGTCAGTGTGCTTAACACAGCACTGATAGACAACAAATGACTCAGAGCAAGAGAGTTTCACTTGCAGCAATTTGAGCATCATAGTGTCATGACTAGGGAACAGTACAGGTAGCACTGGTGTACATCTATGATCCACAGAAGAAACAGAGTGATCCCTTCCACTATTCATTGCAATGGCCTTGCAACTTATAGAATACTCTAGTTAATTCTATCTGCTGTTTTTTAGGAAAAAAATTAAATTTGGGTGTATTTAATATTTTATATTTGTGGGAAATGTTACATAGGAATAGAATAAAATTTAATGTGTATAGTCCCATATGTGAGTGCAGAACCTAAGAGTTAGAATTACAGAGAATTTAGACAGGAGAAACAACTCCTTAATAGTTATAAAAACAGAGAACATTTTCATCTCTAGGAAGGCATGAATTGATTTCTTTTGAAGTAATAAGAACCACAGACATCTTCAAACCAGAGCAAAATGAATATTTTAATAATATTATAAAACTTCTTATATTTTATGGGATTTTAAAGGCTCTAGGAACCTGTCCTGTGAGGAAGGAATTATGGAAAGAATGTTCCCTAGCACTAAGAAGCATATAAGTTATCTCTCAAGAAGAAGAGAGGATCAATGCAAGAAGCCTTCAAGCAGCAGCACACTTAGCACACTCTTCACTACATCAAATAACTTACTACTTAAATATCTCTATCAATAGGTAGATATGACAACATTAAATAATCATTGGGTCTGGACTTGGAGGATTGTGTTAATGGAAGTGAAAGATATATATTATGAAAATTTTACATTTACCAAAAACATCAGTAATGAGTCTTATAATTGCATTACTAAAAGAAAACTGAAAAAATATAGGGGAACATTTAATCCTTTAATCCAGTAGCATGGTTACTCTAGAGTAGAAAGAACACAGCACATGCCTTTAAGTAACCCATCTAAGAAGGTGATGGTGACACATGCCTTTAATCCCAGCTCTCTGAATATAAAAGGAAGCAGGGAGTTCAGAAGTAGGTCACAGTTCTCAGTTCATGGTTCTCCATTCAGAGTTCATAGTCAGTTTAGAGTTAAGAGAGAAGCAATAAAGCTTGAGAGAATAGAAAGGGATTGAGCCAAAACAAGCTAGTCAACTGAGAAGCAGTTGTTAGAAGAAGTCAGAGGCAGAGTAAAGTACCAAAGGAGTACATACCTTTACTCCCAAGTCTGAGAGTGAATCAGTGATGGCTTAGCAGAATGATGTCTGAGATCATTCAGAGTGGAGATCAGGCAAAGTGATGAATCAGAGGAAGAATTAGCAGAGTGAGACACGGAGAGGACATGCCCAACCCTCAGGATATAAAAGCAGGCTTTCAGCTCAGAGAGTCTAGCAGTCAGAGAATCAGTCAGATAAGACACAGGGGTAATTCAGCAGTAGTCAGTGTCAGACAGGAAGAATGAGTTTTGGAGAAAGAGTCAGCTAACCACGAGAGTCAATTTGAAGCCTAGCAGAGCAGTTCAGTCAGAGAAATTGCAGGAGTCAGTCAGAGTTAGAAGAGTTCAGTCAGAAAAGCTGGCTCAGAAGGTCAGTTTGAACAAATCAGCTTGGAGAAGAGTTTGAAACAGAACAGTGAGTGAGTTCAATCAGCCAACCAGAAGAGTCAGTTGAGTTCAGTACAGTTCTGAGTTAAGAAGGAGTTAGTCAGAGTGAGTCATCAAGAGTAAGTCTCCTAGGCTGAAGCATTCTAGGCTTTGATTTGAAGACTAGATTGTAGGAGTGATAAAACCCTCTATGGATTGGGGATTTAATTAGTCAAAGAATAAACTGCCTTTTGCCGTGAATATATGTCTATACAAAAATTAAAGGTAATAAAAAGCATGTACCATCAAGAGACATTTATAAATGTTCATGTTGTTATGTCCATAAATGTTCAATTGTTATTGTCACTGCTCTCAAGCATTACAATATATGCTTTATGAAATAAAAAAAATGAACCAGAATAAGTCTTTAAATGCAAGTTCTCAAAATATACCCATTGTTAGTGTGTTCTCTTCTAAATCACCTGTAGCCTGAGACTGAATTTCTCTCAACAGCTGTCTAGATGTTCTTTCAAGATAAAACAATTTCTGTCTCATGTAGAGAAATTATATAGAAAGTTATATTATATGGAGAAAGCTTGATTTCTTTCTATTAGATTTTAATGGAATGCATTTATATATGCTAATACTTTATTAAAATATAGAAATGAATAAAAAATCTGCTAATCCAGAGCAATTTATAAGAAATATTGTCAAATATCACATAAATAAAACAAAGAAAAAGTACAATATAAAGAAAATCACTACTAAGTGTGGTGTTTCACTCTCATATTTTCCATTCAAAATCACTTTCATTTCAGATAAATGGCCTCTTCTTCAACATTTTTCCCTGTAAGTGAAGACAAATTATTTTTCTGATCACATTATGTTTCTATAATGATGATAACATACTAGAAATCTCTACGCAAATCTCTATGAACTTCAGGTTATTCTATTAAAACTGCAGAAGAAAACCTCAAATACACATTCATTTACCAAAACAATTTTCATGAAGTGAGTTCTATGATATACACTGAAATAATCTGAATTTGAAATCCAAAAATATTTAAATTGTAAAAATGCCTTTAAGGTTGTCAAAATAAAAACATGCTGTCACTTTTGATGTTATTATAACAATGCATCAAAATAAAAATTGAGAAAATGGAATAATTAGCACCAGATAGTCTTTATCTGTCACATGATCATTACTTGTCTCACCTGTTCATTAACTGCTATATATGCAAAGCACATACAATAAGTAGAAATTTCAAACCCTGTGATTTCTTTTTTTTTTTTGTGTACAATCTCTCCAACTTCTCAGCAAGCTTAAAAAACGGTGTCACGTCCTCATTACAGGTGAGAAAAAATGGGTTCACAATATCTGCAGTTTGCCTATAAAAACACAAGCAGTAAAGAAAAAGAATGGATTTCATATTAGATCTATTAGTTTAAATTCTAGGATTGTACTACTCTTAGATTTTTTTGTATGCTTGGCTTTGTTTTTCAAAAATTCTACAGTTTGTATACATTCAATGGTGGCAGCTTTTCTTATCACTATATTAAGTAGATTTGGAAAAGTATTTTGCTTCTTTGCTCCCTTCTGCTCCTTGTTTTCCTAGTCCTGAAAGTACCTCATTCATAGGAGTTCTGATAAACACTGTTTTTCACTTATTTCAGAGTTGTCCATGAGAAAATATAGTAGTAAAAGCAATTCATATTCCAGAGTATCATCCACAAGTGCTAGCGTTAAGATTTGGTATGCTTTAGAGTCAGAAAATGAGGTGTGGACCATCAATAAGTTTCTAATAATTTCTATCAAGGCATAAGGCAGTCACATTTTAAGGATAAAGGTGAGAAATAGTTTAGGTTCACTTCCAAGAGGCAGACAAAGATAATGAGAGCATGCATACATAATAGAACTTATTATTTTGTATCACTGATATGCAGCAATAAAAACTTGAAAAGGGCATTAGACATAAATATTTGATTGCCCGTCATAAGGAAACAAAAAGACATATACTGGAAGAATACTGTTAGAGGTTTCTTCTGACTCAAAAAATTGGTAACACTAGTTACAATCTCTGTAGAGATAATTATGTCAACACTCTGGCATTACATTTTCTAATCAACTACAAAAGTTTTTATGTTGGAAATCATTCACTATTTCTATAATATAACAATCAAATGGTTTTGTTTATGAACTCACATATATCAATACTTACAAAAACATACCTGATTTGATTATTGAATGAGTAGATTTTTTAAAATTTTTAACATGAGGTAAAAAATATTAATTATTAGCTTAAATTCATATTCATAAACACAGAAACTAATTCTGTTTCTTTTTTAAAACATGTGTACTTCTCTTCATATTAAGCAAATATCAGGCAGCCCAAGTAAATATAGTTATCTTTCAATCAGCATATAAATTATAAATCAGTAGCATATTTGTTTTCTATATTTGGTATCATCAAGATGCTCCATTTGACTGAGTATATTATGCTAGCACCAAATCTTTTTGGAAAGAAATTTATTGACACCCTCCACATTCCTCACCCTACCATCTGTTTCATATTGGTCCTGAGTCATAAAGGAAAAGCTTAATTTTTTTTTTTTTGGAACACCCAAATCAAGCTATCCCAATGCCAGATTCCAGATTCCAACTGACTTCAGAAAATATTCAGCCTTTAGGTTCTTTTCCAGGATGTAGGCAGAAAATATGAAATGATTCCGGGAACTATGAAAATGAAGCCTAGTCACCACTGGGAACAAATGCAGATGTCCTTGGATTACAATGAGGTAAGCCTAAGCATTCTTACTATTGAAACACACTTCACAGTATATTTTAATCAGTGCAATTAGAGTAAAATCTGATATACCATGATTATATATGTTCTCATGTATCAGTATCTTCATTTGATTGCTGATGTATAATCAAATAAAATTTATCATTGTAAATATATCAATCATTGAAATTGGAATTGGCTTATTTAACTAAGTTAATGTCACCCAACACATTGGCCTTCATGTCTACCTAACAGCTCTCCACCCCCAACTCTTTCTAACATCTTCATTCACTAAACATGCCATTAATTTGCATATGTTCTATGGTTATGAACACAGGTCATACAACAAGAACAGTAATTTCTCATATAGATGGATAATTATCTTAGGTTTATTCAGTAAACAACAAATTAATCAAGAACTTCTATGTTTTCTTGCTGTAGTTACATTAAGATAATTGTCTTGAAAGGTTTGCCATCTTCCACCCTACTTAAAGAACATAACTTTCAACAGTGTATAATGTTTTTAAACAAACTAACATCTCTTCAACAGTATTAGTTGATTTGTATTCAATACTGTCTAGTTTGTTTAGCAACTCAGTCATGAGGCCTGTGTTGATAAGGAAAAGCACAGGCAGATCCTGTGAATGACTAGACTGGAAAATGCTTTGTTTATAGATACACCCTGTGCATCCTAAGCTTTCTCTATACTGGAAGCACTTAGAGAGCAATAACCAGTTTCATGCATTTTCATTTTCATCTTTGAGCTAGCCTAATACTTGCCATATAGAAAAAAGCCCAGAAACATATTTTCTTGAAGAGGAAGGAGAGAATTTATCTAGGCATCTAAATAGCTTCCCTTCAATCACCCCAAATCTATATTATATCAGTATTCTGGTAATGTCAATTTTCTGTGTGCACTATATTATCCTACATGATAACTGGATTCTTTTTGTTGTTTTTCCTCTTGAGTAGAAGTATTTGTTCAACATATCTACAATTAAAAAGAAATATTTATCATCCTGACAAATATCAAAATCCTGACAAAAATATCAATGCTATTCCACTCAGACAATAACTTTGAGAGACAAGAATTAAGTGGAATTGTGTAAAAGTATTCTACTTCAGCTGCAGTCAAAGCATATGTAGATTTATTGGAAATGCTTTCCAAATCCCTCCATTTGTACATAGGATGGTGATAATTGTTGCACAAAGAATTTGTAATTCTCTTTAATCTCATCTGTTTAGAGAAGTTTGAAATCATCCAAAGTTACTTCTTAAGAATGATCACACCTTTGCTTCTAACATTCAGTGTAAGCTTCGTTGATTTTCTTTATGCTTCATTAAGCCAGGCACTGTTGGAGTTATGTGACAGAATTCAGATTGAACTGTAAATTATGACTTTGTAATAGTTTTTAAAAAGCTTTATGAAGAGTGTGAGATTGTATATTGCCAATATCAATGTACTTATTCATGCAAATGTGATTTATTTTTTCATTCTTTCTTTTTTATTTTTTCTTTGAGGGGGGAAATTCTCTCTATATAACCTTGGCTGTCTAGAGCTATGTAGACCAAGTCAGGCTTGACCTCACAGAGATTTTTCTTCTTCTGCCAAATCCTGGGATCAAAGGCATGTGATATAATGACAATTCCTTTTAAACTTGTTTTTAATTTTATTCATAGCTGATGTTTGCATTAAGATAGAATTATCAGACTTTAGTATAATAAATATATTTACAAAAACATAATTATTTTTACATATTATTTTAACTACAATTTAGATAAATATAATGATACACTCTATAATGACCATGCCCTGAGAAGCAGGTGTGTTATAATATTTATTAACTAATAAGATAAGATTTCATTCATTCTCAGAAAGGAATAACACTTGAGAGTTCACTGTATGATTGTCAGAGGTGTCTGAAAGCCAGTAATAAAAACCATTCCATAATAAGAAGAGTAAGAAAGGAAATTTACCTCTAGACATATGGGAAGTAGAAGAAAGAAAGATGGTTCGTTTGTCTAATTACAACTTAAATACTGTCTTAAGAAAGGGAAAACAACAAAACTATGTCAACTCTAAGATGATACAAGTTGATAATCATTAGAAACATAGTATAAATCAAGGTCCTCAGTAAAGTCAATTAAGTTTGAGACACAGTGAGAAACCTGAATAACTTCACCAAAAACAAAGTAATTAGTATTACAAAGATCCACTCACCTACCAAGAGTTTCAGATTCTGTTTAAGAGCTAAGTTTATACAAGGAACTTAGATGAATAAAGCAGGAAGAACCAGAAGTTGGTTTACAAGGATGGAAAACCTGACCTGGACCTACAACAACTGAAATTCAGCCTGTTCTCTTTCATGTTTCACGAAATTTACAAAATTCTATAGGCATTCGAATGAAGTTATGGGGTTAAGATTTTAGTGGATTCTTAGAAGTTTTGTGTAGATATGAACAAACAGCATATCTTTACTTAAGGCCACTCAATAGAAGGGAAGATTTAAAATGAGAGTTCTGAATATTTCACAATGGTGTTGTAGACTAGGCCACAGGTGGAGAGATCTTAGAGCACAGAGTATAATCTACCACCTCTGTTTTCATTACCAGCCTGGTACTGTAGATCTGGATAACTTTAGAGAGGTCATAGAGCTCAGAGAAGAATCTACCAATTCATTTTCCCAAAAATAATGTAATTTCTAACTGCATTCTAAATGTCTATCCTTTACCCACAGATAAGTTTAACTCTCACTTTATTACAAAAGATTCTTTATGCAGCAGATACAGACTTTTACAGAAACCTACAACCGGTCAAAATGCAGAAAATAAGTAACTGTAGAAAGTTTAACTGCAATGTCTCTATCCACAATATCTATATCTAACCCTATATATATAACCCTATATCTAAGGTTCAGAGAAAATCATAGAACAGAGGATGGGAAGATTGTAAGAGCCAAAGAACCAAGACACCTGCTGTGAGATAGTGTCTCTAGACATGACAGGGAAACTGCACTCATGAAATCTCAACAATACAGTTGTGTAAACAAGAACCGCATAATGATGATAGCATCAGTTGACATACAAATGTGTATGGGGAAATTTTCACAAAGCCCAACTTATGAGGAGTTATAGGCAATCAATGGCTGCTGAGAGAGGGAGAATCAGTCTTCTCCAGGGATGAGCCCCCTGATAGGCTACCCAAGCCCAATTAGTCATCCCAAAACACATGTACGTGAGAGCAACAACACTAAATGGACTCAGTAGTTTGTGTATACATAGATATAAAAAACAATATTAACTGTAGAAGAAGAGGTCATTAATTGAAGAGGAAGTGTAGGGATATGAGAGTAGTTAGAGCGGGTAGGAAAAGAAATAGTACAAATCATGTAAAGACAATATTCACATGTGAAACTATCAAAAAATTAAAAAACAGAATGTCTTTAGTTTCATATTTTTAGGAGAATTAAGAAAGGATCATGAATGCTCTATCATGTTCAAAAAATGAAAAAATTGAATAAAGATAATATTTATTCTCAAGTAAAATCATGACAACTGCTATTTTCACTGTGTCTAATCTCTATCCAACTTATTTTCTTGAATGAGAAAGATGGGGAGGGAGAGAAGGATGGAGGAAGGAAGGAGAAGGAGATGATATTCTTTTTAATTATTTTATTGTTACACATTTTTCATTTACTGTGAGTGCTGGCTAGCTTTATGTCAACATGAAACAAGCTAAAGTCATCTGAGAGGATAAATCCAGCAGTGCAAGGGCTATACACATATCTCAGAAGTAAGATCTGAATAAGATGACTGTTTCTATGAATGGGTTAATGAAACTGGAGCTTGTTTGGTAAAGCACATTTCCTTATGCACAGTAGAAGTAAAAAGATATAATTTATAATTCTCTATTTCAGAACCTACTTCACAGATACCACTGATTTATATTGATAATTGTGTGTATGTGTGTGTGTGTGTGTTTCCAGATACTTACTGTATTTCTCAACTCAACATATCTGAAGTGCATAAGCAAACCGGGTAAACCCAAACCTGTAGTAACCTTTCAATACAGACTCTAGAGGAGATTATATATAGGATTAGCAAAGCAAAATAAAACACAGGAGACTCTTGAAATCTCAGGGGATGCCTGAATTTTTTGTAAACTTATACACATTTTATAAGCCAAATAATTTTCTTGCCAGCTGCCATGACTTTTTCTCTCATCTACAATTACAAAAAGCAAAAATGGCAGCTTCATTTGGATGCAAAAAGATGCATCTAGGTCACTAAATAATTTATGCAGCCTGCAAAGTTTCACACCCTTCTGAACTCTGTGAGAAGGAGCAACATTCTTTGCCAAGGCATCTTACTTCAGTCATGACCTTTGAGTCAGTGTTTTAAGTTGCCTCAGTCTATCTCTCCATCTGTAAAACCTGAAGCAAACAAAACCTGTTTTTCTTGCTTAGAGGATATTTTAAGAAATAAACATTGTAGCCTAAGAAGAATAAAATTTTCATGACAGTACTAGGTGTCACAATTAATCATAACATTACCCCTTATTCTGAAACTTGAATGTCTGAATCTATTCGTAAGATTTTGTTATGAGAAGGGCCTGGAGAAATAGCTGTCAGCAAAGTGCCTGCTGTGAAAGCTTAAGGGCCTGAGTCCAGATTCCCAGCATCTACGAAAGAAAATCCAACATGGTGACCCAGTCTATTACAACTGCACTAGTGGTATGATGGGAAGCACATCCCTAGAGCTTATGGGCTCCCCAGCCCAACCAAATGAGTGAATAGGTTTACTGATAAATCCTATATTGAAAAATGAGGTAGAAAAGAAACTATTTGACATCAAGATCTGGTCTCCATATGCATGTGTACACATGTGTAAGCACACCTGTACATGTGAGCACTTGCCCACATGAACATCTATCTGTGTACATCATGGCACACACACATGCAAATTCACATATAGATATTATTGTGTGCACATATTCTGGGATATGAATTGCTTGCTGTCAGCCTAGAAAAAAAAGTAATTATAACAATACAAAAATTGTTTCCATTCATTCAATAAACATTTTTTATGGATATGTGATGATGTGAATATGATACATGCACGTACATTTGGAGTTTGTGTACCTGTGAAATATAGGTATAGGAACTCAGGTGTGCATACATGTGGAAACCAGAGATCAAAATTACATGTTATCCTCAATTACTGTTTAACCTGTTTCTACCTTATTTTTTGAGACAGGTTTCTCACAGAACCTGGTGCTCACCTATTAGCCAGGGTGGCTGGCCAAGCAGATCCAGAGACCCTCCTCTCGGCCTCCGCAACAATGAGATTGGTGGAGGTATACCCAATGTTTTGAATGGTTTCAAGGGGATCTGAATGTGGACCCACAACCTTGTGGGGTAACACTTTACTTGCATTCCTCCAGCCTCACTCAAAAAATATTTTTGCCTGTAAATGATGTATTACAGAGTACAGATTTGAATAAAATCAAATTTTGATTTTACTTTGAATTTCCATCACCCTGATGGAAATTACATCTAACAATGAAGCAAAAATATGTATAACAAAATGTCATTTTAGTTTTAGAGAACACACTTCTACAAAAAAAGAATAAACAAATTCTTAGAAAGTTGATTGTATGGATGAATAGTCTGCATTAGGCCAAGGCTTCATTCTTCCTTGGATGGCCTGTGTTTTGGGGATTGTGATTTATAGTTTAATTACTATCCACAGTTCTGTTTGCTTTAGAGCTTTGTCTTGCTTGTTAAACACAGCTGCATGCTCAGAGCATTAAAAAGTAGTGTTATTTTTCCATTTATATAACAAAAGATCTTTGCTTCTCTTAACTGATTCTATATGCTGGATGTTACTCTCAAGATCAAAGTAACTAAGCTTCTGAATCATGATACAGATGTAAATGAGAAATATCTAAAACTGAGCACTCTCCACAAAGCACTTGACTACAAAACGCCCAGTCCCTAGACCATGGGAGAGTATTGTGGTAGGTCAACCTCAACACTTTGGCAGCAGATATACCCAAGGTAGAAATCACCCTGTAGGCCAGTGGCTTTCAACCTTCCTAAAATGTTGTGATCCTTCAATAAGTTTCCTCATCTTGTTGTGACCTCCAACCAAAAAGTTATTTTAATCATTGTAATTTTGCTATTGTTATGAATTGTAATGTAACTATATGAAATGCAGATAATCTTAAGTGACCCCTTTGAGGTCATTCTACCCCCAAAGGAGTCATGATCCATAAGCTGGGAATCACTACTGTAGGCACTTGCAAATTGTATCAAAAACCACTCCATTGCCCAGCAATTTCACAGGAATTTTATTTCCATTATGTCTTTTTATCATGTCAAATCATTTTTACTGAGTAGGAGCCACATTTTCAGTTAGGCCTTTGAACAATTTACAAAACCACCGAAAACTTGGGATCAATTAATTCAATGACTTATTTTTTTCTTTTAAATCTTTGATCATTGGTATACAGTAGTAAAGAAGGAGCTATATTAAGTTGAAACTTATGTGTGACTGTGTTTGTGTGTTTGAGTGTATAAGTGTGAGTGACTGTTTATGTGAGTGTATGTGGATGTGTGTATGTGTACATGTGAGATCTTTGAGTGTGTGTGTATATGAGTGAGTGTGTGAGTGTGTGTGTTTTCAATAATTTATTTTTTCTATTAATTAAATGTATATAAAATTGGACAAAAAATTGCAGCTAATTTGTTTCTCTAGTCTATGAAAGGCAAAATCAAAGAGAAACATGTCATTGAGTCTGATTTGTAGCTCATCAAAAATCAACCCACTTGGAGAGATTCAAAGATCAGCTGCGTAATGATCGTATGTACTTAGTGAACTACAGCAAAGTGCTGATAGAGCATGTCTTAAATTTAATCATTGAAGCTTTGAGCTGGTAAGAAAAACTCAATGATACATTTGCCTCAGTAAAATTTAAGTGTAACAAATGATTAAAAAAGGGGGGGGGAGTTGTCTTTCTGTAGTAGCTGACCAAATATTCCATTTTAAATTACTTTTATTGTTTTAGAATTGTGTGTGTGTGTGTGTGTGTGTGTGTTTGTGTGTTGATTAAGTCACCCACTCCCTTCCCACCAATCCTTCCTCTAATCCTCCCATCATTTTCCTCTGCCAACTTCATGTATTATGTTTGTTAAGCCCACTGAGTCCTCTTAGTGTTGCCTGTATGAATATGGGGGTAGGATAGACTGCCTCATCCAGAACATATCCTTGAAGAAAACTGACTCTTGCTCCACCATCTGCCATCACCTGATGCCTATGGAGCTTCATGAGTCTTTCCTCCATCCATGCCAGGTTTTGGCTGTCTTGATCATTTTGCAGGTCTTAAGCATGTGATCACAATTGCTATACATAAGTTTTTTGTGTGCAACGATCTTGATCCTTTGAAGTCTGGCAAATATTGTTTCACTACAGATGCTCACTACATATGGCTGTTACAATCTTTCTACCTCTTCTTTCATGATAATTCATAAGCCTTGGATGAAGAGGCTATGATATAGAGGCCCCATTTAGAGCTGAGAACATCACAGTCTCTTTTGCTCCACACAATGTCCAGTTGTGGGTCTCTTTATTATTTGCCATCTACTGGGAAAAAAAGAAAAGAAACATCTCTGATGAGGATTGAAAGATACACTAATCTATTGGTATAAAAATAAGAATTTGGGGAGCAGTTTATCACCCCACTTAGCAAAGTAAAATATGACTATCCCCTATACCCTAGGCAGCCACAAGTTTTTAAATAGTAAACAGTAACAGGCACGGGTTCTATCATCAGAAGTGCACCTTAAAAATACCCCAAATGTGATAGGCTTCTGCAATAATATTCATGCCACTTTTGTACCAGCAAGCCTGTCTTGAAAGGCTAGTCCCTATTGTAACTCAAATTGCTCACAACTGGATAAAACCTCTGATTACTTTCTTTCCTGGTAGCACCCATAAAAAGCTTCTAGTACTATGAAAGCTACCCAATAGGGATGAACCTTCGAGGTTGACAAAAAATTGATTTTTCCATTTCCCTGTGATTCTAATACATTATGTGTTAAGAAAGAAATCATTATCATCAAGATTGGGAGCATAAACTAGAGCAATGACAATAGCATGTAATGTTTTGGCAGACATCTATGGGAAACCACTGACACCAACAACTCAGTAAAACATATCTTATACCTTGAGTTAGAATTTATATTTGATAGCCTATGCTATCTATGAAAGTCATTGTCCTCTGGTTAAAGGGTAATTCTATTTATATTCTCTCTCTCTCTCTCTTTCTCTCTCTCTCTTTCTTTGTGTGTGTGTGTGTGTGTGTGTGTGTGTGTGTGTATGTGTGTGTGTTTTGGAAGTTCCTCAAGTAGTGTTTCCATATAGCATTCTCAAATGCCTTTAATCTACAGATTCAATGCAATCTTGATAAAAATTCCAACATAATTGTCCAGAAAACTTGAAAAAGTAGTCACAAAATTCATATGGAAATGCAAAGGATCCAGGTTAGCAAAAACAATATTAAAATATTTTTAAAAAATTGCAAAAGAAGTATTACTATCCCTGATTGCAATATATATTCCAAACCATAGTAATCAACATGGCATGGAACTGGTATCAAAATAGACTCATTGATCAAAGGGATACAATGGAGGACCCCGATATATATCCATGTAACTACAATACCTGGTTCTGGTAAAAAAAAAAAAAAAAAAAAAAAAAAAACTGGATAGTTTCATGTAGAAGAATAAAATTAGGTCCTTATCTTTTCCATGTAGAAAGGTCAACTCCAAATGAATCAAGAACCTCAAAATGAGACCTGATACATACATAGAGGAGAAAGTAAAAAAAAAAAAAAAAAAAAAAAAAAAGCTTCACCTTATAGTCACAGGAAATGACTTTCAAGACTCTGGCATTATACACTATTAAGACATGGCAAATATCTAGGAAACAAGGTATGACAAATGTTGGCACAGATGTGGGGGGAAAGGAGAATTTATTCACTGCTGCATAGAGGAGAAACTAGTGCAGGCACTCCATATATCATTGTAAAGTTTCCTCAAAAATGCTAGAAGTAGAGATCTACCATATGATCTACTTATACTATTCTTGTGCATGTACACAGATGTCTTTATATGCATTATAGCTAGGAAATGGAAATAGCTTAGATGTCTGTTTTCTGAGATGTAGACAGTGTAAATGTTCTACATATACATAATGGAATATTTATTATTCAGCATTTAAAAATGAATTTTGTTATCTGCAGAAGAATGGATGATGAAGCTGGAAACCGTAGACATAGGAGAAAAATGTAAATGTTGATTGAAGGTGGAGGACAATTTATTCTTTTCCTAATTAAATCACCAGTTATAATCCTAGAACCTGAAGCTTTTTGGCCTCTACATAATCTAATCTTCAGTCTAGACCTGGAAGGCTTCCGGCTTCGAACAATGTAGAATATTTAAACCTCCATGCAAACTAAAACCTTTAAGCCTCTACTGCTGACTGAGCCACTATAACTAGTTCCTTCTGAACTCTGAATCTTCTCATTCAACTCACTCACTATGCTGGCTCAAACTCTTCTCCAAACTGGCTGAAACTGATCTTCTGAGCTGTCTTACTGTTTCTGATAGAACTGTTTTGACTCTGGCAGATTCTGGCAGACTCTGGCTGACTCTCTGATTGCCTCAGACTGAACTGCTCTGCTCAGCTTCAAACTGTCTCACTCTTCCTAACCAGTACTGACTTCTTCGGCAGAGGAGCCTCTATGTCTCTGTGTCTTTTCTCCAAACTTCCTGCTTCAGACTGCTAACTGCATTGGCCTGCTATAACTGACTCTGTTGTAACAGACTCTGCTAACTCTTCCTCTGATTAGTCACTTTGTCTGTCCTTCACTTTGAATCCTTTCAGACATCACTCCCAATCTGACATTGACTCCTGAGCTCTTCCTCCTGTGTCTGCTACCATACTCTATTTCTGTTTTGGGGAATAAAAATGTGGACTCCCATTGCCTTCTGAACACTGGGATTAAAGATATTTGTTGGTATACGTGTGTACCAACATTCTTAACATTCTTTCTACATTCCATCCAGACCACACAAGCCTCTGAATGTGATTCTTCATATAGACCCCTGGAATACAGCCCCTTCCTAGATTTCACATAGGCCTATTCCTCCACAGAAATAACCATTCTTTATAGGTAATCCAGATATAGAAAGATAAATGCTCCATGCTCTTTCTCATACATGGGTTCTAGCTTTGAGTTTCTAAATATGTATTTTTAAACTGGAGTATCCATAGAAATCAGGAAAGCAGTAAGAGGCCAGGATTTCAAGAGAAGGAGGATAGAACACAAGTAATGTGGGCAAAAGGGAAAAGGGTAAAATGAAATAAGAAATGTCAGTGGAATAAGGGACAGAGGGCAGGAAAGAGGAAAGAGTGTAATGAAGTATAACTAACTTTGTAATGAGTTCATAGATGTTACTGGGATGAAATGTGATTCAGGCTACTGTTTACATCAACCTCTTTAGTCTCCCCTTAGAAGTGATTTAAAAGGATACTTTATATATTACAGACAAAAAGTCAAGATTTATATTATTTTAAAGTAAAAGTTAGATGTAAGTGATAAGATAATACATTAAATAGGTACTGTGGCACCAAACATCCTAAACTTAGGCCACCAGCCTGAAATATTTGATGTAGAGTACAAAGGAATCCTTTGATTTCTTGTCAACAAAACTGGGATAATCATATTAAAATTTTCTATGAAGAATGATATTTAAAATCCTCAAGGGAAAATGCCTGCATCTCATTTAGCATATGTATTTCTTTACACAAAGATAATTATTTAGATATCTCATAATTGAGTCCTTCAGCCAAATGAAATCAATATAAAACAGAAAACTGTAAAATGTTATGAGAATAAGTAAATGACTATTTAGATAAAAACATCAATTTGATTGTATAAGCAAATAGATTTGTTTCTTAAAAGTTATCTCAATTCTCTATAATCCTCCTTCAAATGATAGCCTGGATTTGTCTGCTATTTATAGCAAAGAGTTTGTTTTTGCTGATCAAATGCTTCTGCAACAGGAAAGAACTTTTAAATTAGAAGAGTGAAGTCTATTACACTAAACACAATGAGAATTTCTCATTTTTCAATAAAATAAAATGTCATTAATTTCACAATTGAAATAAAATATGAATGAGTAAAATATAGCAGTTAATAGTCAGAAATAGAACTTATGACAAATAACTAAATGGTAGAGTCTGTAATTATTTACCGTATGTTTGTATATATAACATTCTTTTTAAAGTTTTCTTTTAGAAAACTATTCTATATTTAATTTTATATGCATTTAAAATACTAGAATTTGAGGTTCATCAGAGTCGAACATTGTGGAGTTTGTCTCTGAATAGAACAAACTAGTTCATTTGTATTATTTGTATTTAATCTCTTATATTTTTCCATGACTATAAAAAAATCACTGAGAAAATGAGTCATTAAAATAATGGTGATAGTAAAACTTTTTGTTTCTTTGTTTTGTTTATTATGCAACAGAAGCAAGACACTATCTCATAAACTCTTATTTGTTTTATTATACATGATAACCTATGAAGTTAACACCAGAAGAACAAGACTTAATTGAAGAAGGAATAAATATTGAACTTAACCAATACAAATATCAACCATAAAGCCTACACTCAAGGAAAAAAAGATGGTAGAAACTGTAAGTGGATTCATTAATTACGAGTTAGCTTATGACACATCCAACTTGCATATAATCATCTCAGTAACACTGGCATGATCTCCTATCAACACCAGCCTATATCAACCTCATTGATGTCTCTAAATTCACCCAAAATTATTCTTTAGTCAAACAGAATCAACAGAATAGTGATATAAATATGGCGAAAGACAGTAAGAAAGAGAAAAGATGGGGGAGGGGAGGGAAGAAAGAACAGTTGGAGTATTTTGTTTATAATCATTGGTCCCTTCTTTCTAGAAGAGTAATTTTGAGGCCGTGGGTGAGGCTTACCTTTGTTAGTTAGGATAATCTATCTGTTTTACTCAACCAAATTAAATGTTAATCTTCACCAAAAAAAATACTTTCACAGAAATATCCAGGATAATGTTTTTTCAAACTACCTGGGTGTTCTAGCAATGAGATCATATAAAGTTTACTATTATAGCATCAAATTCCTTTGCACCACCCTTTAGAGGAGGATATCTCTCTAAATCTGTGAGGTTGGACTACTTGCTCCATCCTCTGACCCAGGTTTATGTCCACATGGGTCTATTTTCTCAGGCATTTACCAGTGCCAGAGACCAAGCACCTCTTCTTCAACATGTCTTATTTGGTTCTGCCAAATAGAATGATTTGGCAACCCTGAGCGTGCCTGAGGACTCACTATTTTGTCTGAGTTGCTTTATATCAGTTTGAATTATTGATTGGTTGCAAGAGTCACATTTCCA
The DNA here is from genome assembly GCA_026225945.1 of Cricetomys ansorgei. Taxonomy (NCBI): domain Eukaryota; kingdom Metazoa; phylum Chordata; class Mammalia; order Rodentia; family Nesomyidae; genus Cricetomys; species Cricetomys ansorgei. The sequence continues at coordinate 12,094,404 of JAMJFZ010001360.1, forward strand.
ACTTCTTTAATCCAAAGAAAGACTTCATTAACTTTGACAAATAGAAAGCATGCCCTGACATCAGAGAAAGTTTTATAATGTCTAGATTCAAGAGCTCAAACAATGCACTTAAGAACTCATCTTATAATTTCCAAATCTCAGCTCAATCTTCATTCTGTTCTAGGTGAGATTTTGCCCTTGTACTGGAAAGATGATGTCAGTAGCTCTATGGCCAAATGAATGCAGTCAAACCTCTGGTAGCAAAGCAAAGTCTTTCATATTGCTTTTGTTTATACTTGCGGAAAATGGTTAAATATCTGCTATGGTTGGAATAATGTGGATTACATGTTTATATCTGCAGCAGTCTGTGAGTTTGTTTAAATATAATGCCATACTAAAGTGAGCAAGACTTGTGTTGTCTCCTTACCCCTAGAAATGGGTACTGAGCTTGCTCTATCAACTCTATAGCACCACAGAATCAGCAATAAGTGGGACCTTTAGATAAGCTGGGAGCAAGGGGGAACACATTATGAATGTCATTTGTTATTTGTCAATATCACATTAAGTGTTCTTTAGCATGTCAACATTAACATTAAAACACTGACGGCAGTCGTGGTTCTCCTCTATACATTTTCTCTGTCGCCTCTATTCTATCTTATACTCTTTAAAATAAAAAAAAGGTACTATGTGTATCTTACATCTAAGGTGTGGGGCTGTATGTTCCACCAACATAGAGAACAAAGATTTATATAAATTGTTTAGCCCTCTTCTGTATAACATGATTCCATTCTCCCTAATTCAATTATTAATTCATTTATTCATGTCAGTACAGTCTTTGTATATTCAATTAAAACTTTAGGACATAATCTAATATTATATCCTTTATTTTGTTGCTCATGCTTCAGCTTTGGCCAGTCGGATCTTGTCAATTGGCTGCTGTGAACTAAGCTTAGCAAACCCCAAACGTTACAGGATACTTTAAAAACTTATGAAACCTAAAGGATTCTCTGGTAAAGGACCTTGAGTGTAATGACCAAAGAATAATGAACTATTTTACTCGAAACAAATGAGACCGACCAAAGGTATCAAATTCCTTTCAAATGATCCAAGAAGATTTCCAGTAGATGCCCTGACATTTCACCTATGCACATATAAGTTTGTCTTATTTCTTTAGCAAAACAACAATAACAACAAAATCTTCCTTTTTGAATTCAAAATTTTAATAAAAATTCAAAAAGTTCGTATTTAGAAAGAATTCTGTCTTTTGCCTGATGGGAAGATGATGGATTATCATACTTGGGGAGTAAAACACCCATTTCTGTCACCATAAAAAAGTTTCATTTCTGGATCCCTATGTGTAAACACAAACAGAGATGAGACAGAAAATGAGAAATGTACTAACCCAGCTACATTTCTATGAAGATTGGATGAACTCTATCTGTGTCATTTCTGTAAAGCCCGATTCTCACCTGGGACTCTCTGTTCTACCATGATCTGATGGCAATAAATGGACCAAGCATTATCTGACTATTATCCTTCCAGCAATTTGTTTTCAATGTCATATATTGTGGTCTCTTTGATACAGACTGCTGTTCATTAAAATATGATTAGTATGTCTTAGCTTTGTACTACTTATCTGCAATTATTTTTTTCTAAATTTAAATTATCATTATTGCCTATTATAGTTTTTAATATTTTCAAATAACACTCAACATCATTTATCACTTTGAGCTAGTAAAAGACAGAAGGTTCCTCTCTGGATTCCTGTCTCGTTTTAGTAAAGATCATTACATTCTTAGGTTAGCACTGGGTATATAATCTTCTCATACCCATGTGGTGCATGTGGTTTGCTTGGCTTACATTTCCCTGTATCAACCATTTTTTTGCTTATGTATAACCTCATCTCAAATTTCATTGCTTTGCTTTCATCATGTGTGAGAGCATGTGTGTGTGTGTGTGTGTGTGTGTGTTCCTTTGTATATGTGTGGTTTATGAATGAATGTGCATGTGCATATGCAAAGCTGATACTTTGAATAAGACAGTGTTATATTACCAGATCACTCCTGTTACCATTTTAGAAATAATCTTTGTAACATTACTGGTACTGGAGGGAAAAAGATATCTCCATTTACCCTTGAGTAAAAGTCACATCAATACCATACAAGATCACAATGTACTAACCTAAAAAGGAATTATAAAATAATGGGTTTCTATTAATTTAAAACATTTGGAGAAATTTAAAAATCAAATTAAATTATCTTATCACTTCCTCTTTATCAAGCCTAAATCAATCAGTTCAAGAAAATTATAACCATTCTGTTCATGAGGTTACAGAAAATGTAGAATGATTTGGCTGGTGAATTCCTGATTAGCATCATGTTTTACTAAAACATTCCTTGTACTCTCCGGCCTTATCTAGTTCAAAGCTGTTGTTTACCTCCATGCTGTTGCTTCTACTTCTAATTCTTGGCTTCTAAAATCACCATTAAAAATCTCAAAGCATTGCTGTAGACGTTAGATGCTTCTGTCTGCCACTTTTAGGTTCTGTTTCTTTTCCTTTTTTATTTATTCATTGTTTTATTCTTTTTCTAGAAAGATGATTAGCATCTGCTGAATACAAAATGCATGGTTGTTTAATATATTGTAATGAACAAGGTCCATAACTGCACGCAAGTAAACAAATGAGCAAACTCATGAACATAGGAAACAAAGAGCAAGCTTATAGTAAAGCAAAATAATGAACACAAAATGACATGGAGATATATATATATATATATATATATATATATATATATATATATATATAGAGAGAGAGAGAGAGAGAGAGAGTTATTAGTTATTCACATAACAACAATTATATATATAATAGATTCAATATTGTTTTTCCATAACTCATAACCACCTGAAATCTCAGCATATAACCTTATTTAAAAATAGGATCTTCTCAGATGTAATTGGTTCAATGAAGATGAAACTACCACAGGTTAGAATGGGTCCACAGTGCAATGAATAATGTCATGAGGAGGTGAGGAGATACAGAGCAGTCAAGGGAGAAAACAATATAAAGATGAGGTTACAGTTCTGTGAATAGGCTCAGGTCCAGGGACATGAATGAACTGCTCAGCAATGCAAAAACCTGTGAAAAGGGGCTACTTCTCTTAGCCTTGTGGGAGCACAGCCATACTAACAAAGACTTTGGATTTCTAGTTTCTAGAAGCACAAAGATGTAATTTTTTTGTTGTAAGCCATCACCCAACTTGTAATCATTAGTTACTGCCTTCCTAGTAAGACTTCCAAAATAACAACTAAAATAATTTATAGGTAATGCAGCTATCCTCAATAAATCTTAAATTTTCTAATATTTTCAGGTTATACACAAATGCTATTAAAAAAAAAAAAAAAACTCCCAAGTGATACACAGTTAAGTTCCTGAGCCCAGTGAGACCACACCTTATGCAAGAGAGTCTTTTCCAGGACTTTTACCCTCAGAAGACAATGAGTCCCCATATGCAAATGGGGCTACTCCAGTATCCCTGTCTTAACCAATGGCCCCAATCCCTGGCTGCCAAGGACCCCCTTTGGCCTTTTTCCCTATAAATGTAACCACCCTTGCTTCAATAAAGTGAGATGTTCCACTGACAACAGTCTCCCTGAAATTCTGTTTCCCTCAGCTCTCAGCCTCCAACCAAAGACATGCCCAGACACCACAAGTACCTGCCTGTGCAGCTGGTGCCTTAGCTACAACCTGGGAGAAGAGAGAACAAAGAAATACACATGGGAGGAAATGGTTTGCTTTTTTTATTTACTTTTTATAGTATATCATTGACCTAAATAAAGTTGAGAACTCAAACAGAAGCAGAGGCAGGAACCATGGAGAAATGTTGCTTGCTGGGCTTTTAGAAAGCCCAGCTTTCTTTTTTGTACAACCCAGAACCAGTAGCTCAGACATGGTACCAAGAAAATTCTTTATCCAAAATTCCTTCTTCCCAGGTGACTCCAGTTTGTATCAAGTTGATAAAAACTTACCAGTACAGGCTACATAAATAATTTCATGTCAGGTAATATCAGACTCCTTTCTGTGATCCACAGTATCTACCTGCTGTTTTCCAGATGAAAAAATTATAATGTAGTCTATGATCATTTTCTGAAATAGCATACATTGCACACTAAAATCTCTTCCCCTTATCTTTTCTCTCTTTTGTGATTTCTGTAACTGCGTTTGTAGTTTAGATATTTCTATTATATTTTCATTGTGGTCCCATCCAGCTCTGTACTTGAAAGGCTGAGGTACTACCCATGAGAGGGGCAGAGAAAGAAAAGGAAAGGAACATATGAAAACAAGACATACTAATTTTTTTTTTTAATGCTAAACATGTAGTTCTGAGGAAGACCGTCCTCTGTATCATCAGCACTGCTGTGAAGAACAGATTCTGGGAAGAGAAGTTCTGAGAGTGTTGTTTCACTTGGGTGCAAACCTCAGAATAGAGAGCAGACTGGTGTGGGATGCTTTGATGTTCTGGCTGACTTCAACTCTGCTCAAGCTGAATTAGGCCCTAGATTAACCCCTTCCACTTAGGATACTAAAAGGTCAGACAAAATACAAACATCATCATCAAAATATTACAGGCCCCTGGGACAGTGAGAGGTGACAATTTGACAATCAAAAGAGTACTCCAAAATTAGAGCATCTTAGTATTTGAGAAAACAGCAGAAGATAAAAGGACATTCTTGTTTTCATCTTTTCCCTCTGCTTCACATCATAAATTCTGTACTCTGGGGTGACATGACACTGAGAGAAAGGTCATCCTCATTTCTTAACACACAAGATCACAACAATCTATACAGGACAGTCCAAGGTAATTCCCATCAGACCATAGTCCCTGTTTCTCTACTCATATTTTTTCATGATTTCTCATCCTTCATCAAACTAAAGATTAGAAGAAACCCACAAGTATACCTGCATTAGTGTGTTTCTTCATCAAGGCTCTCACGTCCTACAACTTAAGACCGCACATACTTGCATATTTCTCTTCTGTTGCTGTGTCCAATGTGATGGGTAGCTCAGCCTTGAAATCTGCTAAAAAAGAAGCTAAACCCTTCTTTTCTCCTCTATAAGATGCAAAATTCAGAGAGAAGTACATTTTCTGGTATTTTTGCCTTCATTTGGTGTCTTATAAAGAAGTTCCAGAGTTTTGTTTCCTTTGGGCCTTGCTTTTTCTCTGCTAGTCTACTTCCCACATATGCTATAGAGAGCAAAATAGTTTTGGGGCAGAGGTCAGTTCTAGCTTTGGGAAATGCCAACATTTAGGCTTGCTTTATGCCAGGGCCGGCCTGGCAAGTCGGACAGTACCTGGATGGAGAGTGGGACTGAAGGGTCTAATGAGGAGAGGGGGAAGAGACGCGAGGGGAAAGAAATAGACCAGACACACAGCATCATTGAGCTCAGATGGAATGGAGCTGAAATTTTATTTTTCTCTCCAAATTTATACCCTTTTCATCAGGGGGCTACGTGCAGTTACAGGGATTAGAACCAAGGTGTTAATTACAGGGTGAGACAGTGCATAGGTAAAAACATCCTGAAGCCCAGATAGGTATCAGAACAAAGCATCTTCCCTGCTGAGGTGGGATGCTTACCTAGGGGAGACAGTCTCTCTCCAGTGGAGTGAGTTAGATGCTTAGGACAATAGCTTCTCCAGATGAAGTTAAATGTTTAGCCAGAGAAGAAGTATCCCTTTAGGGGGCTTTGGCTTCCCTGTAAACAAGCCGCTCTCGGGCAGTCATTAATATTTTCATGATTCAGTTTTGCTCAAAAGATCTCCCAATACAGGAACTAGGCAATTTTAGCCAGAGGCTCACAGCAGGGTCTAGGCCCAGAGTCTGAAGGGCTCACCACAGCTTTACAAGAATTTTTTAGGATCCCAGAGAAGGACTTTTCTCACAAAAGTAGGAAAAAACACCAGAAAAAAAATACACTTCAGTAGATTGGGCTAAAATCCTTTTTTTCAAAACAGCCTCCAATACTTGAAGTTGAGACAGTTTGAGCACAACATGAATCAGAATTATGTTGTAACCTAAAATACAAAATAAACATCTCTGCATCCATATTGGCACAAAAAAGCAATTTTAAAAAATAAACAGATGGAGAAACAGACACATATCCTGTGCAGGATATTTGCACATAATGTCTGTAGATATTCTTCACTCATGGTTAATTACTCCCCTCTCCCGCTGCTGGCTGCTCATAGCAACTGCCTTCCAGAGAGTTCAACATCTAAGAAGGGGAAGAAGAATAACTTCACAGAGCACACACCTATCGAGCACTATCCCATCTTAATTACCAATGCCAACAACAGCAGCTATGCACCAGGATAATAGTAGATTCTCACATTTTGATTAAAGCAGCATTGAGCCCCTCTGGTCTTCTGTCCCAATTCAGAACAACAGTTTGGTCATGAGTTGAATGTAGAATTCTAGTGCTACAAAACATATGACTGGTTCTCACCATTGCCAAGCTCACTGAAAACAATGGAAGTTGGAAAAGGTCCCATCTCAAATGAGCCTAAGATTAAGTAACTATATGATGTGGTATTCTCAGTGGAACACAACTAAAGAAAAAGAACTGTTGCTAAAAATCAAAGATACATTTGGGGATTGTAGTTTTTAGCCAGCTACAGTATATCAGGATTGACCTGTCAAAAGGGATATGCATTGTATTGATATGTGAGATCCTAGTGCTAGAAGATTCTGGAAAGGGTGTACATAAGAATTATCAGCACTATCTTTTCTCTGTATTATCTTTGCATTTTTCTGTATATTTAAAACCACTCATATCCAAAAGCTATTTTTTACATTTCAAAAATTAGTTTTTCATTATAAATTCATGTGAAAATTGACATTAACTTATCTCAGTGTGTCCATTTTTGGAAAGATACAAATGGCATTTACTCTTGAAAATTTTTGAATACTCAAATGAACTGGTTAAACAAAACAAGCTGGACATACCTGCTTTCTGTTAAGAAGCCACAGACCTAACCATACTTCCAGCCGTTCAACTTATTCTAAAATCACCTGTTGAGTTTCAGTTATGTTTATATTTGCTTCATGGTCCAACCAAACATGGTATCTGAATCATCAAATGAAAACAAGTATACTGCACACCATAAGCAGAATCACTAGTGAGTCCTCTATGGAGCATTGTGATGACATATTGACACCATCTTAAAGAGAACATGATTCATCAGAAAGCCAATTTGTTGGAGGTTAATAACATTTAGCATTTGACTGCAGAGGTCTGCCAGCACAGGGTTTGGAAAATGTATGGATAATTTAGATGCAGATGAAAGAGAAGCTAAGAATGCCAAATCTGGGTTGCTGGTTCTTCAGTGAGCAGTTTATATTAAGAAGCTATTATAATGTGTATACAGTTATTCAGAAAAGAGTGAAACTCATAGTTCCCGTACTTCCTCAAAGTGAAAAAGTAGACATGGCATGCTATTAACATTTTCACATTTTGATATAAGGTTTTTATTTATTTCATGACATTCTGTCTAGAAAATGTTCTGCCTCCAATTTTCTTCCTCATATAACAAACAGGTACTCTTTAAAGGCAAAATGAGACTTGAAAATGTTAGAATTCGAGATTCATGAGTTTATCAAGTTAATAATTAGCAATAGACATCAACACTACTTTGGAAATCTGTTCAAAGAAGTTATCACTTTCAGTTGTTTCTGAATAATAATCAGGGACTATATAACAATTAGAAAATCATATCAAATAAAATAACAGATTCAGAAAGACAATATTTCATGTGTTCTCCCATTGATGATCTTCAACTTTCTAAAGATATATAAAGTCATATATTACATATGTGAGATATAAAATATATATATGACATGAAAGTAAGAGTGAGAATGAGGATGTTAAATAGAAAGTGAATATTGAAATGTAGAGAAGAAAATGATTTCAGTATGAAAGCTAGTATCAACTAAGTCAGATTATATATTTTGTAACCACATAAAATACTCCATTATAATCATGTGTTGATTGAAAAAAAACAATATTGATATTGTCTTCTGTCATCAAAGCGTGTTAATACCTATAATTTAACTCAGAAAGAATCATAGAGCTTTGCAAAGTAATCAACATCAGTCACTATTCACCATTTTGACTAAGCTCTATTGAAATTTTACTAAGCAAACCTTATTGAACAACTGTCTTAAAAATGCTTCCATCAATAAAAAAAGCAAAGTGTATTTGACTTGTAGTCAGATTCTAATTCTACTTTCACTTTTCCTAAAGGCTAAAGAATTACCACTAACCACTAATTAATGCAGTAGAAAATGAGAAATTAATACAATCTTCAATTTCTCCCCTAAACACAAAACAAACATAGCAAAAAAAATTTCACTATTATGAGTAAAAGAAAGATAGTAAGTAAATGGTTTTCAAAGTTAAATATTAGTTTCAACTTCTTTTTTTAATTTTAACTCAAAACTATATCTCAGGTTCATTCATAATTTCCATCAAAGGTTATACATTTATTAACATATTTTAATTCTTTTTATTCTAATATTTTTGATGTATTTTAAAATATAAACTTACAGTAATCAAAGCAAGGTCTTTAGAGAAGCAGAGTCAGTATTTGAAATAATTTATCAACATTACATCACATTTTCTTCCGTCTTCAAATGACTTAATAATTCCCTTGTTTTGCTTATCTTAAAAAAAAAAACTACTTAAATGGAAAATTGAAGCAGGAGTTATGTGGTAGTATTGAACCCCAAGTTTAACAATAAAAGCAAGAACTTAATTTATCACACAAAGAAAGTGAGCTTGTGAAATCAAGAAAAGATCATGATCTTAAAATAGTCTTTTCATCTTAATCTTTATATACTTGTATTGGATTAATGGCAATGAAAATTAATTGCCTAATTTCAGTGACAATTAGATGAATGGACAGTTTAGGAACACCATTTCTTAGCTCCAAATTGTCTTGTCACTACTTGTCTCACTGTAACATCTGTCTTCACAGAGGTACAATTTGGAAGGTCATACTGCAATGAGGTTCAAAGTCTTAAGTATTAAGAATGGAAACTGTAGGCAGATGTGTTGCTGTAGGTTGGCAATTCTAGGGCTGGAGAAACATAGTCAAGAGAAGTATGATAACTCCTTAAGTGCTATTAGTCCAGAGAGAAACCTCACCTCTAAAAAGAAAACCCAAAACTGAATTAGTAATCCATTTTCCTTTTCCTGCCTTGATTACATTTTAATTTTTATCATAGGTGAGGAAGGACAGGGGTGGTGGAACTGTTCATCTTCAAAATACATATTTCTTCCCTGACTACAATATTTTCTGCTGCCCATTTGGTCTTCATTTCATATCCCGTGCCAATCCATTCTCTGAGAATCATTCTTTCTCCATGGACCTATTCCAGGGCCTTTACTCAGCTCACATGTTTCTTCTGTCACTACTGAGCAGTATTTTCTCTTAAAAAGTGTTGCTTTTGGCCTGACTGCTCTGAAAATTTCCTGCTCTGTGATTATTCTTACAAAAGACAAAACCTGACTGAGAAGTTGATATACAGAGTTACAGTGACTCGACTACACAGACTTCCAGGAAGTATGGAACATCAAGAAATTTATGTGATTCTCAAAAAAAAAAAGAGAAAAGGTTAGCTACAAAACTCACTGTAATCTCCTAACCTACACAGGTACAAATGCTCTATTCCTACAAAAGGATACCACAAAGAAAAGAGGACAGAAGATAAACTCTGGAAAATGGCCACTGAATATTATAAAAAAGAGTTTAGTGGAGAAAACATAGTTAACATGTGCTTTGAGGCATGCGTATGGTCAGCTACTCTCACTCATTTAGAGAAGAGGACTGTTACAGTATTATTCTTATATCATCTCTTTTTCCCTGTGTCTGAAACATCTTGTAGGTTTACATACCTGCATAATAAAGATTGCTGGACAGTTTGGGAAAGAAGGAGGGAAGGAAGGATGGAGGAAGGAAGGAAGGAAGGAAGGAAGGAAGGAAGGAAGGAAGGAAGGAAGGAAGGAAGGGGAGGAGGAGAGGAAGAAGAATAGGGAGAAGGGGTCTCTTTGTCACTGTTCTATTGCTGTGAAAAGATACCATGACCACAACAGCTCTTATAAAAGAAAATAGTTAATTGGAGCTTGCTTACAACTTCAGAAGTTTAGTCCATTATCAATCATGGAGGGAAAATGGTGGCACACAGGCAGACAGAGTGCTGGAGAAGGAGCTGAGAGTTCTATATCCTGATCCCAAGCAGCAGGAAGAGAGAGTGACTCTGACTTGGACTTCTAAAACTTCAAAGCTCAACTTCTGTGACATGCTTCCTTCAAAAGGCCATACCTCCTCATCCTTTTAAATAGTGCCATTCCTTGGTGTCTAAACATTCAAGTCTTTGAGTCTATGGGGGCCATTCTTATTCAAACCACCACAGAGTGCATATCCTATCCATGTAGATCACGATTTCTTCATCATTTCTGGTCCTTTTTATCTCATGATAATCTAAGTTTCATAGAGGGATTTTTTTTTCACTTTCTATCTTAAGCATCTCTACCACTTCAAACTGTATCTGAAACAGGTAAGAACAGACATGTCTAGCCCATGCTGAATGGTGAATTTCTGGGTTTCAAATTCCTTAACAAAAAGTCTTAGAGACTTAAGGGTATATAAGGAGCTTCATTGCCCATTGGATCACATGTGCTTCCATGTCCCTTCATTTTCTTAGAGTCTGAGCACTACATGACAAATCTGTTCACCATCACTCTTCACATATGGAGTTACCTGAAATATCCTTAGTGCTGCAGTAGTAGGACACATTGTATACACTCCTTCAAACATAGGATGGAACACAAAGAAAAATACACTCAAAATGAGGTGAAGCCTTACAAATTAATAAAATGGATTTTAAAAGTAAAGGTTTCCAATTAGATTTAAATTTAAGAGATTTATATAAAACAGGGCCTATATTTTCTTTTAATTTTGAGTATTTTTTTTATACTGTCACTTAGACTTTCTCTGAATCACATGGATTCTGTTGGGATTGAGGGGTGCTGGCCAGGCCAACCAGTTTTGACACACCTGGCAGAGCTGACTGAAGAGGTGCCAGAATCCTTACCTCCAGATTTAGGGCATGAAATGGACTCTACACACAGAGACCCTAGGCATAAATCCCAAGAGATAACAAGTGTCAAAAACAGGAAAGCATGGGGAACAAGTGGCATCTAAATTACCCTTCTTCTGCTAGCATGGCCCTCCTTTATTACTATACTCAGGAGTTGCGAGCATTGGCACTATATTTATCTTGATTTGTAAGTTAGTTCTTTGCTCTCACTTGTGTGTTCTCTAACCTTCCCAAGAGCATATATAGCAGGGTTGTGGGTTGGCCATATCTCTATTTACAGTGGATTGTATTTTTGACTGCTCTGCTGCCTGAATTCCAGGAAGCTGGGGAAAATGGGAAGACCAAGGCCACTGCAAAGTTCTTTTACCTCTCTCTTATCAGCTTTGAGAACTATAATCTCCTATCAGCTTCATGTACTTGTAAATTGTTTTGCTGTACCCGGCTTCCTTCCCACAGCAGAAACAAGGCTGTTCTCCCTTGGAATTGATGTTGGCCTTGGGCTTCTGGGTTCTGCAGGGTAGAGTCTTCCATGGACTCTCTTCTGTGGAGATAGACTAAACCTGGAGCACTCAAGGCCTGGTTGGAAGTCACTGTAGACCCAGTGTTTTCCCATTGCTCCTGACTCCTGACTTCCTGTTTCTCCTTTTTCTGTTCATGATATACGGAATCACTATGCTTCTACACTGGTTCATGATGCACGGGATCACTGTGTTTCTTGCTTCTCCAACCGTGGCATTTGATAGTTTACTTTAGATTAGGTATATCATGAAGCTTTGTGGAACTAAGTTTTGGTGTATGTATTTTTACAAAATTCATTATTTAAATAAAAAGACATCTTTTTATTTATCTGTCTTAGTCATTGTTCTATTGCTGAGAAGACACACCATGACCAAGACAACTCTTACAAAAGAAAGCATTTAATTGGGGACTGGCTTACCATTTCAAAAATTTAGTCTATTAGCATCATGGCAAGGAGCAGGGCAGCAGGAAGGCAGGTGCTGCAGAAGTACATGAGAGCTACATCTGGATCTGTAGGCGGAGGGAGGTACTCGGCTTGACAGGAGCTTTTGAAATCTGAAACCTGCCCTTAGTGACATGTTTCCTCCAACAAGGCAAAGGCTCCTAATCCCTCTATTTCTTTCACATACTAGTGACTAAGCATTCAAATATGTGAGCTTATGGGAGTCATTCTTATTCAAACCACTACATTTCTACTCCATGACCTCCCCATAGGCTAGCAACCATATCATAATGAAAAAAAAATGAATTTAGTCTAACTTTAAAGGTCCCTATAGTCTACACACAATCTGAACACTGTCTAAAAGTCCAGAGTTCTAAGATTCATGGAAATCTCTCCAGTGTAACTCCTTGTAAAATAAAAATAAAAAACAGTCACATATTTTTAACATACAATGGCACAGAATATATATTAGCATTCCAAAAGGAAGGGAAGGGAGTATAGTGAGAAAATATTGGACCAAAGCAAGACTGAAACAAAATCCAGCAGGCTAAACTCCAAATTCTTCCTCTTCATGTCTGCTATCAAAGTGTACGGAGGTACCTGCAAGTGTCATGGTCAGGAGCAAAATGATCTGTGAAGAGGCAAGGATGAAAACTTAGTTAAACTCAATTTAGCCAGGTTGGATTAAACTCGGGAGTCTGATGCCAAGCAGATTATTGACAGCACATTCAAATGCAGTACAAGTTAGAAAATGTTTCTTGGTGTATGTAATACAATCCCTAGTACACAAGAAAGCATAATTATATCAAAGCTCAACTCAAAGTACATGTCATTAGTTCTAAGAAGATGAGTTCTAGAAATAAGACTGCCTGTATTAGTTTAAGGATCTAAGGTAGGTTCTGGTGTGGTCTGTATCATACAGATAGAATAGAGGTCATTTGAACTATTAGCCACCTCTTATCCTGGTTGTGGGAATTTGTGGGAGCCTCTGGCTAAACAGATAATGTAAGGGTAATTTAGACTATAAGTCATATTCAGTCCTGTTTGTGAGAGCTTAATATGGCCTTGCCTTTCAGATAATGCAGATCATTAGACTATTAAGGACCTTCAATTCCTAGCTTTCTGGTTGAAAAACAGGTTATGTGTTCCTTTCTTTGAAAGGACATCCTGCTTGTTTAACATCCTGTTTTCCCTGGTGAACTGTGTGTGAAAGGACTTTTGTGCTCCCAACAAAAGTGCTCTTCAGATCACCAACTCCTTTCAGCTTTGCTGACTGCAGCAATCCTGTGTTTTGTACTAGTTCCACATCATGTCTCCTGATACCCTTGGCAGACATCCCATGACTCTTGTATTTCCAAGATCTTGCTGTCTCCATCATAATCAAGGGTTTCATCTTCACAACTTCAGACAATGGTCTTGATGGGCCTCCATGCAGAAGCACCCCTGACACATGCCTGGCCTTAGAGGCTTTCCTAAGCTGCAAAGGGATATTCCACAATCCCTTTCTTGTACTTTTAACTTTAAAGCCAAAACTACTGTGGCTGAAACTGCCACGTTCTGCTGTCTGTTGTGATTGAACTTCACCCCTAGCTCAATTGCATTTGCATCAGCTTTCCATTGTTAAGGGTTTCCCTTCACTGCTCAAGCTTTCCTTTATTGCCTCTTCACAAGTCTGAAGTTTAGCTCAGTGGGATCCTGCCCTGAAGTTACCACTCCCTTTATTCCATTTAGCATCAAGATTTTCTTTAAACTTTTTAATCTTCCTTGAGCACTGGAACTTCTGTTTTCTACATTATATTTCCTTGTGCTCCTTTTCTCTTCAAACTGTACATTTTGCATTTTTACTTGTTCCATTAAGTCTGAAATCACTGCACAGAGACCACCCATCACATATGCAATCAGCAATGGTGTGTTTCACGAAAGAAAAATACCTACATGTAGGGTCAGCCATTTTTCAAAATGAAAACAACATTCCAGGATGAAGGCATGCAGGCCTTTTTTATAGGTTGAAAAGGAGGATTTCAGCAAGGATGAGGAAATTGGGAACATGATTGGTGAATAGAGAAACTGTTACATGGTCAGTTTTTGATTGGCTTGGGCCTGGATGGCCAACAGTTTATATTCTTGTGACACAAATGTTTAACCACAGGATAAGACACTCACATACCTCCCAACATGTGGGGTCACCAATTGCTTAACTTTAAGATAAGGCAATCAAATACCTCCTGCCAGACACAGATGTCCAGCCTTGAGATAAGACCTATCCTGTGGCTATCCTGTGGTTGTCCCTCAGGTAGGGGAATTTTTATGGCCTGTTCCTGGAATTGATGAGTCTTTAGGACAGACCCAATGCTGAGGCTAAGATGGAAATTAAACACAAAATGGGGTCTGTGCAATCTTCACAATTACAGTTGTTCTTTTTCATTGTAGAGCTGCATATAACTGGCCACTAATAACCATATGACACAGTAAATACTAGGAAATCTATATTAATCACTTTTCTCTAAATCTTATTCTCTCTCTCTCTCTCTCTACACACACACACAAATAGATAAAAAGATACTCTTTCTCTCTGTCCAATGTCTTTCCTCACTGTGGAGTGTCTTTCTTCAGTGTCCAGTGGAGAAAGAGAGAAGGAGTATTTAATTAGAATGGCTTACAGGCTAGTTTAGCAGCAGCTTTCTACCAATGGCTGGTTCAAGAATCCAGCCATTGGATTTTTGTTCCATGAGTCTGGATGTCTCAGCTGGTCTTCAGTATATACTGGAATTGTGAAGAAGCAGGCTCCAATGCCACTGAAAGAATGAACTTGCTAGTGAGAGCAAGAGCAAGTAGGCCAAGAAAGAGCAAGCTTCTTTCTGTCATGTCCTTTATATAGTTTCCAGCAGAAGGTACAGCCAAGGTTAAATGAAGCATTTTCTTTTATAATACTTGCCCCACGTGGTCATGGCATCTCTTCACAGCAATTGAACAGTGACTAAGATAGAATTTTATACTAGGAACTCAGGAATTACTGTGACAGGCCTGACTGTGCTGTTTGTACTTAAGACACAGAATATATAGCAGAGGACTAATGCCAGCTAAGGCCACGTGACCAGTTGTGGAAAATAAGATCATAATTGACATGAGTGTTTTTGTTGTATTTTGTTTAAAAATTATTTGTACAAATATTTGTAGTTTCATTCCTTGATTTCTTTATCATGAATTGTAACATCACGTAAGAGAATATCGGTGGCTATCATATTTAAGTTTGAGATAATAAGTGAATGAGACTCAAAGGGCATTCTTAATTTATACTGTTTTGGCTGTTGTATGAAGGGTAGTTTTATCATGTTAGGCTTAATTGTGATATAATTATATATATGTGGGGAGCCCTTTCTGGGTCATTCTTATTCAACCCATTGTAAGAACAAAAGTTATGTTTTAAATTTTAATTTCTGTTCCTAAAAGTTCTATAAATCAAGCACAGATATCCTCCTGGGGTGCTGGGTAGGGCTTTTCAAGATCCTGTTTAGTTAATCCTACTACGCCGGATATGCTTAGTCACTTGTAGACAGCATGTCAGGATAGATGCTTACCACTTTTTGAACCTAGTAGGAAGCCTTATGGGTTCTGCCTTTTTCAATCATCTGTCCCACATGACTCAAGGCCATTCTGTACCAACTTTGGAGGTGGCAGGACCACTCCATGGGAACATCAAAATGGTCCTGGTCAGAGTCCATCTTCAAGGCCAGCATTTAATTAATGGAATTAAAGCTTTCTTCAAATTTTGCTCATAATTGTGGTGATGGTCTTATTCTCAACCAGTAAGATTTATACCAGCACAGTACAACACCAGGAACTATATTACATACCCAAAAGGAGGGAAAAATGAAAAAGACAAAAACAATGCTCAAACAAAGCATTAGGAGACAAGGAACCTCCAAAAATGCCATTGAGTTCATCTTGTGTTAGGAATGGGGTCTGTTCTTAGTGTGCTTTGTGTACTCCATGAGACTCCACTAGAGAAAACTAATTTTTCCCGTGTGAGAAGTTATCAGTTGGATAGCTTCTGGGTTAGAGTTGAGGATTTGTCTCTACTTCCCCTGTCAGTGCTGGCACCACACCTGGTATGACCTGTGCAATGACTGGTCATTCTGCCACAATCTCTATGTATTCATATGTGCATATGTCCTACTGTGTTTGGAAGACGTTGTTTCCTTTCAGTCTTTCATTCCCTCTGGCTCTTTCAATCTTTCAACCTCCTCTTCCACAGGGTTTCCTTACATCTAAGCGGAAGAATTTGATGGAGACCTCCCATTTAGGACTGAGAGATCCAAAGTTTCTCACTTTGTGAATACTATCAAGCTTTGAGTTTCTGTATTTGTTCCCATCTACTGTAGGAGAGAACTCTCTCCACTATAGGAGAGAAACTTCTTTATGATGGTAAGCAAGCATTGATCTATGAGTAAAAGAGAATGTTCTTAGGAGCCATTTTATTGCTATGTTCTTTTAACAGGCAGACAGTAGTATTTTCTTTGTGTGATGAATCAAGGTGAAAGGAGGAAGGGGACAGGAAACTAAAAGAAAAAAACTGCACCTAAGAAAGAAGAGTGAGGGGAGGACTGAAGATTAAGAGAAATAAAAGAGTGAATGTGGTCAGTGTACACTATGATCATTTGTAGAAATGCCATAATGAAACCTCTCATATGATTAATATATACAAATAAAATTCAAAATTATTTAATGTTAAATACACTGGTGATTGAAAGAAAAGTATCATTTATATTCATAATCAGCCATATTAATGTACCAGAAAAAATTCAGACATGGTGGAAATGTTTTCAAGGTACGTAAACAGTGTTCCTGTCAACTCCTGATTGGCATCACAGTAAGCATTGTTAGTGTCCTTGATCAGTTGATTTCTTTCTCCTCATTTTACAGAATGTCATTTTTCTTACCCAAAACACAGTATTCATGCTCCTATGGACCTGGTTGCCTAACCTCTGTAACTGTTACAAAGTACACCATTTTGACTAATTATATTCATTTTCATCATCTCTGATTTTATTTTGCTGACATTCAAGTCAAATAATATTACAGCGACTTCAAATTTTGTTAGCAAAGAGAACCATTTCATGTTTGTGAAAATATATTTAAAGAAAATGAAATTACACATTTTTATTATGTAGTGTAATATCATACATTATTGTCAGCTTTCCTTTTAGCTGTTAAAATATGCAGCATCAGTTCTGTATTTTAAGTGTTTTGCACATTTACAAAAATAAAATAGTCAGCACTCTAAAGTCATTATCATGCCCATCCTAGTCCTATCGCAAATGTACAACTTTTTCCTTGCAAATTAATAAGAAAATATATTAAAACTAAACTCTTTTGAAATCTCTTTTCCTTTCAACTGCTCATACACTTCATTACATTTTCATAAGGATTTTTTCTGAGTTGTTTTAAAATCTTCAGATAAAATCTTTTAATGTCAGAAAAGTTTGTTCCCATCATGAACTTAATGTTTGGATTTTTTTGCCCCCTATTACCAAACATTAGATTGGTGACACAAGACAGTATTACTCTATGGGATGATTTTAAGATTCTATCTTTGCTTTCCTGATTTACACACAGCCAGGTCAAAGCTCTGTGTACTTTCTATGAGCTAATAGCTGCTGGTGTCAGATTCATTTGTTATTTGTTCATGATTTTTCATTCTGTAACTTGGTGGAGAAAGGAATAAGTCATGGTTTCATATATTTTTCTTGTAATTTCTCTACCTAATGGGTGTCACACCTGTGAAACAGAAAGTTTTCTGTAGACTGTATTATACATTGAAAAAAAATGCATATATTTATATGACTTTTTGTTTCTTTATTTGGTTAGTTGCTTATTGATATGGAATTTCATTATGTAACCTTAGCTGGCCTAGAACTTCTATGTAGAGTAGGCTTGCCTTGAATTCATAGAAATATACTTGCCTCTGTCTCCTGAGTGCTGTGGTGTATACCACCACTTCAAATATCACTCTATTTTTAGCAGGATAACCTAATATTTGTGGTAATATAATGATTTGAAAGTTATTTATATGAAACAAAGACTGACATGGTCAACATTACCTTGTGTTATATTTACTAGTATTAAATATATACTAATTGTATAACTATATTAAAAATTTAGTGTATTTCAACTAAGTGATTTTCACTGAGCATATACTGTTGATTTAAATACTTATATTTATGTATCTTTGTGACACTTTTGTTCTTCCATTTACCATCATTCTCACATAATCCACATACATATCTCATACCATTCACTGGCTTCCTAAACAGTATTTCAGAGCTTATTGTAATAAACTTTAAATTCTGCAATAGTTTTTGCAATTATTCTTTATCATCAATGCTCATTTTCACTTACTCTCAGATTTATACTCAGTGTATTATCTGCAGTTCCACTGGGATAGTGCTTTATTTGGTTCTGTCACTGTCAGGTTTTTACTGCATTTGTGGCTTTTATGGGTTTATTCTGATAATAGTGTATTATTAATTCTTGTTGGGCAGATGATTTGTTTGCTGCTCCTCTCAGATACAATCTTTCACAAAGAAGATTAGCTTGCCTCTGTGACCTCCAGCCTCTAATGGTTAGGAGCTGCTCATAATTCTTTGGAAGCTAATATCTGCCTACATTTATCATTTTCATGTTTTATTTACTTAATAAATCCTGGGAAATCCTGATCCACTATTTCCTGTGGCTTATTCTGGCTCTGTTGCTTTATTTCTTCTATTGAAAGAGCGAAAGAGTTCCTTCTCATACCCTCTCATACCTTGTTCTATCTGTTTCCATTCATGTTATAGTCCTCATGCTTCTTTCAAATATATATATACATATATATATATATATATATATATATATATATATCTGTGTGTGTGTGTGTGTGTGATTTTCATATTATCTTTTTCCGTTTTACTCATTGTATATGTTAACTACATAATTTTGAGTTGGTTTTATTCAAACATGCAGTATCACTTTTTATAATTGTTTCTTCCTTGTTTAAAAGTTTAAAATCACTTTTTTTTCTTTCCCAAAATTATTAAGTATAATTACATCACAAAATAGGTATAATCATTACTAGAGCCATATTTTTTCTGGATTGACTTACAGTAATTCATTTTCAACTAGTTCTAGGTTATACATTTTTAATCTTGCCACCTACTTCATTATCTTTCAGTTTTTATTTGAATAATTATTTTAAAAAGTAATTTGACTCTTAGGTAATGATGATGTACTCTATCACAAATTATTCTCTCTTCTGCTGAGTAGAAGTATGTGTCAGCACCACCTCCACCACCTAAGTAAAATATGAGAGTTGAATGCAATACTAATCTCTTTTCATGCCCTTTCTTGTGAAGGTGACTTTTCAGGGTTCCTATCCAGAGCAAGATGTTTTATACAAGTATTTTCACTCTAGAGCAATCACTGAGGGATAATTCTCATCCATCTAGCTCAATGATTCTGGTGTAGGTCAAGTTCACCTCATACATATCTAAAGACTAACAGTTCTTCCCAAGTCAGACAAGATAGCAAATCCTATCTCTCAGGAGTATCTCTGCTTCTGGGGATCAGGACTCTGACCTTTTTATTTCTCTGGCTTCTAAACCCAATCAGGAGCACATAGTTACACAAACTTAAAAATTAGAAGCTAAACTTCACATATGAAAGAGAATATGAAAATTTTGCCTCTGAGTTTATGCTCAGCATTCTTTCTCAACTGCATATCATCTAGGATTTGAGCCAAGGAAATGGTCATATCCATGATCAAGGTGAGTCCTCCCACAGGAAGCCAATCAGGATAGGATTATAGCCATTTATTGATCTGGCATTATATTAATAAAGACACATAAGACAAGGTTGCATTTAAGCCTGAAAGACCTCAGCAGAAAGCCTAGCAAGTCATCTTCCAGCTTCTTACTAGGTCTGAGCTGTTTATTATATTAAAAGCCCCTCTTTGCTCTCTCTTTGAAGTCTGTTTTGCATGATCAAAGAGATATGTGTGGTTTTACTTCTCTCAAACCTTTGGCCATTGGGGCATGTCCTTGTTTATACTGGGGTAACCTCAAGCACTAAAGGGGCTGGGCCACACCTGTCAGAGCTATGTCCATATTTATAGTAAATTAGCTACACACAATATAGAAGCCAAGCCACCAAGCCACACCTAGTGCTGCCTCCTGCCTAGTGGACTATTCATGTGACCTCTTTGTCAGTAACTCTGTTTACATAAAGCTAAGGGAGAGCAGCTTTTATTTATATTAGAAAGCAAGCCTTTTCAACTGTAGAAATGACACATCCTGCCAGGGTTCAGACTGCCAGTACAATGATTATCTTACAAAATACTGGATGCACACAGAAATCAGTCAATATAATATGTAGAAATATGTTCAGTTATACTCCAATGCAGTATAATCCCTCAAATCCATTCTTAAGGCCAACCATAGTCTAAGTTATTTCTCAAAGGTGTATGCAGAAGCTTATCTTCTCAGTGATCCTCAAGTTGGCAAGAAGAATTAAATTTAACACATGGTAATTAAAAACATCATTTCTGCTATAATTGTTGGGACATAATCTCAGATCGTGAAGAATTGAGTAAGGGTGTATTGGGCAAGAGTTCCAAACTATAAATTGCTTAGCTTCAATCTGACCTATCTATTCCACCTGCAGAAACAATATACACAAGTAGGGAAAGCAACTCACCCTGCTCTCAGCCTGACCACAAAAAAGCTGGTAAACACACACACACACACACACACACACACACACACACACACACACACACATACAGACACACACATTTCCCTAGCTCCTCAAAATGTGCTCAGCCTTCATTCTTCAGTAGCTATTACAGTAAGATTGTCTCAGTCTGTTGAGACAGTATCTTTCTCTTCTCTACCCTACTTTTCTTACAGTAATTGTAGGATTCTAAAGTTCAGAAAACAAAAGTTCACAGAATAATGAACAAATAAAGAAAAATAGACTAGAAAGCTAGAACATGAAATACTAAAAATCTGTGCCAGTTATTTCAGAGTAGTTATTTAACTTTTCATTTTTAATTTTATGTAATTTGTTGATTATAGGAGAATCATACTTCAAAAATCTTTTAAAGATATTCTTTAAAATCAATGTAAAATGAAACAGAAAATTATAACTTGCAACTTTACTTTGGTAGTGAACATTCAGTTTGTTTTTCAATTTGTTTGCGGTTCATAAATTGTGTAAGATTGGCATACACTGCCTTTTTTTGTCAAAATATAATATACTCTGTTAAAAAAATAAGTAAAATAAAAATTTTTATTCTTCCCCTGAAACAATGTCACGTGTTCTCTTTCTTGCTTATGAGTCACATGAAACTGCCACTGAGATTTATTTAAATGAAAATCTTTCAAAAAGCTCTGGTAAAAGTCTGGGAAAGAATATTCTGGATTCTAGGGCTATTAACTTATTTAGAATAAAAGTTCACAATAAGGAGTTAGCATGGTTCAGGAAAGTTTTTCAGGCTTAAAGAAATTTCAGGTGTAAAATAATTTACTTGAAGGTTTATGAAATAAGGCCTGCATTGGAAGAGTTTTGTGAAACAATGATTTTCTTCAATCACTTCTTCCATGTAAAACAATAACTTAACCAAGGAAAGTAGTCTGTATAAACTATAAGAAAGCAGCTATCAAACACTGTCAGAAAGAAAGCATGCTGAA
The DNA here is from genome assembly GCA_026225945.1 of Cricetomys ansorgei. Taxonomy (NCBI): domain Eukaryota; kingdom Metazoa; phylum Chordata; class Mammalia; order Rodentia; family Nesomyidae; genus Cricetomys; species Cricetomys ansorgei. The sequence goes on from JAMJFZ010001360.1 coordinate 12,116,226, forward strand.
GGTTACCCTTTCCCCAGCAAAGGCATGGGAAATTTCCAGGAGAATTACTGCCAAGAGGTTGGGGGTTTCCGCTTCCAGTAAGCTCATTCTCCTAGGGCCAGTAGTACTTGTTTCAAGATGCTGTTTCCAGTGCTGCAAGCTCAATAGAAGACAGGAAGAGATCATTCATTACAGAAGAAAGAGTTCATTAGTTTCCTGAGCCAAAGCAAAGTGCAGAGCCTAGTTTCTGGTTCAGTCACAGTTCCCATGGGGCTCTCTTCTATAAAATTTGTATTAAAAAGCAGTAATACCCATGTTTTAGTCCTCAGCCAGTATGTATTTTAAATTTCAAATTAAGCCAGGGGGTAGAGGCATAGTTAGCATCAATCAGATGAGCTAGAATGCAGATGAGCTGCCCTTTGGGTGATGGATCATGGGCCTAGCAAGACAAGAGAAGATTGTGTTACCCTTTACCTGGAGATTAAAGAATGTTCCTGCAGGTCTTTCTCCAAGAGAAGTGGTTATGGCCATGGTCTTAAACCATGCAGCAACTGAAAAGTGGAAGTAAGACTGTATAATGACTCCTGTGTCACCAGAAGCTGGCATCTGTTGTATGGAAAGGAAGCTTTATAGAATCCACCTATGCCTTCTGGGAACTAGGCATTAGCTTAGTCAGTCTGCTGTAGAGTTGAATGCAGTCCTTATTTCACATGGGTCAGATATACACAAATTTTAGTAACAGTAACTTAGGTGAGAGTAATATTTCCCCCAACCAAGATCTAAATTTCATTACAAAAGTTTACATAAATAGCAATAGACCTCCAAGCACGTAATTAGAATTTCAGTTGTCATAGTATAAGAAATCTAATGATGTAAAATACTGACATCTGTACTAGATTTAGAGTTCACAAATCACTGCTGGTATAGCCAATGTCCTTCATGATCCCCCACTTCATCACTTGTTTCTTATCTCTTGGTTGTTGTTTTTGCCTATCCACTAGCAAGTCTTCCTGCACAGTGCAGTAACTCATGTGCTGTCTTCCAATATGTCATTGATCAACCATGGGACATTGGGCAAAAATGGATCACTGAAAGAGGGCAATGGACCAGAGAGATGGGAGTTCTAAAACAGGGAATTCAAACTGTGGGAATTCTGGCACTGCTGTTGAAGAGACTGAAAGTTGTAGATTTACCAAATGTAGACATTAATTCAAGTTCAAAGGGTTCAAAGGCTGTTTATTCTTTGACTAATCCAATCAAATGTCCTGGTCCTGGATTCCTGGAGCATTTTGGCATCTATAGAATCTAAAACGATTAAGCCTTCATACAATCTAATCAACTTCTGTTACTGAGCCACTCTGACTAGGTCCTTCTGAACGCTGATTCTTTTAGTTCAACTCACTCACTGCTCTGGCTCAAACTCTTCTCCTAGATGACTGGCTTAAACTGACATTTTGAGTTGGCTAACTGTTTCTGACCAAACTCTTCATACTCTGGGAGTCTCTGGCTGAGTCTCTAACTGCCTCAGACAACTGCTCTGCTTGGCTTCAAACTGACTCACCCTTCCCATCTGACTTCTTTTGCTGAGCTCCCTCTGTATCTCTGTGTCTCTCCTGAAGCTGGCCTATTTCAGATTATTCACCTCATACTGCCTACTGTAACTGATTACTCTCTGAGCTGAAAACCTGCTTTTATATCACTGGAGTTGGGTATCTTCACACTGATTTGTCACTTTGCCTGCCATTCACCCTGACTCATCTCAGACATCATCTCCTGTGTGACAATGACCCCTTCTTAGCTCTACCTCCCTTGTCTATTTCCACACTGTTTCTGTCTTAGGGTTTAAAGGTATGGACCACAACTGACTTCTGAATACTGGGATTAAAGGTATGTACCACCGTTCTTAACATTCTTTCTAAATTCCATCTGGACTACACAGGCCTCTAAATGTGATTCCTTTGTATAGTCCTGGAAATATACACCCTTCCTAGCTTTCACACAGGACTATTCCTCTAAAGAAAGAAAAAAGGAATAAATGCAAATTTACTTGGTTTTGATGGATTTGGTTGTGATGAAAAGTAAAAAGATGCCACAGAGATATGGATTAAAAATAAATTAATAGTATTGGAGGAATTCTCCCATATGCCAAAACACAAAACATTTTAATGGAATTCTTGCAGGGATTTTATTCTATCTTATGGGGAAAACTGGGTTAAAGTAATAGAAGTTGTCCTTGCTTTTGGAAGGAGAAAGGTAATGCCATAGTAGAAGAAGATACACATTGCATGTTCTGAACTGCACATTGGTAATTATTTTATAGAAAAAAATAATACACCTCAGCTCTCAGCATCACTGTTTAAAATTACAATGGTCTAATTAAATATTATTATTCATAATTTCTCATGTTATCTATATATTTAAGCAAACAGCAAGAACATTTTTAAAGTTTAGACAAATGTTTTAGTCCTATTGCTTATTAAAACTGGTTCATATTGATGCAGAATTTATTTATACAGACTCACAGGACCATGCAGAGAGGAGCTCTGGGTAGTAAAAATTCCAAGTATGCAAATAAATAAATAAGCTACACATAATACTGGTAAAATGGAAGTAAATTTTATGTATGAGAAACATTTTGAAGTATAAGAAAAAAGTATAAAATAAAACATCTTCATTTCAAAAGTATTCATAATTCCTAAAGTATAGCATGAAAAAAGTTAAAAGACGAACCTGGAAATACATATTTATAGCTTTATATAAAAAAACTGGCAAATTTCAAATGCTAAGTGAATATCAGAGAACAAGAATATCTCTAGAAAAATGGATTGTGTTCACAAAAGTTAAAAGTAAATAACCAAAAAGCAGGAAGATCATTCAATCTTCCTGGTGGCTAAAGCTTGGAGGTAGTAAGCCAAATATTATTCATAATACAATATGGATAACCAGAAAAAAGTATGAGAAAATCAGAATTCCCATGTTTGAGAGAGTACAAATTAGTAAGATTTTATTAGGAAGAAATTTACCAATGTGTAAAAAGTTTTCAGAACTTTATTCTCTAATTTTACCTTTATAAAATTATTTTGAAGAAATAACAATGAGCTCTTGTCACAGCCCATGCCTGTAGTCTTAGCATTCTAGAGATTGGACAATGAATCTAATTCATTTTTCCCTAAGTACATGTTACATTGAAATAAAAAAACAAATTAAAACGGGAAAAAAATCAAAAGCAAACAAATAAACCAACAAAAAAACCTGAGGCTAGAGAGCCTGCTCAGAGATTTAAAATGTAGAGGCTTTGAGTTTGCCAACACCCTAGTCTGGCAGTTCCTAAGAATATGTAACCCTAGCTCCAGGAGTTTCAACATTGTCTTCTGGCCTGTGAAAGCACCCACATAATATGCACATACTTCCAACATGTAAGCACATATCCATACCACACACAGGCACACACATATATACACATGATTAAAAATATTTTTGTAGCTTATAAAAATTAGTTCAGATAATTAATAGGGAATAAAATGAATAAATCTAATATTCAATAAGAAAAGAAGTATTTTCAACTATAGAATTAGCTGTCATGTGGTAAAATACAAAGAAATTCACAAATGACTTTCTGAAGACTTCTATGTCTACATACAATAACATGAAGGGATATGCTGGCTCTATTCCTGTCAGAGAAGAATGTCACTCCCTAGAGGAAGAGATGGAAGCTACTTAAATAGAACAATCATAGTATTCACAAATTATATGTGGCAAAAGAAAAGTTCTTTTGTTGTTGCTGTGCTTGTTAATCCAATTCATTGAGAAAAATATTTTTAAAATGTAGTGGTTTGGCAGATAAATGAAATGAAGCGATGAAGTAAATTGAAGTATTTTATTTAATTTTCCAATTCAAAGACAATATACTCTGTTCAGTCATTATCCATGATTTCTGGCTTTCAGAGATCAATAGTAATCAGTTTGTAGATGAAAACTATTTTGTTTTGCTAAATGTTGTTTTATCATCAAACTACTTTGTTAATACTTATGTTTATACACATAGATCTGGGCTATTCTTAACCTTGGTCAGGGAAACTTCTTATTGTAGTAGGTTGTGGTTAACATAGAGATTTACAGCTATTCAAAGTGCTGATAATAAGTGACTATAAATGCTTAGCAATAGATGAGACTACTATATCAAGCACCACCCAGCGAACATCAAGAAAGGGAGAGTGGTGGATGTAAGAGCCAGAAGATTCTGTCCTCCGGATATGACATGGCTGTTGCATACATTAACTCATAGCAGCTGTGACTACCTGTAGAAATCAAGCTACTTAAAATCCATCATGCTAGAGCTCCTTTGGCATAACTAGCTAGGATGTGGTACTTATCAAAATCTTTCATGTTGTGAAGAGGTCTCTCAGGGACACTAACTGAAGAGCTAATGACAGCTGATGAATACATAAGGGAGAGGCATTTTCTTTGAAGGATGGCTACTGGTAGGTTATGCATACCTTAACAGATGACCCTATTCTACTAGCTGGACTGAATAAGAGAGGGAGAGAGAGAGGGAAAAAAAGGGGAGAGAGGGGAAGTTTTCAGGATCAAAAATTTAATTAATTTAGATTTTGAACTACTATTTGAGTAAAAATGTTTTATAAATAAAAATAATATTTAATACCATTGTGCCCATCTACATAGAACTCATCAATTGCTTTTATTAGACGCAGAGAAGTAAAGTGATTGTCGCAGAGGCACACTGGTATTCAGCAACTAATTTAGGATTCAAAGTGAGAAAATCTTACTAATGTCCCCTTGGAAGAATGTATTCTTCCACAGAACACACTAAAGCAAAGTTGATCTACTTTAATGTGTGGGATAGATGCTGAGATGATATCTGCAGAAAGCAAGGATTTTGTTCTGTTCATGAGGATAAGAAATCTCACAGAACCAGGGAAGTGAGTTATAGCTTTGATGTGAAATATGTTTTAGAAAAACCTCTGTCAACTCTCCAGGGTTTCTGAGCCATTTGATTGCAAACTTCGGCATTCATAAGTATTATAGGATGTGTGGAAAAATCACACTGAACGTGCTCCCATGTTTAGTTGTCACCGCCCTACTCAGATGGTGTGGTATACAGCAGGCACACTAACTGATGAAACATTGACTGTTCCTACAATGCTGTTCTTTTCTATTTATCTGTTTCTTTACCTCAAATACATAGAATTGTGTTTATCATCTATCTTACTTCATGATACATATGGACTGGAGCAAGAATAATTATTTTGAAGACAAGAAGAGGATAGTTCAGCAGCTAAGAACACTTGCTTCTCTTGCAGAAGACCTAAGTTTGACTCACACTACTCATGTGGCAGCTTAAAACTGCCTGTAACTCCAGTTTCAGGGAAGCTTATTCACTCTTCTGGCCTCTGTGGGCAGAAGACATAAATATAGTATACATGCATATATGCAGACACTCATACATACACATAAAATAAAATAATCTTTTTTTAGAAAAAAAATCATGATTTTTTATCTCTATTCCCTTTTGCTCCAATTTATACTATTTATCAACCCTCCACACAGCAAATATTTGGATGTGGTATGTGTGTGTGTGTGTGTGTATGTGTGTGTGTGTATACTCATATGCTTTGTAAAGCTTTCATTTTGCATATAAAAAAATTTCCACTCACTAGCATTCTACCTATACTGTATTTCCTGCTCATTGCTTCTGAATATTGCCACAATGGCCAAGTGCAGCAAAACACTTGGAAGAAATTTTTGTTATTTTGGTTTCTTTAAAAACACAAAATGGTGTTTGGACTAGGTTTATGTTCCTACTCCAGGTGCGGTGGATGTTTATGAGTTGGATTTGGAACGCTTGATGCAGGTGGCTATGATTTGGTTAGCCGCAGTCGTTCTGGCATATGTCGCTTGATCTTGGAATTGTGTGCCGCTTGGGTTTATGGGAACTTTTGCTTAGGATATAAAAGCCCTGATGCCCAGAAAGCTGGGGTAGGTGTTGGTTGTGGTTTTTTGGTTTGTTGGTTTGTCCTTAGTGTGTTCATTCTTACTTAAAAGAACAAAGGTTGGAGAGATTGCATTTGACGATAGTGAGCTGAGACACTAGTCTGCCTCACTGTCAGCTACTCTTCTCCAAGCTTAGGACAGCCTTAAACAGGCTATGAAGATTTCTACCTTTCTCTCATTCTATATCAAGGCTGCATGCAAAAGCCATGAACATTTCTTTCTACCCTTCCTTTCTCTTTCCCTAAACTGAGGGCAAAAGACTGTAGTTAACAACTATACTTGAGAATGCATTTTCATCTAAGGGCCCTTTTCAACTGAGTCATAGGGAAAAAATAACCTACTCAAATAAACTTACTCTATGTAACAGGAAAAATCTTTTCTTGTATAAAACTAAATAAATAAATCTCTATAGTAGCCTTTAGTTGTTCTTTTTTTTTTTTTTGTATACCATGTTAACGGTGATTTTTGTTATTCTTTTTTTAAGTAATTATAAAGATTATAATCTACATTCAACATGCAAAGTGGTTGGTATGTGTGTTTAGGTTCATGAATTTCTATGGTATATTGAGAGAGTAATTTGTAAAATTGCATGCCTTATTATAATCAAACTCAAGCCCAGTTGTATTTGGGATAATGAAAAAAAAGAAAAAAATATCTTAAAATTATTTAAAAGTTACTATTTTTTGACATGTGGCCTTTGTAGAAAAACTACCCTCTGCAATATTAATATAGGAATAGACAATCAATTAGCATATTATAAAGTTTAAACAATTGAAAGAAAGTTCCCTTATTTGAATTTGATTAGTATCTAACATTTTTAAATAAATTTCAAGTAATATTCCAAATAATGCTTGGTAAGGAAGACATTTAGTATTTCTTATTTTATATTTTGTCATAAAAAACTTATTAAGTAATTGACTGTTTTGAATTTTCTCATATAACATTTACTCTTATAGCCACATATAAGTATAGTTTTCACCTCGAATCAAGAAAGCATCTCTTTGCAACAGACAGAGACCACTAAAAAAAAATACTATAATCAATCAAAATGCAGAGTTGTGAAGTCCAGTCCCAAAAGATACATCTACAAAAGATGCCCACACTTAAGGCTCAGAGAACATTGTGGAAGAGGGGCCAGAAAAATGGTAAAAGCCAGTCTCCTAGCAATATTAGAAGCTACCTCAAATTCTTACCAACATGACTGCCCAAATGTTAGCTGAACAAGAATGAACATCAGTAGTTATGCCAATCTGGATGGAGAAAAGACCATGAGGGCTCAACCTACTCAAAGGACTGTAGGCTGGTGAGGAAAGCTGGGAGTGGGTGAGGCTTTCTTCCACAGAGAAGAGAACTCCAGGTGGCTGTCCAGTGCTAAATGGTCAGCCCTGAGAACATACATACAAACAGGCAAAATTACATGGACTCAACAGGGTATATTTAGGACTACATATGTATATGCATATATGCATGCAATAAAAGTTAATGAAAAAAGAGTCCATAAATTTGAAGGAGAGCAGAAAGTGTTATATGGGTGGAAAAGGAAGGGAAGAAATGGAAGGGGAAAATGTAATTATACTATAATCTCAAATAAAATACCCTCCATAAGCGAAAAAAAAAAAAAATGACTGTGGGCAAATGAAAGTGAGCAGCAGGCACAGCTTAAGAGTGTGAAGCCCTCCCAAGGGTGGATGCTAAACATTAATAAGATGCTGATCCTCCTTCAGCCAGCTCCCAGCAGAGCTTTTCCCAGTATCTACACTCATCCAGCCTTGAGGTTCCAGTTGTTTCCCTGTGCCAGGTGAGTAGGAGTGCCCACAAGACTTTTCAGGGAGACTGAAAGACAGAGAGAACCTAGGAAAAGGGGCATGTATCATCTATAGCCAGGCACATTGGACAGGCATATAATCCCTGCTACTTGAGAAGCAAGGACTGCAGGCTCAATATAAGGCTAAAGCTGAAGAATTCTGAGTTTAAGATTTTCAACCACTGCACTCTATGTTCAGTCTCTGCCTGGAAATTAGTGAGATACTGTTTCAAAATCAAAAGAAGTATGTCTGGAACCCAATGGTAGAGTGTTTGCCTAATACATATGAGGCATTCCTAGGTCTTGTTAGCAACAGGGGGAGGGGGGACATAATCTTTGGGAATGTAATATTTAATGGCAAAACCAAAATGCACCAGAAATAAATTATAGGAGGAAAAAACAAATTGAAATGGATGTGAGTAAAGCTGTACACACAACACCTTAACTGGTGAAGCAATTCAAGACTGCACCTGGATTGATAAGAAGCATTAAATTCATCCAGTGTGCAGGACCTATACTGCATCAGAAGTTTATTTATTTATTAAATAAATACATTTATTAAATGTTATATCATAGAAATGACAACCTAGACCCAGTATGTTCTTGGTTCCTTATTTTCTATTTAGATAATAAGATAGTGCTAGCAGATTTACCTGTTCTTGTATCTATTGCAGGATTTTTCCTCCAGTCTCATGAGAAATGGCTTCAGAATATTTTAGAATCAATAGATACATATTAAGCATGGGGCCACAAGAGAATATAAAAGGTTCTGTGAGCCTAAATTACTGGTGTCCAACCATAGTGAAGCTTCTTCCCAGATATTGCTGCCTTAGCTGTAGGAATATTCCCATTCTGTTCATGTACACTGTTCAACAATTTAGGACTCAGATATTATGGGTTCGATAATTATAGTCAGGATCAAATGACTTCTCTTACTGATTAAAACACAGGTAAGAAAGAAATTATGTGAATATAATGAGTTCACAGAAAGTGTTTTGGCTGAATTTAGTATAGGGGTATTTTTGAAATCCAGAGGAATCACTTGACTACATCACATTTGGCTAAGTAGTTACAGAAAATATCTGTGGAGAAGTCATACTTTAAGTTCGTAAGAAATATTTTATGTCAAATACAATATGCCTAATGGAGTCTACTGAGTTCACTCTCACATTCCTAGGAAGAACTGATAAAAGATAGTGAGTGGGATGTGGTTGGTGTTAGAGGGACTAAGTGATGTCCTCAGTATCCATCAGGGATGTCTGGCACATACCTTGACTAACTTTCCCACTTAAGAAATGAATGACAAAGTTCCTGATTACCCTTATCATTAGGCAAAAGGAGTTTCACCTGCTATAGGGGACTTCATTGTAAATTTCTCAAAATTCTTTTCTTGATAAATTTAGACAATATATATAAACACAACTTCCAAACTTATTAGAGAATTCTAATGTACGGTACTGTTAATAAAACAATAAACTAGAGACAAAAATCTCAAATGGAATACGTTCATCTATTTCACCCTGTAGTGAATATGACATATAATTGCAACAGGAAAAATGTTTCCTCCTGGACTGTGAAGTCAGATTTTATTAACTGAAATTCCAGCTTCACCAAGTGGTTTGAAGCTAATAACAACCACTCTAAACTCCAGGTTCAATGTACAGTTAATAATAACTCTAATCCTATTGTAGTGTGAAAACAACAATACTGTTAAGACACATGTGACAGAACTTAACATTGATGCAATGTATCATTTTGTAACAAGTAGTTTTTGTGGTTGATTTATTGAAAATATTCATATAATTAAAGAAATTAGAGTGAGAAGCATCTTCTGGTATTCATTCTAAAGTATCTACAATGAATAATTTCTATTTTGAAAAGGATTACCATGTAAAGTTAGTAACAACATGAGGTGTGTTTTATGCTTTGGTTACATTCCAAAGAACTCATCATATATTAAAATGCCTTAAGTCAAAATAGATTTAACTTGTTGAACTTACTCACCAACACAGTTCATTTTCTAGCAAAGTGTGCTCTGTGGTATCTCTGACTGGAAGCTGAGGGTTTCTCCTTTGTCCAGCATCATGGCATGATTTTATTCATATCAATAACCTGGGGGAAGGCCAAAATTCAAATACAAAAGCATATTTTCTACTGAATGAGTATCATCTTCTTATTGTACTACAATTACTATCATAAATCAGGAATCATCTATACAGAAGGGAATAAAAAGTGTTATCTAAGAAACAAAGTGATTATTACAAAAATATAACCTGTACTGGGAATAGAATTCATTGGTAGGGAGCTTGCCAAGAATGATCAAAGCTCTAAATTCAATTCCCTACATTAACAAAATACAGAAATAAGTGACCTTACTTAATAATGTCTGGTTCCCAAGTATGTAGACTAGAAAAATTGAGGTGTCTGCCTAACATGTTAGATCGTGCCACCAAATTATGCAACTTGATGCCTCTCAAGTAAAACTTCACACTGAGCCATAGACTATAGAAAATTATTGACATAATCATTTTCTTAATTGTTTCAAGTAATATAATTTTAGAAGCATAGTGACAATCCAAAGCACTCAGTGAATGTCTTCAAACACTGGGACTAAAATCTTTCAGAAAATTCCACATGAGAAGATATATAGGTAGATAACTGGATGGATCTATGCTTGTCTAGATATTCTATATGTATATATATAGATTAATTTACCTGTAAAACTAAAATCTGTCTATATGCATATATTTTTATTATTTCTTCACTTCATTCTCAGATTCTTACTTGTATGTAAACAAAGGGAGAAAAGGCATCTATTACAATGTGAACCATGACTACTGAGCTAAGAGTGGTTAACATTTTTCAGTTGTGTGGAACACCTACACCTGAAATAATTTCTTATCAGAATATTACTGGAGTACAGTGTAATTCCACCAATGAGTCATGAGGGCATGATTGATTTCCTTCCATGACAAAGCCAGACTTGCTAACAACATTGGAAATGATTTGAGGTCCAGAGCACAGCAGCCCCTGAGTCTCGAGTGGAGCATGGTCTCTCTGATTTTCTATTTTCAGTGTTTACCTGGATAATTTTCTTGTGATTGAAGCATAGTCCCCATACATATAATATAATGAAAATATTTTTATTTGATGTCCTAAGTCCTAGAGCTTGCATGTTTTCGGGAAGGAGATTATTTTCCCAGGAGAGTCAAATACTTTAAAATCCTCAATTGCATATGACTTTTAGATGTAGATTTTGCTGATAGGTTTCATACATTTAATAAAGTAATGACTGTTATTCCCTTCACAAATGAACAAATTCAGTAGACTTAGACCTGATTAGCATCCATTATAGTAAATCTCTACTTTCTGCTCTCCAATGAGTGCCACCATTTTCCTAAGTATATCAAGGTTATAAGCCCCATATTCCTCATGATTACAATCAGAACTATCATTTTGTTTTATCACTAATTGTAATAAAATAAATTTTTAAAAGTAATGATACAGTGGGTTTAAGCCTCTCAGAAGCAGGATGGTCTATTATTCAGAAGACAAATTAAAGAGGAACAACTATATTTTAAGAACGCTAAGAACCAAGAGACTTTCTTGACTGCTCCTCTTTGTCAACCCTGTAACAAAATCATCCAGAAGCACTGTGGTGCTATATTGTAACATTTGATTATACCACTACAACAATAGACAGAAAATAGACAAAAAATAAATGACAGAGGTTGATACTCAAATGCATAGCCCAGTGTTTATGTTCCATAGGTCCCCTTTGTCCTAAGAAATAGTCCATGGGTTAATTCACACAAATCCATTATCTTATGTTTTGTTTTGGTAGACTGGAAGTATTATACAGGTCTTTAAGAGTTTAAGTCAAGGTGATCACAGGAATCTAGAGATTTACCTAAGCAGCTTTTGCTGAGATTAACAACAGAAAGGACACAGGTTGATTGTTAGCTCATGTAAGGGCCACCTAATTGGTCTTGATATACAGCAATGGTACATGAAAGGCACATGAATTTTTGAGGATATGAAAGAAAACTGAAAGAAAGTTATGCATGGGTATTTAAAAGGAGAAATAAGTAGTAACTTAACTGGATCTATGATCATTCCAAGAACTCAAGAATCAATACAATCAAAATGATACCACTGATATCAGCCCTCAAGTAATTACTAGAATCAAAAGGCTTTAAAACCAAGGTCCCAACACTTGAATGCCTGATACTAACCAACAGAAAAGACTTTACTGGACCACATGCTTGTAGAGAGGCCATTATAACTTTAAACAAAGCATTTCTATAGGATGTCTACCAAATAAAGGTTGGACTTCACTCTGGGGCCACTTTTGCCCATTGAGTAGGTCTTCCTATGCCTTCTGTGGACACTGAGCACTCTGAGTCTGATATGACTGCCCAAAGACACTTCACTTTGGGGAGAAAAGCTCTCAATGAAAATTCTGATTTATGTCATAATCAGAAGGTTGGTACTCAGTACTGTGACTTCGTTGTAGCACACTTCTGCATCACACATGGAGTAAGAGAAGCACAACTGCATCAGACTTCATATATCAACATCACATCAAAACAGAGGGCAGAAATGTGAGAAGCTGTGAGGAAGGGTGCCTTTTGCAGCTGACAAACAGCTTTGCCAGGCATGAGTAGTCCAGATTCCCTGCCTCTTCAGGGGAGTGTATCCTTTACCCTATCTTTGTTTATCACTTTATCACATTACTTTAACACTAATTCCAAATCCCTAGCATACATACTTGACATTTGTGCATGTCTGCCTATGGGGAGAAAATGCCAATGTAGTTATTCTAGCTGCTGAACAAAGTTATTTTTGTTTTACAAACTGACTTTCTTTGTCTATTTAAGGCTTTGTGCATTGGAGTTATTGACATAGTAATTGCAAAGATGTTTAGCTCTACAAAGCACAGGCCAAGTTTTAAGACCTGTGTCTTTTACTAGAAATTAACCCCAATTTCCCAAGGTTTTTGATGGCCACACAGTGGTTTGGGGACAGATCTACTTTGCTTCATATCAGACTGGTTTCCTTTCTGTTCTTGGCCTATAATTTATGATTTTTCTCCCTCAAGGATTAAATACCTGGTTTCCTTTTAAGGAAACTTTGCATAGGAACAATGATGGACACTCAGATGCTTCATAAAAAATGCCTATGGATTTCTAGAAGAAGCAACCTGATTCATGATCAAATTTCAAGTCCTTATGCAAGAGCATAACTGAAGAGCCCCTACCAACTGTTACTTGGAATTTGCTCTTTATAGGTCTTCTAATAACTTCCTGTTTAGCCTTCTTTGGAGATAATTTGCTTTTACTATCTGGTCCAATTCTTATTCCTAAGGAATACTGGTCATGAAACACAAGTATTTGTTACTGATGGTTATAAACTATAATTAGGCAACAACCAAACCTAAGTAAGATTTTCAAGGAAGTTTTTGCTCCTCTGTTGGGACCCCTAATAGCATCCAGAGTTGTATTTAAGAAGTTTCACTAGGAAGGCCTTTGACTGAGCACTCAGGGATAAAAAGTAGGCCTAAGATGACAGGAAGCGTCACACTGAGTACTGCCTAAGTCACCTACATGAACTTCTACTCCACATTAATCATTCTTATCTTTAAGGACAGGATTTCTATACGTGTCAGGATATCATCTCATTTTTCAGGTGAGCTGGCTGAAAATAGTTTTAGATTGCTGCCAGGATGACTACCAGATGGCCTGTGACTTCATGATAACTTTATCTGCATGCTAATGGCACAGCTTCAATGCCTTAACAGTTGACACTATCATGATGATGTCTGGTAAGAAGCACAAAGGAAGCAAAGAGAGACTCCATGTCCCTAGAACTCCTAAAAAACATTGTCATTTCCAGAGGACATCAACACTTTTATTAGCCTGTTCTTTGTTTCCTATATTTTTTATTTATAACAGGGTTTAAAAAGTTTACTTCCATGTTTGTCTCCTACTTTTCCTATTCTCAATTAAGAATCGAAGTCTCCTTCTCTGATTGAGAATGAGTAAATAAGGCTAGATAGATGGTAGTTAGCAAAAGGAAGGCCAGAAATGTTAAGACCTGAGTTCAGGTCCCCAGCCCCCATATAAAATCTGGATATGGAAATGCACATATGCAACCCTGAAGGGAGTGTGTGGGGCAGTACAAAGAGAAGATAAAATCCCTGGAGCATACTAGCCAGAAGGTTTACATAAATCAGTGAACTACAGGTTCAGTGAAGGTTCCTGTTTCAAAAAATTAATGGAGAATTATGGAAGGCACTACTGTCTATATCTAGCTTCCACATGTACACATACCCACAGACAGACAGACAGACAGAGACACACACACCTATATCTAAAAACAAAATAAATCTGGTTAAAGGTCAATCAGTAATGGGTTATTAAAAAACATGCAAGCATTCAGTCATGAATCCCCATTTACACAAAAACACACATAAATATGAAGAGAAAGCATGTTTTTTAGCTAAACCAGAGCAAGTCTGAACAAAGTTCAACCAAAAGACTACAGTTTGACACACTTAGACACATTTGGTTGGAAATGCACATTTCTATAGAGCCATTAATCCTAAGTTCTTAGTCATTGAATTTCATTTGTTATTTATGATTCCATTTAGATTTCAAGAGAGAAATCCAATACTTCCTGATACATCTTAATTTATACATTACCTTTAAATCTGGCTACCCTGCAAGCCAAGAGCACAGCACTTATTTGTGTGTACAGAATTTACAAACTACCACGAAAGGCGAGTGCATTCATATAATGAATAAGACGTTATTAGTTCAAACTTGGCATCTGAATGATGGCTTCCATAATGATAAAAATGACACTCCTGGTAACCCCAAAGAAGAATCTTCTTTTGACACTATTGCCTATGGACAGACCCTTCCTAGGGCACTGGGAGAAGTTCATCATGGTAGAGATCCTGACAACCATTCTGGGGGTGCTTTCATTAGCTCTGACTTCTGCAGTCTGAAGTGGCTTCTGCCCATGGCAGAACTTCTTAGAAAATTCCACTAGTCCAGCAGAGCACATACCTCAACATGGCAATAAGAGAGAGAAATTCAGCTTCTTTGTTTTCCCACTTGGGATCTTACAGGGCAATGGGGCAGCTACCAGCAAAGAGTCCAGAGGCACAAGTCTAGCAACACAGAAGAATTCAAATGCTGTATTTCACAGTGACAGGCACATGATATGTTTTCTTAGCATTCTCTTGAGTCAGTCTGCTTCTCAAATGCCAATTCCCATCACAATTGGCACCTCTGCACATCTGACACAGTTGGTGTTTTGCAGTCATCTTGGGAATTTTTGTGTTCAGGAGGTAGAGACTGAAATAATGCATGTCCTGGTCAGCTCCTGCCAGTCACCAGTCCCCACTCCACAGGGAGTTGCTCAGAGGAGGGTAGAGTTTCAGGTCTCCTTAAGCAAAGTTACTTCCCATTGCCAGGATATGCCAAGCAGATTTTCAGCTGCTCTGTTAAATCCTGATGAGCATCATGGAAAGAAAAGAAGAGCATATTTATTAGAGCTGAAATGTGCATAAAGAGTACTGTTATATAAAGGTAAATTCCACAGAACTTTCTAAGGATGAAACAATAATATCACAGTTCAAAAGTATTGTATACCACAATTTTAATGAATCCACAGAGAAAATAGACACATTGGTGAATGCATTATTTTATTCAGAATTTAATTCATTCCCAAAGGACAAGACTGGCAAAATGATTTCCAAGACTCAAAATGTCAAAGTCAGGGGCACATTCCAAAACCTCTTTCAGATTCACCTCTTGACAAACCCATTTTAGGAATGATTATATCAAAGTGTAATGACCCCCCAAAAAAAGGAAAATAAAAAGCTCATTGGTGAGCTTGTCATTGGTAGAAGAATGGGCTATGAGAATAATCTCTCAAAATTCAAGCTTTTTTAAAAAAAATTTTTTATAGCATTATGGAACCTACTATCAGCACAAATTGAGAGTAAAGAAATAATTATCAAAATCCCACCTGCTCTTAATTTCCATTCCATTCAAGAACAATTCTTACATTCTAATGTCAAAGAGTGTTATTTTTTTAAATAAATTAGGTTGTGCTAGAGGAATTATAAACAGCAGGCACCAGCAGCCCTCAGACTAGTAGAGAATGTTTTTCTTAAGAAATAGGATTGAGGCCCAGCTACAGCTCTATTGAGACAGGCACCTGGAAGTGAGCATACAAATACCAGCCAATTTTATGAGCAGCTGGAAGGGCCAAAATTTCCATGCCCTTTATAGTTTCTAACAGGCATAATTGCCTACCTCTGTGCACAGCTGTAGGGAAGAAATAACTCTTTTTAGTTGTGCAAACTTCAACTTAGTTGTTTGTAAAGCTTTCTCTCCGAGTTCCTGAAATAATTTTTAAAAGACATGCATATCTAAGGGTGATCTATTTGTCTTAGAGAGTCTCCATGAAAAATGCTTACAAATTATGCATATTTCTATTCCTCCCACAACTTGTTTTTTGTTCCCTATTACAGGTTAAGAGGACATCAGTATATTCTGACAGTAAACACTAGCAGCATAATATGTGCCAACATTCCCTCACAAATAAATATTCTGTTGCAGAACCAAACAGGGTTGAAAGGACAGGCAGAATGCATTATGTTTATTTACCCTCATTGCATCATTTTATCCAGGGCACCAAGCTGATCCCTTTAGTGTGGCTATAATTTCTTTTCATCTTGCTCTGTGTACACTGAGCTAATGAGGTCAAGTCTATCTCTATGTGTGACCCTAAACCAATTCCATCTCTTAATAAAACATAATCCTCTAGTGACAACAGAGGAAAAGAGAACATATTTGTATTGATCAGACTGAAACCTGGCAGCATTCTAGACATCCTTTGTGTGGTAATAAATTTGATAATGAAAACAACACCCTGATTGGCCCTCTTTTACTTTTTCTCCCATTGTCTAGTGTTTCTTCAGGCTCTCATCATTTCTCATCTGGTTTTCTGCAGGAATTGCTGCTCCCTCTGCTTCCCATCTGTCTGCATTTTGTCCGTCCTCTACAGTGATGCCATGGTGTTATATCTAAAGCACATAGTCAATGTTATTCTTGTCTCATTCCTTTGCTTGTGTGGTTTATTTCATAAATTTTTCATAACCCAGGCCTCTATTCATGGCATTTAATGTCCCTGGGCAAGTATCAGCTCCATACATGAACAGGAGTAGCAGCTCCATACATAAACAGAGGCCAAACACCTTATCTTAAGCTGTTGCTATATCGAATCTTCACAACAAAAAACTGTAGTGTAGACCACAGCAAAAGTCCATATCTGTACCTAAGCCTCTCAAAAGTTGAAGATCTTATGGAAATCTGATTTCCAGAAATAAAAAACTGCAATCCTGAAAGATCTCCAAAGAAGGAAAAATTTATCAAGTTGTACTCCTCATAGCAGCAGATAGCCATTAATTACTCTCCTTCTCTCTCTCTCTCTCTCTCTCTCTCTCTCTCTCTCTCTCTCTCTCTCTGTGTGTGTGTGTATGTGTGTGTGTGTGTACGTGTACTTGTGAAGCTCAGAGGTTGACACTGGTAAGTGTTCCTCAATTGTTTTTCCACCAAATGTTGTTTGAGATATGATCTCTCACTGAACCTAGAACTCACCATCACAGCTAGACTGGTTATCAGGAGCTGTCATTATGAACCAGGACTAGGGTTAAAGATGCACAGGGCCAATAGGTTTTGATATGGACATGTAGATTGAAACTTAGATCTTTATGGTTATGTGGCAAATGCTTTACTGGACCTTCTTCATGGCCCCTCCACATTACTTTTAAAGATACATTTTTAAGCTGCGTCTCATCTACTCAACTTCTGTCTCATCCTCAAAGCCTATGTCCTACACAAAGATTAGTACATGTAATAAACTACAATACTTGTAGTTCACTATGAAGAAGCAAAACCCAGTAGATGGTATCTATGGTATATTTCAGACAAACTCTCACATGTAATTTTTGCTATTAACTCATGGAGTACATTAGCAAATCTTTAGGTGATGTTAACCTTACCTTTGTGGTTTAGGGACGTTAATAATTTCACAATAAAATCCATCTTTCTCATCATATCTGTCAGGCAACCTTTTACAGGATGTCCAAATTCGTAAAAATCCTTGCTGCTCATATAACTTTAACATGTTGTAACTCAGTTTGGCTGTATTAGAAGGTTGTGACTGTACAAACTAAATTCCTCATATTTCTTATTCCCATTATTCCTGCTTATAAGATACCTCCTCATTTCTTCTTATAATTCTGTTTCATCATTTGTACAAATTAGTTTTTACAGGCTTGTTTAATCCTATCTCTTCATATCATGTGTTAGGTGCTTCCTTTAGTCCCCAAACTCCAATAACATCAAGTTATACTGAAGTATAACGATTTCTTTGATATTCTACATACTCCATTACATACTGGAACATTCAGTGGCAGTATCTCATGATGAAAATTGTTAGGTCTCAAACTCCAAAAGGCTGTGTATACTTTCCAAAATGACAGTCTGGGCTCAGCTCAGGGTGGACAATATTGGCTGGCAGATAGATCAAATATGTTTTTTAAAATTTTAAACTTCAATAAAATACTCAAACAACTGATACAATACATCCCAACCCCCTTCGACACCCTCCCTCCAACTCCATCATACCCCCATCTCCCTCAGATCAACCCCCCATCACCGCCCTCAAGCATCCCCCACATGTTTCTCCAGAAAAGAACCCCTCACCAGGTTTACAGCACAATCATGGCAAGACATAGCAGGATGGAATGAGGCCAGACACCAATCCCTACATCAAGGTGGACCAAGCAGCCCAGCAGGAGTAAAGGGGTCTCAAGATCAGGTAAAATGGTCAGAGACACCCCTACTCTAGCCTGTAGGAGTTTTTCAAGAGCACCAATATGGACAGCCATAAGATGTATTTAGGGGATCCTGCAGGTGCCATGTCTGTTCCTTCAGTCTCAGTGGGCCCCTAAGAGTGCTAGTCAGTTGACAATGTGGGGCTTGATCTCCTGGTGTCCTTGGGTCCTCTGGTCTTTGCCATCCCTCCATTCCTTCTCCTGTGGGGTTCCCAATCAATGTATGTTTGGGCCTGTGCCTCATCCTATCCTCCTACCAGTGTCTGGAGGGGGCCTCTCTGGTGAGTACTGGGCTAGGAACTGATCTATGAACAAAGCATAGCACCATTAGAAATCTTCTCTGAGTTATCCAGTCTCCAGTTCCTGACCTGTCCTTCAGTTTCAGGCAGGGTTCCCTTCTTTGGCATGGAGTTCTACCCTTCTATTGTCAAGGATCTTTCAGGGAGGATAGGCCATAAATCAGAGATTTTGTGGCTGGGCTGGTGTTCCAGCTTGCCTGACCACAGGAAATGGCCTGTCCAGGCTCCCTATCCATGATTACTAGGGATCCTTGCTAGGATCTCCCTCATAGATTCCTGTGAGTTTCCACCACACTAGGTCTCCAGATCTCACCCTAATTGTTTTCCTATTCTGGTCATCTTTTCATATGTTTTTCCCTCCATCCCTCTCCTCCTCCTGGTCTCCTCTACTTCCATTCCTGTCCTGCCTTAACAAATCTACACCTTCTGTTCAATTTCTACTCTACCAGGGAGATCCCTGTGCTCCAAATGGAGCCCTTCTTGTTGAGTAGTTTTTCCTATGTCTGTGGATACTAGTACTTTTCTCTTTTCCTTAGCAGTTAGTATCCATGTATAAGTGAGTACATACAGTATTTTTCTTTCTGGGACTGGGTTACCTCACTCAGGGTGATTTTTTTCTAGTTCCATCCACCATTTTCCTGCAAGTTCATGTAGTCATTTTTTTTAAAATAGCTTAGTTACCCTCCATTGTGTAAATTTACCATAATTTCTTTATCTATTCTTCAGTTAAGGGACATCAAGGTTGTTTGCAACTTCTGGCTATTATGAATAAAGCAGCTATGAACACAGTTGAGCAAATGTCCTTCCAGTAGGATGGAGCATCTTTTCAGTATAAGAGTAGGAATGGTATAACTGGATATTGAAGTAACTCAATTTCCAATTTCCGGAGGAGTTGCCATATTGATTTCCACAGTGGCTGTAGACGTTTGCATTCCTGCCAGCAATGAAGGAGTGTTCCTCTTGCTCCACATCCTCATCAGCATGAGCTGTCCTTTGTGTTATTGATCTTAGTCATTCTGACAAGTGTAAGATGGAATTTCAAAGTGGTTTTCATTTTCATTCACTAATGGCTAAGGATATCAAACATTTCTTTAGGTGTTTCTCAGCCGTTTGAAATTCTTCTTTTGAGAATTCCTTGTTTAGATCTATACTTCATTTTAAAATTGGATTGTTTGTTTTCTTGATGTCTAGTTTCTTGAGATTTTTATATATTTTGAATATTAACTCTCTATCGGCAGTGGAGTTGGTGAAGAATTTTTTCTGCATTCTGTAGGCTACTGTTTTGTCTTATTGATGGTGTCCTTTGCTTTACAGAAACTTTTCAGTTTCATGAGGTCCCACTGATTTAAAAAAGCGTGAGCTTTTGGTGTTCTGTTCAAAGTTGTCTCCTGTGCTAATGGGTTCAAGACTATTCCCCACTTTATTTTCTGTTGTGTTCAGTGTATCTGGTTTTAAGTTGAAGTCTTTGATTCACTTTGACTTGAGTTTTGTGTATGGTGATAAATATAGATCAATTTGGATTTTTCTACATAGACATCTAGTTAGACCATTGCCATTTGTTAAAAATCAGACATGTTGATCAATAGAACCAAATCAAAGATTCAGACATAAGCTCACACACTTATGGACACCTGATATTCAATAAAGAAGCCAGAAATACAGTAGAACGAAGACATCAAATCTTATTCTCAGTTCCTCAGGAATCTGTGAAACAGGTTTTTGTCTGCCAAGAAAAGCCACTTCCTTATCTTCCTTATCTATTAACATATACCTGTTATATATATCAAGTCCAAAATCCAAGTTTGTTTCCTTGGTTTTCCTCACTTTACCTGCCCAGCTCCCCTTCCCCTCTTACTACCAGGCTGTTCCAGTTGACAGGCTTCCTTCCCCCAACACTGTACGGCTAGTTTCCTTCAGAGCCAATGTTCTTCCTTGCCATGCAACTTTTCTCTCTGGCTTTCCTGTTAGAGCTCAAACTCACAAACTGCTAGCTGATGTACCTATTTAACATGTCAAAGTGAATCTGGCTGCCAGGTTCCACCAGTATCCCTCTGCCCCTACCTGATACAGGGTCCTCCTGACTTGCATAGCCTGGCCCCTACCATGAGCTCTCCAGCGCAGGGGACTAGACTACCCTTCCATATATAATTCCAGCCATTTTACTTACTCTCGCTGGCCTCTTGATCTCCTGGTTCCCCTCTTTTTCCTCTCTCCCTTCTCCATTCACTCCTCTCCTCACACTGGCCAGCAGCTCAGTATGATCAACTCCACCATGGACTCCCCAGATATCTGCCTCTGGCTATGCTCTCCCTCATGTCTACAATGTTCGTTCTCTTTTTTTCTGTGTTTTTCGAGACAAGGTTTCTCTGTTGTAACTCTGGTTGTCCTAAGCTGGCCTTGAACTCACCACTCACTACTGCCCAGTTTATGTACATTCTTTTATATACATTAAACTTCCTCCTCCATCATACCCAGGAGCAGTCATGTTCTTTTCCTTTTTATTGCTTTTTTCATTCAATAGCCGGTCTGCCCCACTCCTCTCTGCTTCCAAAGGTAGCCATGGTTTCTTTGGACTTGACCAAACGTCTCTCACTATGTACTCTATTATCTACAATAAAAACCTTCTCCTGTCCAATGGAGTGGTCACTTCTGTGGTTTCACTGCATCCTCACTTACAAATATAATGTCTGATAGAAAACAGATGCTTAGTAAAAGTGTATTTAATGAATCAATTAATACCTTGAACATTTTGTTTTGTATACATGTCCATATATCTGTAAATAATATAGCCATTACCCAACTAGCAGGTGAACTGGAATCTCATATATGTCATTAGATAAAACTGCTTAAGAGTTTTCATTTTATGTTCTCTTCTTTTCATCTCTCTCTTCCTTCCCCACCATACTCCCTGATAATTTTCCTGTTTCTGTGATAAAATACCCCAACAAAAATCATCTTGAAGGAGATAGGGTTTATTTTGACTCACAAATGGAGCCTTTAGTCCATTATAGTGAGGAAGACATAGAAACAGGAGCTCAAGGCTGCTAGTTCCATTGTGTCTTCAGATATTTGCTCCTAACTACTGTTCCAGTGCCATGCCTCCCTGCCACCACACTCTCTAATCCTTCTCCAACAAAGCCACATCTCCTAATCTTTCCTAAATAGTCCACCAACTATGGGCTAAACATTCAAATATACAAGGCTATGGGGGCCATTCTCATTCAAAATCCTATATTCTTTAACAGTTGCAACTCTGTTTAAAAATTTAAAACCCAAATCTCATCTGATACCCAAGGCAATCTCTTCACTTTGAGTTCCTGTAAAATTGAAAGCAAACTGCATATTTCCAACACATACTGGCAAAATATAAACACCTCCATTCCAAGGAGAAGAATGGAAGCACACCAAGCCATAACCAGACTAAAGATCAAAACTCAGCAGAGAAAACAAAGTCTGTTTTACGGAGGAAATATTTATTTTGGTTCACATTTTGAAAATGTATTTCATCACAGCATCCTGGCTGCTGAAGCTTAAGTTAATTGGTTATATTGCACTGATGGTCAGGAATCAGAGGATTCTGAGTGAGTGTGCTTAAGTAAATTTGTCCTTTTTTATTCAGATGAGGATTAGAATTCAGGGATTGATGTTCCCACTTAATAAGGCAGTCTTCCTACCTCAATCTAACCTAATAATTCCTCACAGATAAGGAGAGGCTTGTCTCTTTGGTGGTTGTAGGTCCTTTCAAGTTGGCAGATGATCCCCTCTTTCCAACAATAGCCATTGAACCTAGAGTCTCAAGAATGCTGGACAAATGCCTAACCATTGAACTACACAATCAATCCAGTGGAATATCAGTATATCCAAAATGCAAGGTATGAAATATATTTTATATAAATAGATATGCAGTGACTCTAAAGAATACTAGAATATACTTCACGAACAAAAGTAATAAAAAACTAATGTTGTTAATGTTGAAACAAGATAATACATAAAGAAACACACTTTTTCTGAAAAGCTCAGGCAAATATTCCAGTTAAATCATCAGTGAGATTGCAGTAGATACCATTATTTGCTCATCAATTGCCAGATATTCTGGTCCTGCCAAAATATAATGACTTACAGGTAAGAAACTGAAGGAGTCAATTCCTTAATGGACATCACCTGGAATGGAGTGGAACCCTGTTATACACTCTCAACATGGTGGGACACATGGGAGCTAACTTCTATTACAGGAGCCCTAGAGTATGAAGACAATGGAAGTAAAATGGAAGACATAGACTTGTGATGTATCTGACCTTAGAAAGACATTCTGCAATTCCTGCCATATTATACTGGACAGAAGTGAGAATCCAGCTTACATTCAATGTAAGATGATTATTCTGTATTACAAAATACGTTAGATAGAGATCATTAGGAACCATGCAGAGGCTGCCTGCCATGGATATGCTTCATAAAACTTCTATTACCAATAAGACAAAGCAATAATAAACAAAAATAGCATAGATTCAATCAAGATTTTGAAGAAGGAACTTTGGAAGGAAATGAATATGTTTTTTTTTAATATAAGTAATAACATGGAAAATGAGCAATTTTGAAGAAGTGATGATTTTTTTTTAAAAGGGATGTCTTAATGACTACCATGGAATGTTATAAAGCAAGTAAGATTGCAAAAAAAACCCACAACAACAATAAAAAAACAAAACATAAACATTAATAGCATAAGAGAAGAAAATCAATGGAATGTAAATCATTTGCACAAGCTTGAGTTGTTTCCAGAGTTGATTATGTGCAAGCAGGTACAGCATATTCTAAAGGTAAATACTGAAACACAGGCATAGAGAATGCTGAGTCCAAGATGTTCAAGATTGACAATATGGGTCATGTTTATGGAAGAGAAAGAAAGTGGGAAAATAAGAAAAACTAGAGAATATATACACATTAGAAGCATGAAAAAGAAAGGTAAGTGAAAACCATATGGTGAAAGATGAAAAATTTGTTTGAAAATAAAGCAGAAAAGAGAAGCAATACAAAGGAAGCAGTTTCTATAGACGATAAGTAGATGATTGCACATAGAGTCCAGAGAGAGAGAGAGAGAAACTACATACCTGGTGGGTATTCGCTAGAAAGGTTAAAAAGTTTACTATGATAAAATCTGAATTATAAAATTTAGGACAAATTACTGGTTAGTAAATACAAAGAAGCAAAAATCATTTGGAAATCAGACTTGTTTTATGGTCCCAGGATTTATAAGTAGCATTGTCCTGTGCTTGGTGTAATGGTCAGGCTTTATGTTACTGTGAAAATTTACCTAACAGAAACCAATCAAAGGAGAAAATTTTATTTGGGCAATGGGTTCAGAGAATTCCATTCTCTGTCACATGGCTTTATGCACTTGGTCAGGAATCAGAAAACATGGCAGTTGAAATGTATCCTTCACTTCTTTTTATACAATAGGAAGACAAAAAAAAAAGAACAAACAAAGGTTCAGGGCAAGGTGTAATCTCTGGGTCACATCCTGGTAACCTGTCTCTTGCAATGTTCCACCTCCTATTTTATACTGCTTTCCAGTAAGTTGATCTCAATATGGATCCATCTGAGGATTAATCTTCTGCATAGGTCAGAGTTAATTGTTTCTAGAAAACTGCTCTGAGACACAGCCAGAGTCATGCTCTACTGACCTCATCAGGATTGGTTAATGCAGTCAACTTGACAATCAAAGTTAACCATCACTTTTCTCAATCAGAGATAATAGAAACTGTTCATATAATTTTTATATAAGAACAGAAATATTTCTGTCAGCCATTCCCAAGAATATTAATGTGTTATTGTTCTAGGAGGAAATAATATTTGTATATTCCTTCAAGCAGCCTTTTGTCATTAACTGTTGAGTCACAGTTAATTCAGAAACATATAATTGGGGTTTCATGCAGTATAGAGGGATGAATCCTCACAGATATATCAAGATTTATGTGAGACCAGCTTTGAGTTAAATTTCAGCTTTTCTACTTACTACTTACATTATTTAAACCACATTATTTGGTACTTCTTACTTAAATTTCTTGGTTCATATAAGTAGTAAAGAATACCTGTAGTATGAGAATTCATTCATCTAATAAAATTTTGAGGAACTGGAGAAATGGCTCAGTAGGTAAGAGGATATGTTTCTTTTGCAGGGGACCTGAGTTCCATTTGAGCACACCCACAACTTTTGTAACTCAGTGCCACCTGCATCTCTAACTACAGGGTATCTGATGCCCTTCTCTGGCTGACACAAGAGCTTCACACACACAAATTAAAAAATAAAACAAATTCAATTCATGAATATAAAATGCATAGAACTTACTGGAACAAAAGTATATTGCTAATGAAATATTTATATTTGTATCAGATGTTATGACCTCCTAATGGCCAAGATAAAAATCTAGTTAAAAATTTCTCTTTCATTCAAAATTTAGAATCAAATTAAATCACATTGAGTTTGTCAAGCCAATCTATTAAAACTACCTGGCAGGTTAGCAGTGCATCCCTCATTTCTGGGAGGCAGAAACATGAGGATCTAGGGCTCTTTTCTTAAAGCTAACATTCAGAACTTCAATTTGTATATTGGTACATGATTTCTTTTTTGTGAGAATATGGGAATTATAGCACTGCATATAAGAGCAAGTGATAAATCGATGAATAAATGCATAAATGATAACCAGAAAGGGAAGGGAAGAGTCAGCACAAGGATGTGTGTGTTAATTTTGCACTGATGTGTTTCAAAATTCAAATAAGGCCATGGATAAATTATGCCCTAACTCAAAGCTCCAACTTCTTGCCTTTAAAAAAGTCTTTTGAAATTATTTCAAGTTAATAATTTAAAACAAGGACATCACAATCTCTTACATAATCATAGAACCATTACAAAATTAAATACATATTCATCTCAGCTATCATAACTTACATCTCAGACATTCCTGTATAAGCTTGCTTCATGCCAACCTTCCATATATGTTTGATTTTATGATGGTGATTCACTATGTGGTCCAGATTGACCTTAACTTCTGGGCTCAAGGGATCCTTACTCTCAGTCTCCAAGGAACTGAAAATATATATATATATATATATATATATATATATATATATATATATATATATATATATATAATTAAATTTTTAAACATAGGATATATTTAAAACTTAATTTATTTCATTTTATTCTAATTCTTCTAACACCTATGTCAATTCTGCATCTTTTAAAAATAAATTTTTTTGAAAGAGTTAAAACATACAAAAGTTTAGATAAAAAATAGATATTAAGCTGAGACTTGTGCTTCATGCCTATGATCCCAACCCTTTATAGTCTAAGTAAGCCAGGAGGACCACCATGAGTAAGAAGCTAGTTTTGGCTACATTAGTGAGTGTCAGGACAGCCAAGGCTATTGATATATAGCAAAATTCTGTCTCAAACAAAACAAAAACTAGTGTATTGATAATCCATATACACTTCCCTTGCTGTTTTCAATGATACGGTCATATTCACAGTATGGTACTAAAACAAGAAAAGTTACGTTGCTGCAAAAAAACACCCTCAGTTATAAGTTTATATTTGGATATCCGTATTTTGAAGCATGGTATGTATGACTATGTTCTGTGTAGAGAGTAATGAATTATGAAGATTTGCCTTCTATATTTCTAAGTAACTAGCTTTACAATTGCAAATTTTTCCATGAGTACACAACTACTCTGTTACTACTTCCTAGTCACATTCTTCTCTCACCTTTAGTCTCTTGTATCAACCAATACAATTTTTAATCAAAATAATGTTTCACATACTTGGGGAGAAAGCCCAGTCAATAATGTTCTTCGTGTGTAAGTCTGAAGATCTGTTTAACACCCAGCACATGTGTAAAATTGAGATGCAACTGTGTACCTGTAACACTAGCATCTGAGGTGGGGAGGTAAGAGAAAGTAGGATCCTGAGGGTTAACTGGCCAGCTAGTCCAGTTCAGCAAGATCCAAATTTAATCAGATTCTCTTTCTTGTGTAATAAGATGTAAAATACTTGAAAGATGACACCTAGTATTGACTTCTGACTAATATACATGCACACACACACACACACACACATACACACCCTACCACCACCACCACTACCACCACCACAACCACTATGTATACATACACAGTAATAATAGTAATCATGCCACTTCAAATTGTTTTATGAACAAAATAATTTAATATGTAACCTTTTGAGACCAGAAGAACAAATGATGTTTTAGATATTCTTTACCACTGTTTCTATATTTACTGGTCATATATGTTTATAAAAACAAGCATCGGTGAATCACCTTAAAAATGTCATTTATTTTACTGATAGCTCTGAATAATGTCCTCAGATTTTTTATTTGATAGTTTTAGAGTTGTGAGTATTTATATTTTTTTGTCTATGTTCTAGTTGTTAGTCATTGGTTACATTAATTTTTAAAGGAAGAATTTGAGGCTGGAGTTAAATATAGCTTGGAAAATTAATCTTAATCTCTTTATAAATTATTATCAAACAATAATTATTATCAAACAAAAATAATTATCAAACAATAAATCACTAACTTGTGTTTTAAAAGATCTATAACATCTGAAGATAAAGTTTTATTTTTCTGATACTACATACACACACATAAAAATAAACAGCCAAAATATTTTTGAATGCCATGTTGTGTTAATGAAATTGATTAGTTAAAACAAAGTTGCTCACTTTCAGCATGGAAGTGATTTATATAAACTGCAATATATCTCATCAGTCATGATATAAATGTTCATTAGCTGTTTTTTAAGGATTTTTATTTTCAATAAGGAAATTATTGAACGTATATTGTTTGAACTTAAGCTTTGAAGTATTAAATTTGAAAACCAGCAGGGAAAGGGTTAGATTGTGAGATTCCTGTCACTTACTATTAATTGTTAATAATTATAAAACTGAGATCTGTAGTCAAAATAACAAACAGCAGAATGTGCATGGTGAAGTCACAAGAAGCTTCGCCTGCCTGTCTGTATCACCATAGTGTTGGATGTGTCTTATGTTCCTTTGGGCATCCATATCTAAACAAGGTTTGAACTTCTTCTCTTTACTTTCCTGAGAAAAGCTATTTCAATAGATTATTTACATTCTCTGGAAACAGTTTCACAGAAGCAGCTATACTTTTATGACTACGGTCAGTCAAATAAAGTCTATAATCTCTGAATTACTTTTCTTGACAGTCACTATGAAGTAAAATAAATGTAGAGTTGATCTCCAGAGATGAGAAATTGTTAGAACATAATTTTGCTGTGCTCTCAAACTTTGCTCAATCTAGTGTTTTGACAAGATTTATGTGAAAAAGTTAGATATGTTATGTTTATTTTAAAAGTTGTTTGCAGATACTATTATTAATTCATTTGTAAATTCATAATAGTATTTACAAGTAAAGTGACAGCATATGCAGATGGCTTCTATTGTTACAGAATCAATTTTTCAGGAAATGGGAACATTGCCTTTTAGAACATTGTTTGTGTCACTGTGTACATCCTACATGTTTTCAAGGAGACCATTTCTCATAGTAAATCTATTTTCTCTAGCACATATGGTAATAATATTGAAACAAAATAGAAAATTTCAGGTTTTTCATGATGCTGTTGTTGCCAAGGCCTTAATTGTACATATACTTAAGTTGCTGGTGGTTAGGTGGTATGGAGGGGAGGGGAGTACAACCAGTAGTAAGTAAAGTAGTTAATGAGGTTTCTTAATAATTTGTTTAGAAAGTAATATTTAATGGTATAGTCATAAGCCAGGATAGTTTTGAGTTGAATCGCTGATGTACTTGACAAAAAATCCCATGATTTATTGAAGTTTTTCTAATTTTGTTTTCTCTTAAAATAGAATCAAAGTGTATAGATGACCTATAAGCCACAGGGAGAAGACTGCATGACACATGTTATCTCTTGTTCCAAACAAAAGGGAGATTTTTGAAATGAGAAGGAAAGTATGAAAAGACACAATGACAAATAAAGCATTTCAAAACTAAGAAGAAAGATTTGATCCAGTCCAACTCATTTTACATCCCCAATATGCCTACCAGATTAGAGAAAACATATCATATATCAGTAGACTTAGAAGAAACTAACTGCAATAATTTCTTACTTTCTCCACTGGAGCCTATAAAAGATAGTCCTGGGAACTAATGTCTGGGCACAAGTGACCCAACAGAGACACAATCTGGTTCCTAAATTTTGTTGCATCTAAAGATCACAAGAAAAACAATACTTTTTTATTATTTAATTTTTTCCCTACAATATACAACACTCAAAATATCTGCACATGTTCAAGCCAGTAGGACTCCCAGCAATGAAAGGAGGAAGTAGACAGGGGATCCCAACCCTATCTAAGAAGCTATTTGAAATTGATACCTGCTAGCAAAGGGAAAATTAGTTTTCTCCATCAGAGTGTCTCCAAGCATATCAACCACACTCCAGAGCAGGCCACATGCCCAGAGTAGTTGAGGAACAAAAAACAAACTCCATGTTTGTTTGTTGTTTTGTTTTTTGTGTGCTTGTGAACTTGTAATGTATCCCACCTCCACTCAAGACAGTTCAGGGTATCAAATAGCTGTATCACTAGAACAGAAACCTCACATGGTATCAGTAGCAAGTGAGCACAGATTCCCATTCCAGAGTAAACAAAGAATAGTAATCTATGGTTCACTACACTAGAAGCAAAGGAGATGTTTACTACTGCGAGGGCATGGCACTTGTTCCACATGAGAATAATGAATGAGGTCTTTTGATAATAAAGGTTTCAACCACCCATCTAATAGATCATTTATAATCCAAACTTGGAATAGATCTAGGTATTGTTTTCAACTTGGAGTAGTGTTAAATTTTTAAGCTGTCATTTTAGTATACGAAATTTTCAAAATTAATATAAGTTACACATATAAGAAATTGAGCCCACAATTTTCATAAACTAATACTGAGGAGCTTTCAAGTTCATCTGTGAATTCATGTGCAAGTACGTAGGTATTTATTTCTCTGTGCATATGAGTTTTAAATACCCAAATGGGACAGACCCAATAATGCACAGTTAAATCTCAGAATCCATAGACAAGTTAACAAAATATTAAAGACACCATAAAGAAATGAGGCAATGCTTATTTGAGAACACGAGGGTGAGAGAATTTCTTAACAGGAGGATGTGAACTGGCACCACACTTTTCATGTGCCAAACAATAATTACTAAATTCCATATCTGAAGAAAAAACCCTTCAGGACAAAGAAATTTTCAGATGAAAGGAAACTAAGAGAAACAGCACTAGCAAGCCTGCCAACAAGAATGAATAAAAAACCCAAATATCTAGATGTTAGAATATGGTCTAAGAATGGAGTCACATGAGGAGAATGCCAAGAACTTGTGAGAAAATTCCAAGAAAACAAGACAAGAGTCTTGGGACCACAGTTTCTTCAAAACACAGAATTGGTCACAGAATGTATTTTCCTGTTCCTTCTAGATGTAGCAAATGGAAATGAGTTTACCTCAGATTATTCATTACAACTGGCTATAAATATTTTAATATGCCTATATGGAAAAACATGTTTTTGCTACATTCAGCTTGTCTGCCATGTGTGGTTTCTCATTGTGATTATACACTGTACTCATGTGACTCTTTTTAACCCTCAGAGTATAAATTGTCTGATGCTCAGAATAAAGTTGATTATTTCATTAGACTTTAATCTGCCTCATTTATTGGCTTCATTCTCCTGGGTTCTACCTCCTCTAGAGTGGTAAACACTAAGATTTTAGAAAAGAAGGACCTTTGTACCAAGGTGACTTTCCATGGCCTGGATGCAGTTTCAATTATGTTTAGCTTAGAGAGGCTTAATTCTACCTTTGAAAGCGAACAGATCCTGTTTTCTTTGAGGATATAGTTGCATGAAATGTTCTTGTCTGTCATGCATGAAATGCTGAGTTCAACGCTAGAACTAAATGAAAAACATAATAAAATAAAGAATAATCAAAGAATTCTGAAATGTGTAAAACTGAAGATGAATGCAATAGACTAAGCTTTCTTTCATGATTCTGGAAACTCATTTTACAACTGAAAGAAAAATTATACCACCATCTGATGTGGTGCTTGATGTGCATGGAAATAATACCTGAGGCTATTATATTTTAAAATTGAAACAGTTAAAAGACTCTAAATGGAAACAAGTCTTCAACACTTCATTTGAAGTGGTAAAGCATGGATACCAAAAGCTGTAGTATGTTACAGGCATATGCTGTAAAACTTTCAGTTACTATGATAACTGGGAACTTCTCAGAATCACTACAAGTCAAAATGAGATCTTTAGGAAGAGCAGAATCACAGAAATTATGTGGAATAAATGGAGATGTACCAAAATGTTTTCATCCCAAGCAGCAGAAACTGGACACTCCAGCAACAAATCTGACCTCAGGTTTAGTGGAATTCTTGTCAGGCCGGATGCAAATTGGAAGGAATTTGAGGTGTTTAGAGGAAAGAACTTGGGATGACATGTAGTCACAATAAAATCAATTATAATAAGAAAATAAATCTGTAAAAATACAAACATACCCTCATTCACTCACTCTTACTCAAAAGTGAAAATGCAAAGGTCAGCCCAAGCTCAAAGCAAGTGAGAAGGCTGCCTCACATTTGCTGCGAGGGGCTAACAGGGCACACTGGCAGAAGCACCTGATTCATTGAAGCAGAGAACAGGATGTACAGTATGAGCAACACATGAAAACAGTTATTGGGTTTCCATACTTGCAAATATCTTTTTCTAAACCATGTCCTTTAATCCTCTCAGTAGCTATTGGGACAGGAAACTTCAGCTCTACTTTGTAAATTATATAAAAGAAACAGTAAATTTGAAGTATTGACTAAAATAATGTAGACAAATAAGAGCAATGTATGATTCTCTGTAGTACTTCTTGTTTACTACATTGTTTTCCAGCTCAACTAAGTAAAGTAAGCAAGAATAATTTCCCTGCTCCCCCACTAATGATATTGAGCATACTGCTTAGCCCATGGCTAAATAATATACTTGATATATTTTTAGTATTAGAGGAAATAGAGATAGCCAATAACATACTTGATATATTTTTGGTATTAGAGGAATAAAATTCCTAAAATAAAACAAATCAGGACCTTGGTATTCTGAGAGCAAAAGGAGATTGCAAAACTAATAAGAAAAGCCAAAGGTGGAAACAATGAGTGATGAAGTGGATCAATTTTGTTAAGGTGTTACTGTGGCATTTGCTGTTGTTACTTGTTGAATGAAAACTGTTGAACAGAAGTGGTGAATTTTTACTACTCATATGCACTTTTCCTGGAGAGTCAGTGTTGTCTGGAATTTACCAGCACAGGCTCTAGGTAAGCTGGCAGGAATGAATCCTGTCAGCCATGCAGACCTGGTGACAATTAACCTAAGCTACAGCATTATTACCCCAAATTATACTAAATAGACATATAAAATAAGAGGAATAATCAATGGGATTTGGAGAGATGAAATCAATGGCATATATACAATAATCCAGTTTTTTGTTGTTTTTTACTTTACAAAGAAGAGGGGTTTTTTTGGTGTTAATTTTTGCCAATCTTTGGTGAAATTAGCAACAAAAGTAATGTTATCAAGGTCACAGTCTCAACTTTCCATTAGAAACTTGCCTGTATTTCTGCCAAGTTGTTGTTGAATCCTCAATAGAAAATAAAGGAACAATTCATCTGATTCATAAATGATCTGTGTGAAATATAATAACCAGATAAAAGAATAGACCTATCTGAATGAAGCTACAGTTGCCAAGTGGAACAAAGAACAATACATACTTACAAGTCAGCTAGAGATCTTTAAGCAATGTGGTAAAATCTGAAATTGAAGAGCTACAATAGAAAGGCATACACACTCAATATCAGACATGTAAGGAGATTATCTGAAAGAATCATTTCAACCTAAAGCAAGTTGCAGCCCTCACAGTGAAGACTACTGAATGCAATGTAGACATTTAGCCTATGGGGTAAAATACTGGGGATCCCAACCATGCACAGGAGAGGTGAAGGCAAAAGACAAATTTCCCAGAAAGAAAATTTTTTAAGAAGTAGCACTTCCGTCAATATATCATTCAAGTTGAAGTCAAAGAATGACATCAGGGGAATGGAATTTCACTTTTTAAATTAAATGCAAATACAAAATGCAGTTCCTTTACAACTTTATTTTAAATTATCAATGTTATCATGAGGGCTTTAATTTGATTTTAGCAAGGCATTCATATGTTAACAAATTAATTGTGTAAATTTTTTAAATGATTGAAATGTTTATTATTGCACAAAATACTATTTTTGCACCAATTTACCAGGTATCAATTATATAATAAATAAAGGTCTAAATATTTGTCAGCCTTTCTTGAAAGTTAATAGTTTAGAATCAGAACTTTTACTTTATTACATTTTAGGCAGATTAATTCATTACTATTGTCCAGTCTCTAATGTTTCTGAATTGAAATTAGAGAATGAATTCTTTTGTCCAATATGAAACTAACCTAGAAACATGCAAAATGCTTTTTTAACTTAGAGTTCTTCATGGTACTTTCCATGTAAATTTTTGTATTTTTACAGGTTTTCAATTAGCAATCTTAGTGTTGCCATCTTTTCTTTGTGATGAAATTTCATATGTGAATTGAATGGATTTATTTGTATAGTGTTCTGTTGATAAATCTGAAACATTTTTTCTGGGAAAAACATCTGCAATTTATTATTGATTCTTAGAGATATAATAGCCTTATTTTAACATTGGCATTAAACAGAAACAAAGTTTAGAAAGCACTGCATGTGTGTTTTATAGTACAGAGATTATTGCACGCATTAGACTTGATTTTGAATATTATTTTTCAAGTTCAAGAAGGTCTTAATTACATGTGTTACAAAGGAGAACTCAGGTTTTCTTTATATTGAGATTATTGTTTCCTGTAGAGGAATAGAGTGAAAATGAGGGTCTACATTCCAGGGGCTACATTCAGAGGCCTGTGTGCTCTAGATGAAATTAGGTTAGACACACTTTTAATCTAGTATTCAGGAGGCAATGGTGACCCATGCCTTTAATCCCTGGGGGGTGGGGTGGGCAATGGAAGCAAACACAGAAAACAGAACTCAGAAGGAGTCAGTGTCATACAGGAAGTGACATCTGAGATGAGTCAGAGTGAATAGCAGACAAAGTGACTAATCAGAGGAAGAGTTAGCAGAGTAAAGATATGCCCAAGTCTCACAAGAAAAGGGGAGCTCTCAGCTCAGATGAAAAGAGTTACATAAGAGTTAAAGTCAGTTAACAGAAGCAGAGGAATCAGTAAGAAGAGTCAGTTGAGAAGGAGGCTGAGAGTGAGTTGAGGAGCAGTTACAAAGTATGTTACAGAGTGAGAACAGAGTGAGTTATAGAGGAGTTACAGAAGCTGAGGCTGGAGTGAATTACAGAGCGGCCAGTTGAAGGAGTCAGTTACAGAGGCAGGATAAAGCAGTGAGAGCTCAGGGAGAGACGGCAGAGCCAGAAAGAAGAAGCCCAGAACAGAGAGTGAGTTGATCCAGATGAATGAGTTCAGAAGAAACTAGTCAGAGTGGCTCAGCAGTAGGATTTGGAAGGCTAGGGTTGAAAACCTTCAAATTCCAGGTTAGCAGTTTAAATATTCTAGATTGTACAAAGACTGAAGCCTTCCATTTCAAGGATTAATACTCGATTGAAAAAGAGGGCAAAATTCTCTAGGGCTCCAGGGATCTTGGCTAGCACCACTGATTTAATTAAACAAAAGAATAAACTATCCTCTGCCCTGAACCAGTGGCTACATCTGGTGAATCTACATCAACATCCACATTTTCTTTACTGTCTAAATGAAGTAGCTCTAGTTGAATACTTTTTAGTTGTAGTAACTACTACTTTGCCTTTCAAATTCATGAAGTCAGGGTCAGGAAAAGGGTGCCAAGAAAGGAGGTACTAGGAAGGGTGGTGCCAAAAGTTTTTTTCTTGATCTCTCTTACTTAAAACCTCTTGTTCTGTAATCTCTTGTCATGCAGTATTACCTTGCCTATATCAAAGCTATCAGAAATTTCAGTGTTTCAAAGTTAATACCACTTTTTAAGGTTTGAAACATTGGGTAGGAGGTTGCCTAGCAGAACCCTAGTATGAAACATGATGTAACCAAATAGATGATGCTCTGTCAAAACTGAAAGGACTTGTATAAATGTATGAAAATTTAGTTGAATATGTGTATAAAGGTGGTTTCTGGAGAGTTACAGCATACAAAGTAACTCACAGCTATACATGATATATAATTCACAAAGAACTAGGAAACAGTAGTTCAAAGACTGTAGGTAGGAGTGACTGATTTTTACAAAGATAGAAGGCTAATTTTCCTGATTTGATTTGATTATTACTCATTGTATTTATTTACTGAGTTGTCATGCTGTACCATATAAATATCCATGATTATTATGTACAATCAAAATATAGTTTTAAAAAGAATGAACCAGTAAGAGAATAAATACACAGCCACACAGGTAAACCTCAAATGCATTTTAAATAAAAAAGCCTAACTAAAAAGGTACAATCATATTTATAGGTTAATCAAGAAAATCTGTTAAAAACAGATTCATAATGACCCCTTAGCCTTAGATATAGGAGTGCTGTGTATTAGTCGGCACTAGGCTCCTCAGCTCTGTATTTTGATCAATTGTAATTTTTTGTAATAGTGTCCATCCATTGCAAAGATAAGTTTTCTTAACAAAGAGTGAGTATTTAGAAAGTACTTAGGGATTGTGCTGGTTTAATAAGGTGATAGATGTAGGTCCTTCTCAGAGATCAAGAATTTCAGTAGCCCTGGGAAGTTGATAGGTTTCCTGTACCAGGCTTGATTTCCCTTTTGTTGAGCAAGACCTAAGTCTAATTAGAGAGGTGTTGGTTACTACCAAGGTATGTGTGCCACGACTGCACCCATAGGGTTATTGTACCATATGGATCATTGCTGTGGTTCATAAATATCAGAGTTGGGTAGGACTATTGGTTACTTCTCTCCTTTGGAAGCTTTCATGTCTGTGAGACTGTCTCCTAGAAATGTCTGAGAAGCTACACCCATGAGGTCTCAGCAGCAAGTTGGCCTAAACATTACCTGAACAAGGATGATGATGGGTATAGACATGCTAACACGAAAGGGGAAAATCCCACAAGGCCTCAATCCTAGAGAAAGAACTACAAGAAACTAAGGAATGCTGAAAATGTCAAGAAATAGTCTTTCCCAGAAAGAGAACACAATTAGTTGTCCAATACTGAATTGTTAGCTCTGAAATAGAATTCATGCAAGTAATGGACTGAACAGGTTGTGTTTTTAAATGTTTATATATATCAACTAAAGAAAAAGAGGCCATTTATCTAAAAGTGAGCACGAGGGTAGGGGCAGATATAGGAGGCTTTGGAGGTAGAAAAGGAAAGAAATAATGATATAATGTATTCTTTAAAAAATGTAAAGTATAATAAAAACAGAAAACAGAGAAACAAGGAAATTTAAAGTAAATAAATAAAAACTAAGAAGAAAGAGAAGAACAGAAGAAGGAGGAAGAGGGGGGAGTGGGGGCAGAGGTAGAAGAGGAGGAGGAGGAGGAAGAGGAGGAGGAGGGGGAGGAGGAGGAAAGAGAAAGGCAAATCATTGGTTACTGTTGCCCTGGGATAGGAACAAAGAAGAAGTGCAGGAAACTTGAGTTGGACACTGACCTGACCACACTTACCCAACCAGCTACCTGTTTCACCACATGTAAATTATACATCAAGTAGCCTCATTCACAATGCTGTTCCCAATCCATTATCAAAGTGAAAGTTTTACCTCCTCTTTATTTCCCATTTCCAAGGTTTCCAATCTCTTGCCACCCTGACACTTTAAGAATTCTCCAGACCACTTAATGCCAAAACAACAATTCACTTAAAAATAACAATTTATAGTACCCAATGCAGTTGTTCATGTCCACAATGATCTCAGGAGGCTGAGAAAGGTGGATTGTTATGAGACAATTCTGGGCTTCTTGTAAGTTCCAGGCCACCCTGAGCTACAGTGTAAAAATATGTCTTAAAGGAAACAGACAAATGAAAAGCAATATTTTAGCAGTTGTTGTCATGTTTCCCCATCAATGCTTTGAGCCGACTCATTGCTTTTAGGAGAGTCTAAGCAAAGTCTTACTGAAGTGTTCCACGACTCATTTATTTTCTTTTTCACACATAAAAAGAACCATCTGTGTCAGTGGGGATTTGCCATTTCTTGTCAACTGTTTAGAAAGCTTGTGGATACTGCACAGTGGAGTCAGCTTTCCAACCTCCATTGTCCCAGATTTAATGTTTACAGAGTACTATGTTGCCAGTTCTTTGCAACCATCCCTATTAACAGTTCTCATGGAAAGGAATAGACCACATGTAGTGAAATTTCTTTCCAAATTCTGAATCTCCCTTCGGCCACTAGCAACCAAGTGCCCATAGGACAAGGGCATATATTATCTACTCATGTGCTTAGTTTCCTGCCTACATTTTGATAAGCAAAGACATTATATTCAAAGTTAATCCACATCAGAAGGATATTCATTCAAAAGGATAAAATTATTTTAAAAACCACACAGCTGTCTTGATATGCATAATCTTGTGATGTAATCTTTGAATATAAATGAATTCACACCAATATGAGCTGTTTCTGCTGTCATTGCTTAGCTGGTTCCAAGAGTCTGCATGGAAAAACAGTTGTCCATGTCTCTTTCAACTATGCATATCTGCTGAGCATAAAGCCTGAGTAGCTACTCTCAAGAATATCTCTTTAGGTTATTCATTTCAAAGAACCTTGGGTGGTGGTGCCCTCCTTTAGGACAGAACTGAGGTTTATTTCCTGACCAAGACAACAGCATCATCATTTTAAAGGTAAAAGTTTCACAGATTTTGGAGGGGCCTTCTATTAGGGGGTTGAGATTCCTAAGCAAAGAAGTACTCACTTTGGACATAAACCTTCTTGCTGCATCTCACCTCCCTAAGCCACTGCATTTTCCCTGGTGGTATGAGGAGCAGACAAAGGATCAGGTGCAACCATGAAGCCAATGATTATGACTAGGTTATTAATCTTGCAGCCCTTAGATTCTGGTGCAAGAATCTATGTCTTCTACCAACATACATGAAACTATGAAAATTAACTTCAAACAGAATAAAATCTCACATTCTTAGGGACTTTTGATAGAACCATATTCACAAATCCTCCAATCACATCTGCTTGCCTTCTGTAAGCTGATACCATGTGTGACTAATGTCACTTCCCCGTTGCCTACCCCTGCCTCTCTAAGGTGTTTTGCAGTCTATGTTGGGCTGTTCTGTTCATATTTCAAACAAGAATTGCTGGAACCAATTTTCAGCTTCAAGGACATTGGTACACAGAAGTATGTTGGTCTCCTAACTTCAGTGTGACTGTACTGGGAAAAAGATCCTTTAAAGCATAGTGATGGTTTTATGGAAGGACACATATGGGTTCTAATGCAATAGAATCCATATTGTCCTAAGAAGAAAATGAGACTCCATACCCTCACAAAGGGTTTGCATCACAAAATAAGGACCAAAAAAAAAAAAAAAAAAAGTAAGTAAGAAAGAAAGACTTCATGCTCAAGCCAAAAAAAATCAAACAATTCAGCCTGAATTTCTAGCTGCCAGAATTGTGAGAAAATTAATATATTTTGTTTAAGAGACAGTCTGAAGATTTTGCAATGGAAGCCCCAGCTGAATAACACAGAAATTCCTGGGCTGTGCTGCTCTACCCACTATCCTGTCAGATTTGGGCACCTTTACTGACTCTAACACTCTTCAAGGGACTCTGGAGGTGAGTACTGCACGATGTCAAAGGCTGGGTGACTGTGAGACTGCAATTTCTCTGTGTGCGACATATGGTGTTTGTTGATTTTATTTTTACTTTAATAAGGTTTTTCTCTTATATCTTTAAAATTGGGAGATCAGAGTTTCATGGTAGGGATTTCACAAGCTCTTAGCAGAAGACTATTGTTACAAAAACACCATAGCTAAGATTGTCTTTGTCCTTCTAGGCTAGATCACAAGCTTTCCCTCATAGGCACTAACTAAATATTTGGAAACAAAAAATCATGTTTTTCTATGAATAATTATAATAAAAAATCATAAGGAAATATAACATCATCATTCTATTGTCTTTCTTCCAAAATTCAAATTTCATAAAATTGTATCTAGTGTCACATTTCAATTTGCAAATATAGTAAAGTATCAAAAATAATAATTCTGTTTTAGATTTTATTTTTATGTAATCTGTTCTTAATATTTTTTATCAAAAATTGTATTTCGTACAATCATGTTTTATATTTTTCTATGAAATTGAAATCGTGGGTGCTTTTAAGACAATCTGCTATGAAATCACCCCTCATTGTTCCTCAACAGAAATCTGTTGCAAAGTAGCAATCTATCACTGAGTCAACAGGGTTTGAATAACCCGTCACCAAAGATTTTCTCTCCATTCTCAATGTTAACATAATCAATACTATGTTGGCTTGCATTCACAAAATGAAAAACATCCTCAAATGTTTCTTTTCTAAGACTTGGTTTTAATATGAGAAAAATTTAAAAATAATATGATTTAAGCAAACTGAATCTTTACCCAGCATTAAATTTACTTTAAAAATAATTAAGATTTTTTATCTTATCATATAATAGACTATAATAACAGGTCACTTCACATATGAGAAAAGTTATTTATTTCTAACCAGATTATATATTCTATGCAATCAATGAAGGGGATCCTTTTATCAAGAGTCACTATCTGGAGCATTTTTTCACTAGTTTTCTTTTATATAAGAAAGCACAGGCTGAAAAAAGTTCAGTAGTAGATACATGTTTAGTATGCATGAAGCTCTAGTTTCAATCTCCAGCACTAGAGGGAAAGAGAAGAAGGGAAGAGACTTGAAAAAGGAGGGAGAAGGGAAGGTGACAAATCAAAGCTAAAAGAACCAGAGAATTTGAAGGAGTTATTTATCAGAGGGAGGCCTTGCTGGTCTGTCTGCCCTCACACCCTTCCTCTTCCAGCACCTTCTGTGCTGTGTCTTGGGCTGCTGCTGCTGCTGCGCTCCTTAGGCCAAGACAACAGGGTTCAACTCTCCTTTCCCATCTCCCTCTAAGTTGTTCTCTTACCTCCTCCATGGTTCTAAATTTCACCAGAAAGGACCACTGGATTTCTTATCGTAATGACTCTCCACTACAAATTCTTAAAGTCATTGCAATTTTCTCTTTTGAATCCTAAAGCATCCATTCTTGCATTTTGTTTATTTATATCTTTACTTGGGACTTGTCTGGCTCTAGACAAAATTTAATGCAATTTTTGGAAAAACTGTAAAATATAATACATAAAATATTTGCAAGATTATTTGCTTAAAGCTAACAGGGGTGGAAGGAGCAGAGTGAACTAAAATGACTAGACTAAATAGCAGGAATAAAGCTTATATAATGAAAACTAGACTCTGTATTTATATAACTTATCAAATTAATTATAAATTTACTAGTAGTATGTGGAGAAGAAGAAAAATAAATAGAAGGGATGACAGGAGAAGGAGAGATAAGGAATCTGTTGCCTACATATGTGTAGGGTACACAAAGTTTTACAGTTTGAAGACTTGTTTTTATTTTCAAAGTAGAGAACACTAAATT
Source organism: Cricetomys ansorgei (assembly GCA_026225945.1). Classification (NCBI taxonomy): domain Eukaryota; kingdom Metazoa; phylum Chordata; class Mammalia; order Rodentia; family Nesomyidae; genus Cricetomys; species Cricetomys ansorgei. Next base: position 12,156,979 of record JAMJFZ010001360.1, read on the forward strand.
ATTTATGTGACTTCTGTTGCTGCTTGATTCACTCAGATCCAACCAACCACTAGAATACCTAGGATTACTTCGGATCACAGAGCACCAGAGTGCTAGTGGATTTATGACCCATCCCCGCAATATTCTCTCAGGGCTGCAACATTCACCATGTGACTTACTTACATTTTTTACTATTGCTTGTCTATTACCTGCAAGTTACTTATCCTTGCAAAGTAAGGATTCACTATAAGAGTTCTCAAAATTAGCCCTTTCTCTAAATAAAACTTATTAGAGTGAGACACAGCTCCTCCACCATTTTATTTTATTTTATTTTATTATTTTATTTTATTTTATTTTACTTTATTTTATTATTATTTTCGAGTCCATGGAAAATTTTCTAGCACAGGTTTCAATAAAGGCAAATCTAGTTGTCAAATATTCAATAATCACATTTGGATATTGTATGCACAACTTGCTCTATAGATTCTAAATGATGCATAATGTTACATAGTGTCTCAAATCCCATATCTTTTATTTATTATTTTCAACATGTTAGTTGGTTTTCTGTGAAAGAATTTCTCTGGGCTATCACTTATAATTTGTTGCTCAGGGGCATAAGAAATGTTTTACCTATGTTACATAGCACAGATAGATTTCTTTCCAAAGTAATGGTCTCTGTAACCATAATTTATGATAATCTATATATTTTCTCATTTCCCTAAATCGTTTCCAATTGTCTTATTACATTTTCTCACTCATTTATTTTTTTTAATGTGAGGCAGCATCTCATTCTGTAGCCCAAGTTGGTCGAGAGCTTACAATCATTCTGCCTCACCCTCCCAAGTGCAATTGAAATATCTTGCTTTTGTAATAAACAGCTGAAAGTAACAATTTGAATAGGGAAACTAATTATTTTGGATTACATTTTCCTAGTTTATAGTCTGTGGTAGCCAATTCCTACTCTGTTGTTCCTAGACCTGCTAGGAAGGAAGGCCAGCACAGTTGGGCTCTGAGGAGCAAAGATGATCATTTCCTGTCATCCAGGAAGGAAGGAGAAGTCTAGAAACAATGATACTTTGATCTATGTCTACAGAGACCAGATCCACCCCACCATGCATCAAAAAATTCTCATTATCCAAGGATTCCTAATAATTTACTCCACCAACTGGCATTCAAAGTTTCAACATATGAGGTACTGAATACTATATAGCAAATCTCTAGTATCTGTGAAGATAGAGAGGGAGTCTTTCCAGTTTACTTTTTCTCTGATTAATGATGAATTTGAATAATTTTTTAAAAATCAGATTTAACCAATATTTCAGATTTTTGACTAAACGTATGATGAACTTTTCTTTCTTCATTGGAGGGTATCATTAAATTCATGTGTAAAATACATAAAAGCACTAGTGAGTTCCTCCTATTTTTGATAACATTAGCAATTTGTTAACATAATCCAGCATACTTAAGGGTCTATCTTGAGTCAAATTTTGAATAGTATATAATAGTATATAAAGTCAAACCCACCCAAATGTATTAACTTCATGACACTTTTAAAGATCAGGCTTTTCTCTATAGATATCTATTCCAAATTAATTGAACATCATGCTGTAATTAATACAATTATGAATGTTACTACTAGATCTTTGTTCAATTGGTCAGTCGGTCTCTTAGTTAGTTTTTTTATGACTGGTTTTGCTACTGATTAACTGGTTTTATTTATTTATGTTTTTAATGTTTAGATTTTATTGTTGTTGAGATAGGGCTCATATGTCTATACTGGTATAGAGCTGGCTATGCAACTGAGGATGACTTGAACTCCTGATCCCACCTCCTGAGTGATGAGATCACAGGTGTACATCATTATTACCTTTTTTTTTTTTTTTATTGCTAAGGACAGGCTTTGTACATGCTAGGCAAATACTCTCCCAACCAAGTAACATCAAGGCCTCTATTTCTTTTTGAGACAAGTCCTCACTGTGTTACAGGCTGGCCTCTAATTCTCGGTGTAATTGTGTCCTCCTTCACAGTGCTGAGATTGCAGCTATATGCCATTATAGCAGACTTGGTCTACTTCCCTATTGTTCTATTTGAGGAAATATTTATTTTGTTGATTTCTATATTTCTTTGTTAATGGTTTTATATCATGTCTTTTTATTTATTTTCTTCAGATTAATTGTGTTTACTCTAAAACTGCATACCAAACCCTTAATTAAATGCTTAGCTTAATTAATTTCTGTTTCTTATCTTTCAACATATGCATTTAAGTATAAGTCTTCTCCTAGGATTGCACTTAGATGATATTTCTAGTGCGTCTGATTCTAAGAATGAGGCTCCATTTCTAATTTCTTTTTAAACTCAATAGTATATAATATTTTTCAAGAAAATGACTTACTAAATAACCTTGCCACTTATACACATGCACTCACAATTTAGTGTCTATGTGGTTTTTAAAACAACTTATCAAAACTTAAAATATTCCTATAAAGTATTTGCATTACCTTCTTTTTGTAAAAGTAAACTAAGACACAAGTAATTTAACCAAAGTGCCCAAAATAAAACTCTAAGAGGTAATCCCAACATTCACTCAACAAGCTGAGACAAGGGGAAGGGGGCGGGGTGGGATAGCCTGGGATACACAGGAGATCTTTTCTCAGGAACCAAACAGACCACTACTACTACCAGTACCTTCAATACCACAACAAAACTCAAGAAGCAACAAAGTCAATAATTAAATTAGTGTTTAAATCCAGAACTCCAAGTTTTTCTATTTTCTAAAACAAAGGTTAAAGAAAATGTGATTTATTATTTATTATTATTATTTATTATATATTATTATTTTTATTATTATTAAATGGAACTATTATAAAATAATGAATAGGTAGCACTAAAATTAATTTTGACTAATTTTTCTAAGACAAATAGTTTTCTAAAATAATCTATTTTCCAAATAATTTATTTAAAAAAAAACAGTTATCTGAAATGTTTCAAACAAAACATAGAGCTGGACATGGTGACTCATGTCTGTAATTGTAGCACTCAGAAGCCAGAGGAAGGTGGATCTCTATAAGTCAGATGACAACCTGGTCTACATAGGGAATTGTCGGCAAGCTAGGGCTATGTAATGAGACCTGTATCAAGAAAACACAAATGAAACATAAATAGCTAATTCTAGGTGTTGTAGAAAGATAGAAAATGGGAAATGGAGTGACTCCTATTAAATAAATACAAACATCCATGTACGATATATATATATATACACACCAGTAAGCCATGGTCAGAAGTCCTGGTAAATATTTTAGCTAAAATAAATCTCTGGTAAAATGGGCAACAAGGTTGCCATCTAGATGGTAATGCAAGTAATTATATTCTGGGTTCTTATCTCATAGAATGGGATTATTTATTTTATGCACATTTCTCCTGTGGTAAAAAGAAAATGACTTTGCTCAAATGAAGGTCCTTGATTACCGTGTTTAACTTGTAAGATGGAATAATGCTTGGATGGAATAATACACATCTTATGTGATGGATGACATTTTGGAAACAAATTTTCTTATGCAGATACAATATCCTGAGAAATAAAGCACCCCCAAGTGACATTGCTGGGGAAAACATGGCAATTCTAAATAACAACAAAATATGTAACTGTCAGGGTATTCTTTCATTGGTGGCTAAACTTCAGAACCTTATTTGTAATCTCTGACACAGACATAATTTTAATGTAAAGTTGTGCTTTAGCTTTATGCCCTAATTATAAAAAACAGGACTTTTTTTTTCTTTTGAGAGGGAGAGGGAGAGATGGAGAAGCAGAGGGAAAGAAAGAGAGGGGCAGAGAGAGAGAGAGAGAGAGAGGGAGGGAAGGAGGGAGAGGGAGAGGGAATAATTTAGATATTCTGATTTATTTAGCTTGAGCATTATACAACTAAAGAAAAGCCATAAATATATAAAACTATATATGTGAGATATATATATATATATATATATATATATATATATATATATATATATATATATATAAAACATAAAAATTTTATTAACGATTAGAACTAGCAAGTCTATGTCTTAGAGAGGTAAGTGTATACCTATGCAAAAGAGTAGGAAGTATGAAACAAAACAGAAACAATAAAATTCCATACAATCTTGATTAATCCAATGACACCAGATGTGTTTGATCATATGTAGGCAAGAGATACCTTGCAAGAAATACATCAGGATATATGATGGCCCCTGATTGGACCTGGAGAAATGTAGCCTTATTTTTGGGTTCTGACTTTTTAAGTCTTTGCAGAATATATGTGATTCGTGGCCATTCTATGGGAACCTAGAGGCCATTCTGTGGGAACCTCAGAATGTATCTGGCCAGAGCCTATTGTAACTGGCAAGTATCAAAGCTTGCTTCCAATTTGATTCAAAAATTGTGGTAATGGTCTTATTCTCAACCAGTGTAATTAACAGAGATCAATTCATTAGCAGACTTCTTTAGCACTTAGGAGTCTGCTGTTTGTAGAAGAGTAGAATTGGACTCAAATATCTGGTAGTATGTAAAAGACTTTTACCATAGACTACTCTCAATAAATAAGCCAGATGGGGTGTAATGTTCAAAATACATTTATACTGCCAAGAAATGTTTATGATTATTATTTTGAAATTTTCTTCATATAGCATACTTTGATAATATTATTTCACATCCTCCAATTCCTCCTACCCACTCCCAACATATCATGTTTGTTCATTCTCTCGCTCAGGCAAAAAGAAGAAAATCAAAGGAAACAACAAGAAACCCAATAAGATTATACACACATACACACACACACACACACACACACACACACACACACATGCATACATTTATATCCAAACAAAACAAAACAAAGAGCACACAATATATACCCGGTCTCCTTTGTGATGGCCAACTGCTCCTGGCTATTTTATGTCCTGGAGTGTGGTTGAAATACTCAGGTACCTTCCACTAGACAAAACTGATTGTTTTCCTTTCCCAGTAGGTATCAACTTCTACTAGCTTCTTGGTTATAGGAGGGACTTTGTGTCCATGTCTTCTTTTCCATCTCAAGATTTTGTCTGGCTTGAATTTGTTCAGGTCTAGTTTATGTTGTCCCAGTCTGTGAGTTCATATGTGTGTCACCTCTGTTATAACTGGAAGGTAGAGTTTCTTTGGAGTCATCTACCACCTCTGACTCTTAAAATCTTCATATCTACATCTGGACAGAAAGCTTGGGCCCTAAGGGGAGGACTTTGATAAAGATATCCCATTTAGGGCTGAAGGCTCCCAAGTGTCTCACTCTTTGCCCAGAGTCCATAGTACCTCTCTGTTAATTACCATTTCCTGCAAGAAAAAGCTTCTCTGAAGAAGGTTGAAAAATGTTATGAGCTATGGATATAGCAATATGTCATTAAGATTCATTTAATTACTATGTTCCTTTAGGAGAATAAGAGTAATAGGTTTTTCCCTAGACCCATGGCCTATCTAGTCTCAGGTTCTTGGCCACATTAGCAATGTCATGTCTGGGTAGCACTCTTGGAGTGAGCCTTAAGTCCAGTCAAAAAGTGCTTGGTTACTCTGGCATTGCAGGGGATCAGCAGCCATCATTAGAGCTTCAAGAAGACAGTGTACTGTGTAGCAAGGCAACAGTAGGTTTTTATGTTGGCCTCCAGGGGGGATTGTCTCTTGAATGCCCTTTGTTACTAGTGGGCCTTATTGTGCTTGTTGCTAACATGGTCTCCCTATCTCTCTTGTGGTATGAAAGTTCTCTAATCCCTCACTGGGCAGTGTTACTGGCAAACATAACAATGGTGATGATTTTCCCTTGGGCAAGGCAGTGCCACTCAGTTGAATTGATGACACTTGAAACTAAAACACATGTATAGTTAAAAACTATAAGTGTTTCATATATAGTTACAGCATTAAATTAGGATGTCTTACCAGATGCCTTGGAATTAATAACTTAGGAAGAAAACATATTTTTGCTAAGGACTTGTTTGGTCAGGGTTAGGGTGGCTAGCACAAAGAAAGCTTAATTGCTAGGACCTATGAGTTTTGCCTACAAAAAACAGACCCATGATCAAGAAGTAACAAGTGAATTTCAGTGCCCATTGTTAGGCTTGAACTTCCTCAACTACAAATAAAATTGGTTCTTTCCTGAATTCTATAATTAAAAATTTACTGATGAGTCTGGGGTCTGCCTTGGGGATATAGAGCTGTGCAACAGATTTTCCTTTTACCTACGAAAAGCAAAGAGACTCCTGATTTGAAGTTTTCTAGTTACCTATTTCTAGAAATCTTAGTTTCTATCAATAAATACTAAGTAATGGTGCAGAACTAGATTATGGTAATAAAGCCATATGTGACAGTGCACAGAAGGATCTATACACCTCTGTATCTACATGATATTCTTTATTATGTACACTATATCTGTTTGTAGAAAGACACACATATTTGTTTCATAGATGATCTAAGCTAAATATATAATTTATGAAGTACAAAATGGAACCAAGGAGCTTCATTTTAAAACACCGAACATTTTCCCACTGATGTTCATTTTTGTGTTGTACAAAATCTAATTTTCAATTCAAATAAACCCTCATAGGAGGGCTTGAGGAATCACTGAAAATTATGCTTTAAGTTTCAAAGTTTGGACATGAGTACATTATTCATTCCATCAGAATAATGGGATGTATACCAACAACAATTTTTATTTTACTTATTGATGCAGGCATATCTGGTCAATATTCTCTATCTTCACTTAATAATCAATAATGTTTCTGGTAGTTGGGACAGGGTAGTTCTTGGCCCTTGCCCTCTTATTCAAGTGGTTGAAATGAAAGCCCACATAGGTTGTCAAAAGTAGCCAGGAAATTTAATTTAAAGCAAAGAATTGAAAAGATTAGAATACACTGCAGGGATCAACAAACTACATTAGAGAAGGATATTGGAGGGTCCCAATCATTGTCTGGAACTTTCTTCAGTAGAGTTCAAGAAAAGGAGGAGTTTAGTTATTAAAGGGCATAGTTCATAGGTCCTCTGTTTAGACTGATAAATTATGTTATATAACCATTTTTATCCTGTGTATGCCCCTTTCCAAAATGTACCTAATTTTAATCATTGCACGAACATATACATAAGATATAGGAGATTCTTCTTAGAAGTTTATTGGATGACAAATTTTTTATTTACTGTGCATTCATTTAAAACAAGATCAGCCTGGGCTGTCTTTTTTCTCTTCCTAGCGATGTGCTATAATCCATATTATATGGAATATATATATATTCCATATTCTGTGACTAGAATCCATATAAGTTTGATTGTTGTTAAGGAAAAAGAACTTTATCTGGTTGTTCAAAGAAGGGTGCCAGTGAGGGTTTGTGGCTTGGGTGTATATTGTTCAATAAGAAGTGTGTGTGTGTGTGTGTGTGTGTGTGTGTGTGTGTGTGTGTGTAGTAACCATGTGCAGGTAAAGAAGTTGAGCCACGAAGTACACTGTTAAAGGAGGAAATGTGCATAACCCAATCCAAGAAGCATCTCAGGTTATTGTTTGCCTTCCCCAGTAACAGGACATCAATAGGAAAAAGAACAACACTTTATTCTATATTAGTCTTATTCTTTTGCATGTATTACCAACAGTTTCAGCAAATATAGTCTACAAATGGAAATACTATGACTATGAAAGGATATGCTAAGGTTCCTGGCTGACCATGAATCTGAGAAGGCTACCTCTTCTGCCTTTGCTGGAAGTTGGTTGTGGGGAGAAAATCCCTTCAAGCTGTCAACACCTGTAATACTCTTTGACATAAAATGTTTTCTTTCTACTTCTTTCAGTTTGCTGAACCAATGCCATACTGAATATTTTACCAGGATTCTTTGACCCTGGGATATCATAAATTCTGAACGAGAATGGGACAGAGGGTCATGGCTGATGGGTAGACTAAGATTCTGTTAGATATCACCTACAAAATTCATGTCCAAAGATGAAATTACCAGGGATTTTCAAGGTGGAACTAAAGAATCTAAATGCTGTCTCCTGTGGAATTAATATCTTTTATGTGTGTCATATGCAGAAAGTATACCCTAAATAACTAAAAATTGAAGTACAAAGATGATAGATCTATTGACATGAATTCTGCAGGAGGAGACTTTTAGAGAGCCAAAAAACAAATGAAGTTAAAAGTCAATAAGAAGTCAAAGTACCTATTGTATATCCATGTGGAAATTTCAATTGAGCAACTAGATATGAAGTTCAGAGTACAGAAGACACAAGAACTGGAGGATTGACATGAGCATAATCAGCAGAACAATGAAATGATATAGAAATTCATGAGAAGGGAGAAAAATTGCTTCAAGGTGTAAATGTATAAAAAATAGACAGATGTGAAGACCAAGCCTTGGATTCTTAGTTAGGTTTCTATTGTTGTAACAAAGATTATGACCAAAAGCAACTTGAGGCAGAAAGACTTTTCTTGGCTTACAGGCCTGAGCATAGTTGATCTCTGGGGGAAGCCAAAGCAGGAACTCAAATGAGCCAGAAATCTGGAGGCAGGAATTAAAGCAGAGGCCATGGAGAAATGTTGCGTATTGACTTGTCAGTCTGTCTTCTTTTAAAACCCAGGAAGACTACCCAGAAGTGACATCATCCAGAGTTGGTTGGGCCCTCCCACATCAATCATTAACCAAGAAAATGCCTCACGGATTTGACTATAGGACATGGGCTGAAGGCAATCCTTCCCAAATCACTCTATTTGTGTTAAGTTGATAATAAAATAATTAATCAACATATCTCAATTTACTGTTCATTCTTTGATTTAGAGTTCAGAAAAGGAGTATATGACTTAGATTGGAAATTTGAAAACTTTGTCAAAAGATTAAATCCTTATAAGCTTTTACACTCATCTGTAAAGGGATGGGGAGGAGGTACTTATTTAATTTTGATTTAATTTAATTTAATTTAAAATTGAATATCAAAATAATACCTATATTTTCTAGATTATACTATTGCCTATTTCTATCAATTGTGCTGTCCCTTTACTCTATTTAATATATCTTATTTATTGCAACACATTAATATATATATAACTTATTAAATTCAATTGTCTATTTGGGTTGCTACAATAGGCTAAGTATAATTAATTAAAAAATATGAAATTGAAATTTATGAGCCTTGATATGATGCCATGGGGAGGAGGGTGATTCCATACCTCATATAAACAACATTCTCTTCACTTTTCTCCTTCATGTCTGCTTATCTGTGTCATTTGTGTGGCATGTATGTTCTATAATGTGCATGAAGAGGTCAAACAACTTGTTAGAGTAGGTTTTACCTGTTGAGCCAGCTTGCACATTCCCTAGTGTATTTTGTTTAATTCTTTAAGACAGTCTCTTTCTATATTAATCAGAATGGCCTTGCTCTGTAGCCTAGGTAGAGCTTAAAGTTGCAGTACCATGCCAGCTACTGTATTTATTTTCATAATATAATCAACTATTGGAAAATTTTAAGACAGTATACAAGCTGTTCTGCCATTGAACACATCAGCTGGTAATAACCAGCATTCAATACTTTATTTGCAAAGCTGACTCTATCCACAAACAATCATCCCATTACCCTAAAAATTTAGGAACACAAATCCTGCTATTTCTAAGAACAGTGAGAAACTGCATCTGTAATGAATAATGCTTTATGTCTCTCAGTTATGTTCACTGCAATTTTATGACTAAGGTTATATTCAAAGTAAATATATTCATCCTGTTAGCTTATGATGAAAAAGAGTGAAATCCTTAAGCACAACAGTACTTACAGGACGTAACTCTTCAAACCTGTTCTTAGGTCTCAGTTTAAAACTAAACGTCTTTGGCATTCTGTTGGACTTGTAAAATGTCAAGTTAGCCTCCACTTTGATAACTTACTCATAACTTCCATAGCTTGATCTTCTCCTTCAAGCTCCTAAAGTGCCTTTCTTAGACTTCAGTGGAAAAAACAAAGGCTTCTACACCAATGATAATAACATTTGTGTGAAATGCCTAGAAAGAATGTTAAATCTATGTCTCTTTAAAGCTGTCAGAGGCTGGGTCAAAAAGCTACATGAGTTAGGACTAAATTGATTTTTGTTCTTGCTCAGCTTCTTTCAACATGTATCCATAGAAATTCTATGCAGAATTTCATAGAATCTAAAAGCTAAAACTTGATTTTAATGTTTCTTTTAAGTAGGTTCAGATGTGAGCAAATATTCTCCATAAAGAGATTAAGTGAGTATGGTGTCAGGGATCACTGGCCAGTGTCAGCATGCAAACCAGAAAAGAAGAGGCCACTTTGAACATGTCAGCTCAGGTTGAAAATCAATGGAAGTGGCTAAATACATGATAAAATATTCCAAAAAGTACACAGTGCATGGGAGATAGCAAAGTAGTCCCACAGACAAAAACAGGAATCCATGACATCAATTGGTACTAGACTGAAGGGACAAGTTAGAATGGGCTTCACTGGAATCTACCGGCCAGGGTACTGTCTCTGTACAGCAATGGCAGGCAAATTTTATATATGTTAAAATTATATGGGGACCTGACTCTGGTATTAAGATTAGAAATATTTAAAAATATTTTTGTGGATTCTAAAGTAAGTATTTCACAGACCACAATGATGACTACACCAATGAGTAGGCATTTTCACAGAAGAACATGTTACAGCCAAACTGATTTTGAGATAGAAATTAGCCACATAGTGGATGGGAGACTGACAGAGTTAAAAAAGGCATTAATATTCATATTTCACCAATGCTTGTTTCTTCCACCACATTTTATTAACCTCTGTCCTAACCACTTTCCACTTTTCTACAGTGTTTAAACATAAATGTATGTACTTCTTAGAATTCCTTATATTGCCAGAAATGGAAAAAGATTTAGGTCCTTGTAGGATTTCATACCAATTTACAAAAAAATATAAATAACAACAAGAAAATTCTTACCAATTGATAGAAAACTAAAAAGCGCACTGTTTGCTTCAATTAAACTGGTATTTAAACCATCATTAGGTCATTATATATAATATCAACTCAAGAGAACTTATAAAAAAACTTGTCTTTTTTTTTTAGTTTTTAGTTTTCAGACTATCAAAAAGCAAGATTTATGATTTTGGCTTTCTAATTTTTTTGAGATCCATTTCCTTATTGTCTTCTTTATATTCTGCCTCCCTACCTTTTAAAACATGCATTCTGGATAGATAGATAGATAGATAGATAGATAGATAGATAGATAGATAGATAGTCAGACTACAAAAAGTGCTTAGATTTGCATAGCTAGGATGGATCCAATTTGATCACAATAGATTATGTTTTTCATATGTTCTTGAATTCGGTTCACAAGTATTTTATTGAGAACATTTGCATTCTTGTTCTTCAGAGATATTGGCCTGTAATTTTATTGGCTTTTTTAAAAAATTTGTTTGTTTGTTTTGAGTCTGTGGACATTTTTTTCATTATTTTTAGTTAAGTAAACAAACAAAACAAAACAAAATAGCCCTTCTCAAGGTCAATAAAGTAAACTGAGTATCAGAAGGAAGCTGGGTGGAGCCTTCTTATCAGCTCTTGCTCCAGTGCCTGGAAATGAGAACCAAGCCTTCTTAGTAACAGACTAGGGCAACAGAGAGACTCATAGGTGGGGTGGGCAGAGCTGCCAGACTATCCTGGATCATGCTGTCACAGTCTTTGTGAGTTCATATGTGCATAAGTCCTGTGATGTTTAGAAGATTGTGTTTCCTTGGTGTCTTCCATTCCCACTGACTCTTTCAATCTTTCTGCCCCCTCTTCTACATAGTTCCTTGAGCACTGAGGGGATGGATTGATGAAGACTTGCCATTTAGGACCAAGTATTCCCAGAACTCTCGCTTTCTATACATTTTCTAGCTTGTGGGTGTCTATATTTCCTTCCAACTACTGCATGAAGAAGCTTTCTCTGATAATGGCTGAGCAAGGTACTGATCTATGAGTATAGCAGAATGTTGTTTTGAGTCATTTTATTGCTACATTCATTTAGCAGAATAGTAGTATTTGGTTTTCTCCCAGGTTCATACCCTATTGGCCACTCCAGCAGTGTCAGGCATGGACAATTCTTAGTTGGAATATTTTTAACTATTGACAATTTTATTAGTATATTAGAATTTTATAAAAGAATGTATCTTTGTGTTAATATTAGGTCTTTATATAGCACTTTGTACCATTCACACTTAGCTCTTTATGGGTTTGTAAAAATTACATTTTGAGTATGGGTGGTGGTGGCACATGGCTTTAATCACAGGACAGCCAAAATTACAACAAAGAATCCCTGTCTTGAAAAACATTAATAATAATAATAATAATAATAATTAATAATAATAATAAATAATAATAATAATAAGTTTTGATCATTGTATCTGTCAAAATGAATCAACTATGTGCAAACTATAATTAAACTAGCCTATCTTACTTGAAATATTACATAACCCAATAAACTTTAAATTGTGGCATTTTTTTTATCCAAACAATTTGAATTGTTTTCCTCCCTCATTTGTCCAGTATTTATCTCTTATTTTTATTATCAATTAATGCAGACCTTAAATAAGTAGAAAACATTTGAAAAGAAACATAATTATTTTTTGATAGTTTAACTAGAAAAAAGTAGTATTACATAAGCTCAATATATAGAACATTAATTTTCTTAAAAGCAGGGATACATAGTTTTCTTGTTTCTTTTTTCCTTTTATTCTTCCGTTTAAATTTCTGCAACATTTAGAATATTCAACTCATTTACCTGTTCTTATTCTTTTACAGAAGTACTTAAAATTTGTGTGCGTGGGAGGGAGTATGATTGCCTTCCTAGAAAAAACAAGTTATATAAAAGTCAAGCACTCAAACTTACATTTGATGTATATAGTTATGCAATGGCATCTATAAAACTTAAGGACTGTGGAATCTAGAAGTTACAGAGATAGAGATAAAAAGGTGGACAAACAGATGACATCATTGAGAAAATATGTTGGCAGGAAATTCAAATCTATCAGACAAATGCTTCAGAGAGTAACTTGCAGTTTATGAGATAAACATATCCTTTACAAGTTTCTTTGATGCTGACATAACTTTTGGTTTAGAATTTCAGGAATCAATCTTAGAACTTTGCACAACCTAGGTGAGTGCTCTATCACTGAGCTAAATCCTCAGACCCTGTGTCAACAACAGTTTTATAAATACCGTGATGCTTAATTTAAGTGTTTTTCTACTTTGAATGTTTCAGATGAATTGGCATTTAAATCAAAGAAGTTTAAGTGAATCAATAGGTAGATAGATTAGCTAACAACAAGAATTCCTTGCCTGCCATCTGATTCATTGAGTTAATAAGCAATTAGTTGTAAGAAATAAAGAAATCATTCCAAGTTTATAGGCCACAGAAAAATATTTGCAGGAAAGATCAGAAATATAATTGAAGGAAATATTTTAACAGGCAAAACACTAATTCTAATATTTAACAAATTAATATTATTAAATACAGAAATCATAACAATATGCAGTTTTCTTCTTTATCTTTACAATACTTATTGATATCATTTGCATTCAAAATAATCAATTTTACCTACAGAGTAACATTAGTTTACTATGGTCTTAGGGTTTCTCTTGCTGTGATAAAACACCATGATTAAAAGCAACTTGGGCCAGGTGATGGTGGCACACACTTTTAAGCCCAGCATTTGGGAGGTAGAGGGCAGTTCGAGGCCAGCCTGGTCTACAGAGTGAGTTCCAGGACAGCCAGAATTACAACAGAAAACCCTTTCTAGAATAAAAAAGCAACTTGGAAGTGTTCCTTCTTACTGCTTGTAGTCTATCATCCAAGGAAGTTAGAGAAGGAACTCAAGACAAGAGCTAATGCAGAGGCTATAGAGAAACATTGCTTACAGTCTTAATCCTCATGGATGATTCAACCTGCTCTTTTATACCATCGAGGACCACAGCAGGGTGTTGCACCACCTCCTGTGGGATAGGCCTATTCCATCAGTCTTTAATAAAAAAAAAAAAAAAAATAGCACAAGTCTGGTGTGGGTATTTTCTCAGTGGAAGTTCCTCTTTCAAAATTGTTGGGAGCACAAAGGCCTTTGGGCCCACAGATCTCCAGGAAAACCAGGAATATTATGCATGCATGACTGTTTTTCAATGGGAAAGATCTAAAACCTATTCCTCCATACAGAAAACTGGGGATTGGAGGTGAGTAATAACTAGGAGATCTGTGTAATCTGTTGGGCCAAGTCGTATAAAGCTTCCACAATCAGGACTAGAGGTGGCTAGTAATCTAAATGACCCTTTCATGACCTGTAAAGGAAGAGGGTCCCCCAAGCTCCTACAACAAGGACTAGAGGTGGTTAATAACCCAAATGACATCTATGCTCTCTGTATGACTGAGACCATGTCAGATCCATCCCTAGGTCCTTAAGCTAATTCAGGTAGCCTATCTCCAGAATCCATCTTCTTGGAAGAAATAGAATTTTTTTCTGAATTGCGTTTTGATGTATGTTTTCTTTTGTATCAGGGATTATATTATACCAGAAATTTTTTTTCCCAAAATTTACTGGATTTAAATAGACTGGCAATAAACTGCCTGCATCAGAATCCCTAAAGCTTGATCCAGGTTGTCAAAGTCAATCTGAACTGAGTTTTTATTCTCACTTCTTCATGGATTGCTGCCTGCCCTGACACCTGCAGAGCTGCCCTCACAAAATGACTTTAGTGCGTGTTAAGTTAAACATAAAAGCTAGTCAGTACCAGTACATTTTCCACAGAGTTGTATAATCATCACTTGTCTTAATAAGGGTTTCTATTGCTGTGAAGAGATTCCATGACTAGACCAACGTTTATAAGAGAAAGCATTTAATTGGGGCTGGCTTACAGGTTCAGAGGTTTAGTCCATTATCATCATGCCAGGGAGCAGGGTGGCATGCAGGCAGACATAGTGCAGGAGAAACTGAGAGTTGTACATCTGGATGGGCAGGCAGCAGGAAGAAAAAGTAAACCACTGGGCCTGGCTTGAGCTTCTGAAACCTCAAAGCCAACCCCTAGTGACACATTTCCTCCAATAAGGCCTCACCTACTCCAACAAATCCATATATTCTAATCTTTTAAAATAATACTACTCGCTGTGAGCCTCTACAGGCCATTTTATTCACACCACCACATCACCTTAATTGAACTTTAAATTTAGTTATAAGGAAAAGAAAACCTATATATATTCATTACTAGTGAGTCTATGTTCAATAGTCCCCTAAAATTGTTACAAATCTTACCTTCTACTTTTTTGTTGGTTACTCTGCTTGGGCATTCATGTAAAAGGAGTCATATAATTACATTGTATGGGACCACAAAAATTTAAAACAATTTTTCTAAGGATCATCATTGTAAACCTTTTCAATTTCTGAATACTATGCTTTTGTATGCAAGTGTGGTATTTTTGTTTATCAGTCATTCTTTCTTTCTTTTTTTTTTTGACACAGTGTTTCTCTGTTGTAACTCTAGTTGTCCTAGAACTCACTCTGTAGTCCAGGCTGGCCTCGAACTCACAGAGATCTGTCTGCATCTGCCTCCCAAGTGCTGGAATTAAAGGCATACGCCACCACCATCTGGCTGTTAATCAGTTTTTCAATCAACAGTAATTCAGACTGCTTCTACTTTTTAATCATTGTCCATAAGTTATTCTATGAATATTCATATCCAAGTTTTTGTTTAAACACAAATTTTCAATGATCTTTAGCTCATGCATAAATGCTACAGTTTAGAAAGACATAAGTAGAATATTCCTATAGATAAACAAATAGATAAACAAGGGAAAGACTTCAGAGGTACTTCACAGACAAAAGTATCAAATGTCCAGTCAATCCAAAAGAATATGCTGTATATAACACTCATCAAGGGAAAAAAAAGAAAAATTAAACATCAAACATTGCAACTTTCTCTTTCTCTTTCTTTCTCTTATCCTCATTTTCTCATCTATGATTTCAAATATTGTTATTAATATGAACTAATATAATTACAATGATGACATTCTGTAAGTAAAATATATATCATTAAATCAATCATGCAAACACACACATACGCACTGAAGGTATCTAATAAATCAAAATATATCTATCCTATAATCCAGCATTGCTTAAAACTGATTACCAAAACATTAGAATCGATATGCCCATTGAAGTAACACTACAAGATTAGTTCTGTCAACATGAAACAATATAGACTCCCCAGAAAGCACAGTCTCAGTAGAGTAGTCTATACTGGTATCTCCTGTGGGCAAGTCTGTGGGAAAATTATCTTGACTAGATTAATTGAAGTGGGAAGACCCACTCACTATGGCACTGTTCCTAAACATGGGTCTGGACTCTGTGAGAGTGGAGGAAGAGAATTGAGCACTAGCAAGCATATATTCAGTCACCACTGTCTACTTTGACTTTGGGCGTAATGGGACTAGTTGCTTCAGTTTTTGTTACCGTGGTTTGTCTGTGATGAAGGACTGTAACCTAGAAATGTGAACACAAAAACCCCTTTCTCTCTTAAGCTTGTTTTGTCAGGGAATTTCATCATAGCAACAGGAAACAAAATTAAGACAACCATAAATAATGGCTCTGAATATGATTAGTTTTCAAGTGTATGTAATAGTAAATAAGTTATAATATAGTCATATAACAGAATGCTAAACAGTAATGAAAGTAAAAAAATGCATATAAAATATTGATGAATATATAGAGTATATTGTTGGATAAACTGAGCCAGTTTGTGTACATATATACCTACAACTGTTTATAGAAAAATTTAAATAATAAATATTGATCTATAGTGTTCCCAATCAGACAAATAGATCCTTTTGAACACAATGACTAGTAAGGTCATATTTTTGCCTCTATTCACATTACATTTTTAAACATTTTAGCATTTATATGCAATTAATAGCATTACAATATCTAGTTATATGCTATTTGGACATTTGTGATTTTCTACAATGCCAGAGTTTATTGAATAATAATATATTAACAAGTTATGTTTGTTTGGTTTCCTTCAATTTACTAAATAATACTGACTTCACTTAACAGTGTAGCTGTTAGCAGTCCTAGGGTCTTTAATTTTCATCTTAATCACTAATAATTAATCTTAGTCGTACATCACACTTACACAATTATATATAGAAATAATTATAAATATATGCTTCAGAATGGTAAAGGGTTAAAGAAATTGAGAAGCTACTGATTTCACAGAAATCTTACTGAAGATAGAGGCCAAGCAATATAGTTGCAAAGAGAAAAACCACAGGTGGTTTCATAGGATACTAATTAGTCAGAGAGCTGTTGGAAGTGTTCAGCAGAGCTGTTCCAAGCAGTAATAATTCAATGCAGTCTTTTCAAGTCAAGTTGAGCTATGTATAGGACCAATACATGGATAAGAGGAAGAATAAAGGGTGGACCTCATCATCTTGTGGGGTAAGTCTCCAATAACAGTCTGCAGAAATTTGCCTGTTGATTCCGTGGCACACTCCCACCTTACAGTCAGATGACAAGTTGGTAGGTACTATCATGTTCTAGTGCTATGTGTCCCTCCTTTCCTCCTTTTATTTGACTTACATGAAGGAGCTTTATATATTATGGTCTTGTGTGTTCAATAAATAACAGGACTGGCTTTGAGGATATTGTTTCAATTAACCATATGCCCACATCTCTCAAGTCTACATCAAACTGTTCACAGATGGTACTGTTTCACTTGCAGAGAGAAGCATGTGCCCCATGGTTCATGCTGTGTTGATAGGAGTCCATTAACAACTTCTACAAATAAGATGCAGAGTCACTCTGTTTGACACTATGGGGGATATTTCTCACCTAAACCACTACAGGCAACAAAACCAGTGAAAGAGTAAAGAAGTTGAAAATAAAAAAAGAAAATGTCAAACTATTCTTATTTGCTGAGAATAGGATACTATACAAAAAAAGACTTTTAAAATACCACCAGAAACCACCTAAAGTTCATAAATTCATTCAGTAAAGTATCATAATACAAATTTTACACAAGAATAATCAATTGCCTGATTATAGGTCAAGCCAGCAGAAGAACCAGCACCATCACAGTCCATTCCATTGGAAGAACTAATGCAGGCCAAGCCAACCAGCCAGAAGAAAAGCATAGGCCTGGTCAGGCTAGCCTACCAGAAGAACAGTAGTCAAGTCCAGCCCCCAAACCAGGCAGAGAGTTCTTACTGGACCAGAGGCAAGTAAGCCACAAGAGCTCCAGCCTCCAACTCATGCAGAGACCCTCTGCTTGACAAGAGGCCACAAAGAACAAAAGACCAGAGAAGACGAAGAAAAAAATAAAACAAAACAAAGAAAAAAAAATAAGAAGAAAAAAGAAAAAACCCAACAACAACAAAAAGAACAAGGAACAAAACACTCATCCAATAAAGACATACCCTGGACTTCAGCCTCTAAACCTACAATCACTCCAAATCCATATGCATAAGAACGCAGTCAATAACAGCCAAGGAAATATATCATGACCAAAGCCCAACAATCCTACTAAAATGAGCCCTGAAAACAGCAATACAGGCAAAGCACAAGATAAAGATCTAAAAACCAAACTTATAAAGACCATAGAGGCCCTTAAAAAGGAAATGAACAAATCCCTCAAAGAAACTGATGAAAAGACAAACGACCAATGGGAGGAATGGAATAAATTCATAAAAGAAAGCCAAGAAAACACAAATGAAAAAGTAAGAAATGAATAAATCCTTTAAAGAAATCCAAGGGGAAAAAAGCAAACAACTAAAGGAAATGAAAAAAACTGTTCAAGACCTGAAAATGGAAATAGAAGACATAAAGAAAACACAAACTGAGGTAATTCTGGAAATTCCTAGAAAAAAACTAGAGAAAGAATCAGGAATTACAGAGGCAAGATATAGCAACAGAAAACAGGAGATGGAAAAGAGAATCTCAGGAGTTAAAGATACTATAGAAGAAATGGACATGTCAGTAAAAGAAAATGTTAACTCCAAAAAATTCCTAACAGAAAACATTAACTAAATCTGGTAGACTGACCAGAAAAGAAAGTCCCCTTGCCACATAATAAATAATCAAAACACTAAACATACAGAACAAAGAAAGAATACTAAAAACCTTAAGAGGAAAAAGAGCAAGTAACATACAAAGGCAAACCTATTAGAATCATACTGAACTTCTCAATAGAGAATCTAAAAGCAATATAGGCCTGGACAAATGTGCTGCAGACTCTAAGGGAATACAGATGCCAAACCAGACTACTATACCAGCAAAACATTCAATTACCATAGATGAAGAAAACAAAATATTTCATGACAAATCCAAATTCAAACCCAGCCGTACAGAAGGTACTAGAAAGAAAATCCAACTAGTGGAACACAGGAAATAAATAACCCCATTCCATCAAAATCAAAAGAAGGGAGACTCAAACACTCACACTGTCACATACACACAGGAACACAACCGACAACTGCAAAAAAACAGGACCTATCAATCACTGGTCATTGATATCTCTCAATTTCAATGGACTCAATTCCCAAATAAAAAGACACAGACTAACAGAATGGATATAAAAACAGGATCCATCCTTCTGCTGCATACAAGAAACACACCTTAATATCAAAGGTAAACATTACCTCAGAGTACAGTGTTGGGAACAGATTTTCCAAGAAAATGAATCCATGAAGCGAATTGGTATAGCCATTCTAATATCTAACAAAATAGATTTCAACTGAAAAATTAATTAAAAGAGATGGAGAAAGGCACTTCATATTCATCAAATGAAAAATCCACCAAAATGATATTTCAAGTCTTAATTTCTATACCCCCCCAACAGAAGGGCTTCCATATTTGTAAAAGAAACATTGCTAAAGCTTAAAACACACATTCACCAACACATATCGATAGTAGGAGACTTTCAATATTGCACTTTCACTTACAAACAGGTCATCCAGACTAAAACTAAACAGAAATACTAGAGCTAACAGATGTTATAAACAAAATGGACCTAACAGATATCTACAGAACATTTCACCATTCAAAAAAGAATATGCCTTTTTCTTACCTCACAGAACCTTCTCTAAAATTGACCAGATAATTTGACCACAATGCAAGTCTCATTATATAAAAGAAGTTTGAAATAACCTCCTGTATCCTATCAGATCACCAGGGATCAAAGCTGGATTTCAACAAAAAAGCAACATCATAAGGCCTACACATTCATGAAACTGAACAGCTCTCTACTAAAAAAAAATGACTGGATAAAGAAATTAAAGACTTTCAATGTAAATGAATCTACAACAAACCCAAATTTATGGGACTCAAGGAAAGTGGTGCTAAGAGGACAAAATGCCTACCAAAAAGAGTGGAGAAATCATATACTAGCAAATAAATAGCAGATATAAAATCTCGGGAACTGAAAGAAGCAAGCAAACCCAAGAGGAGTAGATAGCAAGAAATAACTGGGCTGAAGTAAATAAAATAGAAACAAAGATAATAATACAAAGAATCAATGCAACAAAGAGTTGGTTCTTCAAGAAAATCAACAGATAGATAAACCCTTATCCAAACTAATTAAAAGATGGAGAAAGAATATCCAAATCAACAAAATCAGAAACAAAAAGGAGGATATAACTACAAACACTGAGGAAATCCAAAGAATAATTAGATCATACTTTAAAAACCTGTACTCCACAAAATTGGAAAATCTAAAAGAAATGGATAATTTTCTCAATAGATATCACCTGCTAAAGTTAAATCAAGACCAGATATACAATTTCAACAGACCTACAAACCATAAGGAAATAGAAGCAGTCATTAAACATTTCCCAACCAACAAAAACCCAGGACCAGATGATTTTAGTTCAGAATTCATTTGGACATTTAAAAAAGAGTTAATGCCAATACTCCTCATATTATTCCTGAAACAGAAGCAGAAGGAATACTGTCAAACTCATTCTACAAGGCTACAGTCATCCTTACATTCAAACCATACAAAGACTCAATAAAGAAAGAGATTACAGACCAATTTCCCTCATAAACATATTTTCAAAAATATTTAATAAATACTCACACACCAAATCCAAGAACACTTCCACCATGATCAAGAAGGCTTCATCCGAGAGACACAGGGATAGCTCAACACACAAAAATCAATGTAATCTACCATATTAAAAAAACAAAACAAAACATGATTATCTCATTAGAGGCTGAGAAAGCTTTTGACAAAATCCAACATCCCTTCATGATAAAAATCTTGGTGAAATTAAGGCAAAGGGGACATACCTAAGCATAATAAAGTCAATTTTCAGCAAGCCCACAGCCAACATCAAATGAAGTGGAGAGAAACTCAATTCAATTTTATTAAAATCTGGAACAGGACAAGGTTGTCCACTCTCTCCCTACCTATTCAATATAATACATGAAGTTCTAGCTAGAGCAATAAGACAACTGAAAAGAGATCAAGGAAATACAAATTGGAACTGAAGAAGTGAAAATATTCTTATTTGAAGATGATGTGATAGTATTATAGATATTATATATAAGTGCTATTATATATAATGATATTATAATGTAAATATATATGTATATAATATGTATGGGTGTGTATCATATATATATTATATTTGCATATATAGATAGATAGATAGATAGATAGATAGATGTATATGATATAATGGTATTATATATAAGTTATCCCAAGTAGTCTACCAGTTACTCCTACAGCTTAAACAATTTCAGTGAAGTGGCTGGCTATAAGATCAACTAAAAAAAAATCGATAGCCTTCATATATATAAAAGACAAATGGACTGAGAAAGAAATCAGAGAAACAAGTCCTTCACAATAGCCATAAATAACATAAAATATCTCGGGGTGACTCTCACCAAGCAAGTGGAAGATTTGTTTGACAAAAACTTCAAGTCTTTGAAGAAAGTAACTGAAGAATATCTCAGAAGGTAGAAAGATCTCCTATGTACCTGGCTTGGTAGGATTAACATAGTAAAAATGACTATCTTACCAAAAATGTTCTACAGACACAATGCCATCCATGTCAAAACACCAATACATTTCTTTACAGAAGGTGAAAGGAAAATACTCAACTTCATATGAAAAAACGAAAAGTCCAGGTAAGCTAAAATAATCTAAAAATTAAAAGAACATCTGAAAGTATCATAATTCCTGATCTTAAGCTATACTGTAAAGCTATAGTAATAAAAATTGCATATTATTGGCCTAAAAACAGACACATTGATCAGTGGAACAAAATGGGAAGACCCAGACATAATTCCACACACTTATGAACACCTGACCTTTGATGACGACGCCAGAAATATACAATGGAAAAATATACCATTCTTGATAAATGTTGTTGGTCTAGTTGGATGTCTACATATAGAAGAATGCAAATAGATCCATGCTTATCACCCTGCATAAAATTCAAATCCAAGTGGATCAAGGATCTCATCATAAAACCAGATGCATTGAACTTGAAGAAGAGAAAGTGGGGAATATCCTTGAATACATTGGCACAGGAGACAACTTCCTGAACAGAAAAGGAATAGCTAAGGCACTAAGATGAAACTGAAAAGCTTCTGTAAAGCAAAAGACAGTCAAGGACACATCCCTACAGAATGGGAAAGGATTTTCACTAACTACAATTACCATAGAGGGCCAGTACCTAATATATATAAAGAACTCAAGAAACTAGATATAAAAAAATAAACAATCCAGAGTTTTAAAATGGGGTATAGATTTAAACAAAGAATTCTCAAAAGAGGAATCTCAAATGGCTAAGAAACACCTAAAGAAATATTAGGAATATAGCCATTAGAGAAATTAAAATCAAAACCACTTTGAGATTCCATCTTATTTATACATGTAAGAATAACTAAAATCAGTAACACAAAGGACAGCTCATGCTGGCAAAGAGGTGGAGCAAGGGGCACACTCCTTCGTTGCTGGTAGAAGTGCAAACTTGCAAAATCTCTATGGAAATCAGTATGGTGATTTCTCATGACATTGGAAATTGACCCGCCTCAATGTTAAGTATTTTTTCCAGCTCTGACAAGAAATGAAAAGGTGCTCTGGAAGTTGGGAGCAAGGAACCACACAGATCCAACATGGGGAAGATGTTCCCAATATAAATGTTAATAGCTCTGAGAGTAAGGTATTCTGGCAGTAGGGAGACCAAGAACCACACAGCTCTGAGGTGGGGAAAGAGTTCCAGCTGAGCTGGAGTATTACAGTGCAATAGTTCAACTCTGCTCTGCTTGGAGGGGAGCAGTTTCCCTGGTGTCACAGCTCTGAGGAGAAATATCCCCAGCTGAGCTAAGGTTTTCTTCTTTGCTTCAAAACTTCAACAAAAACAGAAGTCAATCTGACAAAAGAGAGTTTTTGAGGCTATCTCTGCTCAGGAGGAAGGCTGCAACTGAAGCTGTGCCCCCTACTGAACAGAATATATTCTTTATATAGTGTTTGGGGCAGGATAGGTAGAGCTTTCCGGGGTGGATTGCGATTGGTGAAATTTTTTTACAATATTTGAACAATCTGGGGTAGGGTCAAGGGATCTAGCTTTGGGCCATGTATGTTAGTTTGGGCCCCTTCTGTGCTATTCTGCCAGGTTGAATATCTTGCAGCCAGCTGGAAATGGGGTCCCTAGTACTCCCAAGGAGGAGCTTTCCTACAGGAGGGTCTCAAATCCCAAAGCTCCCTGGCCTTCTAGAGCCAGACTCCCGCAAAATGTGCCCACTCCTCAGTAGTCCTTTGTTCCATTTGTGGATCATGGAAGGTGCAGGGGGCAGCAGCTGGGGGCCACCAGGGGCCGCAGCAAGGTAGCTAGGTAGCCAAATAGCAGCCACAAGAGTCAGCAGCAGAGGGAGGGCCGAGGTAACTGGGAAAGAACAGGTTTGCTCCAATGCAGAAGCACAGATGGCAGTACCATTCTGGGTCAGGAGCAGGTAGCTGGCAGCCAAAATATTACTTTCCTTAGTGTTACAACCATTTTCTGAATTTGGATAGGCTAAGCTTTTTTGAATGCAGAAGCATGCTACTTTGGAGCATCAGCAATTGTCTACTCAGTTGCCTATTGGTGAAGCAATTATTGTTCAAATTTGACTTTTCCCTCTAAGATCTTTATGTTGAAAGCACCCAATTCTATTATCGCTAGTATAGGAGACTCCCATGGTTTCCTACCCCAGCCTAAACACCTGACAGGGAATAGCTTGACCATGGTCTTAACTCTGTCCCTAAAATGGCATCAGGTAGACCAGCTAAACCCTGGAGGTTCTATTCATTAAGCAGTTAAGACATTTGTATCAGTGAGTAGTGCTTTTCCTCAATATATTACCTAGAAGTCACGTTCTCTTGGTCTGAGTCTGTCCATCAGAAGCAAGAACATTTGCCTAGGCCATTCAGGCTTTCATCTAAGAGAATTGCCTGTTCTCTATAGAACCTACCCACGACATAATATTTCCATCCACATATATGAGCATATATGCCATGCATTTTCTAGATGGCCTAAAACATCATTTGAGTCTTGCAGCACAAAGTTAAATTAATAAATTATCAGCTATTTTTATTGGTCATTCCTCATTTACTTTTTCTCCTTGGTACATCCAATAGATTTTCTACTCTCAAGAATCTATTCCAAATAGTCTTTATTTTTTTTCAAAATAAGTAAATCCAACAATGTAGCTTTTCATTTTATAAACTTTATTATAAAAAAGCATGCAAATGAATTAAAACACCAAACACAAAAATTAACAAGATTCAGTCTATACATACAACTCAATGTCATCTCTATAGTAAAAGAGGCATTCCAAATAGAAGCCAGAATGCTTCATATTAAATATTACCCTTTCAGGGGCTAATATATTTTATGTATATTATCTGTCATCAAAAGCAAAACAGGCCATGGCAGAGCTAGAACTAGAATACCTTGATAAATTTTCTTATATGATTTTGCTACAACTTAACTAGACTTCTGATAATGTGTTAAGATTTCTTCAAAACTTTTCCAGCAGTAATGCACTTGAACTCCTGTTCCTGTGTATTGGCGATTTTGTATATGTGAATATATCTATAAGATAATTTCGTTTTTCATAAAATGGAGTCGTGTGGAATTTTGACTTTGGTAGATATTGCAATGTGTTTGTTATTTAAGATGGTAGCAAATGATTTCTCATCAATTATAGGTGATTTTAAGATGTTTTGTGTCTGAAATATAATTTTGCATGAAATCTATAAGGTTTACAATAGCAAGAAACAATGCCATGTGACGTGCTAATATGGAAGGCCATACAGTTTACTCAAGTAGTAAGGGGGAAAGCAGTAAGAGGAGTGGAAATCTCTAAAAGTGCATGTTGAGGTATTGGACTTGAAAGGATTGAGAAATTGACAGCTCTGAGCACTCCATTCATAATGGCCTTAAGTATATCTTTTACCAAGTCATCCATACTGAGGTCTAATAATTCAAGAGACATCCAGTCCATTACCACTTTACCCTTTGACTTGTCAGCCTCTCAGTGCCTCTTGCCAAAGTCTCACTTCATTTAAGTACTACTAAAATAAATTCATTTTGTCAAATGTCTCCACTTCTCTCCATTAAGCCCTTCACACAGGCTCATATCTATCAAGACCTTTTGCCCTAAAGGTTAGCAAACTCCAAGTTCAAGTGGTTGGCATTGATCATTAACAGCCTAAGAGGGGGGACTAGTCTTAAATCTGTCCCCATGTGTAACCAACATCACATCAGGTCCAGCACTAATAACAGGGGAAACATTTGTATTTCCTATGGAGAAGCCAAAATTAATGAGCAGCAGCTTTTACTGTTTGGCTTCAATCTTTCCCTACAGACCAATCAGTTTTGAAAATAATTTTTTGATGTGTAAAATGATTTCTTTCCCTGAAGTGAAGCAGCACTTATTAGTCTTATTGTGTGTGTGTAATGAGTCTGGTTCTATAAGTTGGGAAAAAACTAGCATATAATGAAGACTAACACAACTGATAGCTGGGTTTTGCTCTTCTGTGAGATAGATTTTCCATTAAACACTTATTCTGGCCCATATTACACTTAAGAATTTCACACTTGCTGGTAAAAATAGCAAATCACAGCATAGGGGCAGGTTGAGAGACAGAAAGTCAGCGACTCCCAGAACAGCACAAAAAGCCTTCAGCAAACCTTTCACAGTCCCAGAAGTCTTTGTGAATGAGACAGGTGCATCAGAACTTGTGTGTGGTCTCAGATTTGAACAATATGCTAATTTCTCTGAACTTTAAAGCTAGCACAGACAAGGATGAGCATTCTAGATAAACAAATAAGCAATAAGCAAATCTGGCTTTCTAAAGCATTCAGGAAACTTTCTCACTTTCACTTGTTAGAGACAATTATACTTACAGGAGGAAGCTTCACTGTTCCAGGAAAGCCATGTACTGAAATGTATTTTAATTTAGGCAATGTGAAGCAGTGGTGTGACTCCAAGGGAGCAGAGACTCTGTGAGGTAATGTACGGAAAGGAGCTGGCTGTGTCACTAGCACAATTGCATGTCTGGGTATTGTGCTTCCCTTAGCAGAATTTCTAACTACGGATTCAGAATGTGCTGGCTCTGAAAACTATAGTAAACCTTTGGGAGAGATTCCTGTAAAACAGTGGTTACTAGGTAGCAGTAATAGAGACGTCTGAGAGCATAAGAAGGGCATCTAAACAATTAACTTGAGCTAAAAAAGAAAATGGTCTCATTTATTTTCTATTTGCCACTGGAAATAAATTGAGCTTGGATAAATATTAAACTAATAATTTACATTGCAGTTATCATACTATAGCTTTATTAGTCAAAAACATTCTGTGTTGAAAAGGAGGCTGAGATAGTTCTATTGTGGTCCAATGGGGGTGTCTGGAAGACACAGGGTAGATTGTACCTATACTGTTGTTTGTAAAGCTTTCCTTGGAAGAAATGACAATATCAAAATCTAGGAAGATAAACATTCTGGATCAGAAAGTGATCAAGGTGGGAATTATGATGTGGATAAATTTTCTTTTAGCACCAAGATTATGACAGAGAAAACTTGGCCAATAGTACTGCATACTCAGTCAAGAAACTAGAGTGGATAAAACTGTTTTATTTTAAAATTAGCTTTTGAAGCAGCACATTTCCTTATGGTATTTTCATATAGAATTTTTGTTGACTCCCTCCCATCCCCCACTTCATATCCCTGCATAAAGCAATTTACCCACAGCATTTTGATCTGCATTCGTCTAACCATGAGTCAGGTTTAGGTATTGAACTTGAAAGTTGTCACATCTAATAGCAGGTATCAGTTATTGACAAGATATTATTTCTATCATGCTTGAGTTTTCAAATTCCCAGTGGAGTTTTAATGGAAGATATATGCTCAGACTTGAGACATCAAAGAGGAAAATACCTGTTCAGAGACTCACATATATTTGCTCGTTCTTCATATGTTTTCCGTATCTCCTATATACAGGGTCAGTTTTAGGTGTAGAAAATGAGAGGTGGACAAAAGAGTCTTAATAGCGGAGAAAAAAGTTTCACTAAATTTCCCATGCCTATTAGAAGAGGCCAGTGGAAGAGACAAATGGAAGTTAAAAGTAAAGCATGGTGGGAATATCATTAAAATAAGATAGTCAAAAATTCCTCTCCTAACAATGACTTCTAAACAGTGTCCTCAAATGAAGGTCCAGTTGTGTCAGGATCTGGGAAGAAATATCCCAGAGAACAATGAATTCCATGGACTCGAGAAGAGAGGGCAGTCTGTTCAACAGAGCATTACTAGGTGCCAAGTGAAATGAAAATTAAAATCGGGATTACTTCTTGGAGTTTGTAAGAAAAGCTAAGACAATCAGAAATTCTTTGAATGGAGAACTCAGTGAAAAATATTTCAGTAAAAAAATCAGAAAGAAATTGGTCATTTGCATTACAAATATGAGTTTAACATGTGGGAAAGGATTCATTTTAGGTTATTAATCCAGGTTATAATCCATCATAGTGGACAAGCCACAGCAGAAACTTGAATCAGCTAGTTCATGAAGAAGAATGCATGCATGTCTACTGCACAGCTCATTTTCTCTATCTCATACAATCTAAGATCCAACCCAGGGAATGGTGCCATCCACAACAGGTAGGACTTCACATGAATTAATCAAGATAATCTCCCAAGCCAACATAAAATCTAATCAAACATTCACTGATACTTTGCCCAGATGATTCTACATTATATCAATTTGACAATTAAAATTAACCATCACAGCAACATAAGGACTTGGGAGAAAAGTTGAAGCTGTGCCACTCACGCTTGCAGATAGCGGAAGAAGAGACAGTTTGTGCTTCAGAGCACAGGCTTAGCAGATCTTCAGAAGCTGACAAAGGCTAGGCTCAATGTAAAGAGTATGCTTAGCCTTGTGTTCAATACACAGAGAACAAACAATACCCAGAGAACTCTAACTCTCATGTCATCTGGAATGGATTCTAGGAAGTTAGCCTTCCATTCTACAGGCACATAGCCAGGAGGCTGATTTGGTGTTAAGGCAACAATGACTCTCCAACCCAGAATCCTCTTCCACTATGTGACACTTATACACATGGGTTTTATCTCAATTACTGAAAGTTTTTTATTGCTGCAATTGTGTGTGTGTGTGTGTTGGGCGGGGGGGTTGATGAGCACACATACTATACATGTGTAAGCCTAGAGGCCAGAAGAAGCATAAGATCCCCTGGAGCTGTAATTAAAGGTAATTATAAACTACCTGACATAGATACCAAACTCAATCTCAGGTGCCTAGAAGATCAGGATGATAATAGTTTTATGTCAACTTGACACAAACTAAATTAATTTGAGAGGAAGGAACCTCAGTTGGGAAAATTCCTCTATAAGATCAGGTTCTGGGCAAGCCTGTAGGACATTTAACAAAATTGATGATTTGATGGGGGAGGGCTTTGCCCATTATGGGCGGTGCCATTCCTGGGGTGGTAGTTCTGGGTTCTATAAGAAAGCAGGCTGATCAAGCCATAATGAGCAAGCCAGTAAGCAGCACCCCTCCCACCTTGGCCTCTGAATCTGCTCATGGCTCCAGGTTCCTGCCCTGTATGAGTTCCTGTCCTGATATTCTTTTGATGATATACTGTGACATAGAAGTGTAAGTTGAATAAATCCCTTCTTCCCCAACTTGCTTTTTTGGTATGCATTTTTGGTTATGGTATTTCATTACAGCATTAGAAACCCTAACTAAAATAAGCAGCAGGCACTCCTGAATTAGTTATTCTGCTATTTCTGTGATAACACCATGATCAACACAAGTCTGGGGAGAAAGAACTTCTTTGAGCCTATGGCTGCATAGAGCTAGAGGTTTTATAGCAGCAGATGGCAGATATGGCAGCTGGAAAAACAAGCTGGGAGCTTACATCTTGAACTGAAGCATGAAGCAAAGCCAATAACCCAGAAATGGCATGAGTCATTTAACTCTCAGTGCCCACCTTCAATGACATATGCCCTCCAAGAAAGCCACACCTCCTAAACTTCTCCAAGCAGCACCACCAGCTGGGGACCAAGTGTTCAAATACACAAGCCTATAGGGGATATTTTTATCTAAACCATCACAGCTCTTAACTTCTTTCCAGCCCCTATTAGGGTCTTTTGAGATTGTGTTTTCTGTACATGAGAGAGATGTTTTACCTGTGCCTCCTTAACAGCACAGGTGACTAAAAGAGACCTGAACAATTACAACCCAGTTTACATGCCAACATGGGTAGGGGAAATCTCATGGGCCTCACCCTAGCTAAAGTACTACAGGCAATTAATGGCTGCCAAGAGGGGAATCAAGACTGATTCTCCAGGCACTAGACACCTATTTGTTATCCAATACCAAGCAGTCAGCCCCAAACACACACACAATATTAAACAGACACAGAGGGATGAATTTATTTTTTAAGAGAAGGCTATTTTGATACCCCTCAGGGCCATGCCTTGTGCTGGATTAAAAGCATTAATTTTTCCCACTGATATATCTAGAACTGTATGTAGATCTAGCTCTATACATTTTTCTTCTTCAAAAGTTAACTATGGGTATAGCATACAGATATAGGTCAGTGCAAGAGTACTTGTCTATCATGTGCAAGAAATCGAATCCCCAAAACACATGTACATGGCAGATACATAAAGATAAACACACAGAGAAGACAGACAGACAGACACACACACACACACACACACACACAAACACAATGAACATTTTCACAACAAATTTTCATTTCAATCTGCATTGTCCCAAATAAACTGACTATACCCATGGTGCCTTGAAAGAATTCTGACCTAGGCTAACCACATATTGTTATTCAGGTACTGGTCTATGATTAGACAAACACCCTAGAATAATCTATTGAAATTCAATATTTGGAATTTTTCAACAATATCTGACATTTTGTTTTAAGAAGGACATATGATCTGTTAGCAACCACCTACCTATCTTGAAGGGAAACAGCCCCAGAATGGTACCTATGGAATCAATGGAAAAGACCTCTTCCCTGGGAAGTTCAATATGTCTTTAAATCAAGCATTATGTAAAGGCAATAATAATTCAAGCATCACATTAAACCTTTGGTTGCATAAACCAGAAAATATTTTGTATTACTTTGGAAAAACTTAGCCATCTTTAGTATTATTATTTCCAATATACACCACCTCAAAATATTGCAGTAAAAATTTGTATAAAAATAGCTATGAGATCATAGTTCATGAGTAGTATTTCAAGATTGGAAATGTTAGTAAAATTATGAGAAATTCGTAAGAGAATAAAAGGTAGGCAAAACCTTCAAATCAAAGCACAAGCATAGGGGCTGATGAGATGGCTGAGTAGATAATGGAACCAGCTGACAAACCTGATGACTTCAGTTCTATCTTCAGGGCACATGTGGTGAATGGAATCATTCAACTCCCACAAACTGTCCTCTCATTGCTATATATATATATATATATATATATATATATATATATATATATATATATATATATATGTATATATATATATATAAATCATGGCATGTGCTGCCTCCCATATACATACAAAATGGACCAAAAATGTACGTGCACTTACATACAAAATAAGCTAATAAGGCATATATACATGCATACATAGAAAATAAGCAAATACATATTCAAATATCCAATGTATAGAATTCAGTCTTCAGTATATCTTTAAGGTAGACCTGACACTCAACTTTATTTATTACCAAGACTGTACATATGTTAAGCATTTGTTCAAGAAGCTTGAAGCTTGGAGTTGTTCTCAGACACACATCAATACTCCACATTTATCTCCCTGAATTTGTTAGGTTACAAGTATTACTATTCATGTTTTATGAAAAACAGGACAATTTTATACTTCATACATCTACTTGCCCATAACATAAAACTATTCACCATAAGTAGACTAAATACAAAAGACAGTGAGACATGTTGATCTTGAGTTGCATTAGATTCCAATTCATAGGGTAACTAAATGCTTTTAAGAGGTTTACTATATTTTGCAGTTTGAAAGAACTAAAAGCTAAGAAAGAAACTGCCAGTGTTCCATTTAATAAGATCACTTACATTCTAACATGTATTTATGTGTCTCATTTATATTATTCAAACAACACTAACATCTCCCAAAGACAATATCTTATGTTACATGCAGAATGCTCAAAATTAAATGGGAGCAAACATGTTAATAATGATCTTGATGATTTTAATAATTTAATAGGGATTCATTTACATATGGTCACCCACTCTCAGCATTTCTTTGGCTTAAACATGCATAATTTGAGAGACCATTATTCATATTTAGAAGTATGTGGCAAGAAACTATTTCTGTTAATCAATTTAGATATTTCATGTTTTGGTAAATAGGCAAGTTCTGGTTTGCTAAGGATGAGCAAATAATCTCTCTTTTGGAAGTCTTTTATATGAATTAGTTAATTAATATATGATACATCTCTGTGTATATATGTCAAAGGACACTTTTTAGGAGCTAATGATTTCCTTTTACTACGTGAGTAATGGTGATGTAATTCAGTTTATCACACTTGGTACAAAAGTCTTTACCACTAACCCATCTCACCAGTCCCAGTCTATTATTTTTGTTGAGGTCTCTATGAATCCTAATCTCACCTCAAGATTGACTACTGAGCTTCCATCTGAGTGTCAGACAATCTCTGACATCAACAGTTCTGGATGAGTTTATCCTGCTCCCACTGTCTGCTACAAAATCAGGTGCTTTCAGTGAACAAGCTTAATTTTATGTATCTTTTCTAATATAAATTAGGAATAGTATATCTTCCCTAGACTTTTAAGAAAATGAAATACATTTTAATTTAATTTTTAATTCCCATTAAAAAGAAGTAATATATTTTGTAAAGGTAGAATTTTACATGACACTACTGGAAAGTGAATCACCTCAAATGCTTTCTAGATTAATAAGAGTTACTAGGAAATTCATTTTCTGTGCACATCTATCACTTGAAGCTACTAATTTCATTTTCCTGGCCACAAAATGTCACCATAGATACAGAAGGGTCATGATTCAAAGAAGTTATATGCTGTTTCCAGTAAAATTTTCTCCTGAAGTTTGGAAAGTCTCAGAAAACATTTCTGTGATTTATATCAAAATCATATTCAACTAAACATGACTTTGAAAGCATCTAACGTAAAAATACAGGCTGATTTTAATGGTAAATTTTCCAAGTCAACATCAGTCTCTAAGAATGTTAAAATTATTAAAACAACTTTTTATTTACAGTACATAAATGTTGGTTTAGAATTTTGACAAATAGGTTTAATTAAGGAGCACAGAAATAAAGAAAGGATGGAAGGAAGGATGGAAAGAAGGAAGGAAGGAAGGGAGGGAGGAAGGAAGGAAGGGAGGGAGGAAGGAAGGAAGGGAGGAAGATAGAATTAAAGAAAGAAAAAAGGAAGGAAGGAAAAAGAAAGAAAACAAAATGTGCTGGGATATGCACAAGATGGCTCAACAAGTAAAATCTATTCCTTCAAGTTTTTCTCTGACTTCCAAAATACATACCAGGGCACATGCATGCCACACAAACAACACAGGAAGCAAGGAAGGAAGGAAGGAAGGAAGGAAGGAAGGAAGGAAGGAAGGAAGGAAGGAAGGGAGGGAGGAAAGAAGGAAGGAAGGAAGGAAGGAAGGAGAAAATAAAGGAGAAAGTACTGGGAATGTAGCTTATATGAGGTGTTCAGAAGCCAAACAATGTAGAAAAAAAAAAAAAAACCAAAGGTTGAAATCAGAAACATGAGTTTATTCTGGATGACACTTGCTTAAGGGGTAACAGTGACCATCATGAGCCTGCATTTCAATTGAGGGTATTCATAGCTAATGAGTACCTCTCATCTTTGCTTATGAAGACTAATGCTAAGGTGAGATTATCCCATTTGGGTTGAGGCTTTAGGCATAGTGAAGTGATAAATTGTTAGAAAAGATACTTAAAGATAACTTTTGAACAACACCAATTTTTAAAAAAAACACGAAAATCAAGCAAATTAACTCAAAAGTAGCAGATTTTCTGGCTTCTGTGTGGGCAGATGTACCTATCCAACAGCAGTAATGTGACTAACTAGAATTTACTAACTGTGCTCCCAGTATATGCATAACATCCAACTTCACAAAGGAGGCTAAGATGCACAAAGACTCACAGAAATGAACAGCCTTAGCAAAGTGGTAATTAAACAGCTCAGCTGGCTAAGAGAAGCCATTGTAATAAAGCAATATGCTAAATTACATTAAAGGAGCATGAACTAATGTAGGAATTTTGGAAAACAATTCGACTTTAAGCATCAACTGAATTGCTTTAATTTTAACATACTCGTCTCATTCCAGATACAAGGTATTTGAGGAAAATATATTAAAAAAAAACAAAAACAAACAAAAAAAAACTGAGTTGACCAGGAAGCCAACTGTATAAACAAAGGCTAGTGACTTTTGAGATTGTTAGAATGACACAGACAAACAAGAGTACTTGAAATTGCCGGATACATGTGCTTCTTTTAAGTGTCAGCCCTGATCAGCAAGATTACAATTGATAAGATGCTAAAAATTTGAAAGGGAACAAACAGGTGGCACATGAGAGGATCTCAAGGGCTAAAGGGGGAAATGACTTAATTGTATTATATTCTCAAGAATTAAAAAAAATAAAAACTATTTTAAACAAAATATGTGGAAGAGGCTGCTAACCTCATCTTAAACATGAAGCAGAAAAAAGAAGGGACTGTGAACCAAGTATAATTTTCATGGCCACAGTACCCACTTCCTCTAGCTGGCCCCTACCTTGCAAAACTCTCACCACCTCTCACAGTAGCACCAAGTGATGAGCAAACATTAAATACAGTGCCTCTGGGGGACATTTTATATTTAAACCATAACAGTAATTTCACTGTTAATTTAATTTCTATGCTTAAAAATAACCTCAACTTGTGATCTTTTACACTGATCATTCAAACTATCATTGTTTCCATTTTGCTACCAGAATTCCAGGACCTAAATTGATACTTGTTCTGTCATATCAAATTTACTTATCATAATCACATTTCTTGTGCAGAGTGCAATGATCTTTTACTAAATCAGTCTCATATCATATGATATTCTAGATATTATGGTAAAATATGTGTAATATATAAGGCTTAGACTTGTATAAGTAGTTGTTTTAAGTGCTCAAGCATAAACTCAGTGTAACTACCGTCAAAACAATCCAGTACTTGGCAAATGTACATGATGACAAACATGTTTTCTCTCAGAATTGTCAAACTCCTAAATATTGAATGAATCCTATTATATATATTTATATCTATATATAATACAGGCTTGCTAGAAGGGGCATTGAGTTTTTCTGTAATAGAAGCTGGGCCCAAGAGTGCTATATTTAAAACTACATCAGTATTTCTATTAAAATTCCAGGTTTTCAAGGGTTTATGCCAAATCCATAAAAGTTTTATTTGATAGAAATATGCAATTGAATGTCACTGTGAAGACTGGTTTCTTCCTTTGTCATGTAAACACAGCCTACCTTCCGGATTTCTTGTGGAATGTAAACACTACAGCAAAACAGGAATCTCAGCCTATACTTCAGCTACTCGGCTATGCTAGCACTCCACTGAATGGAGAGTACTATGAACCAATCCATCAGACAGTCTGAAGGATTGCCAATATCCATGAGTTGGCTCCCATAGGCTCACACTTTTGAATACTTGGTCCCCAGTTGGTGGATCTATTTAGGAAGTATGGCCTTTTTGGAAGAGGTATGTCAGTGGGGTTGGACTTTGAAATTTCAAAAGACTCATGCTACTTCTAGGTGTCTCTCAGTCTGTCTCTGTCTGTATCTGTGTCTGTCTTTCTGTCTGTCTCTTTGTCTTTGTCTCTGTCTCTCTGTCTCTCTCTCTCTGCCTTATGCTTGTGGATCAAGATGTAAGCTCTCTCAGTTACAGCTTCAAAACAATGCCTGCCTTTCTGCTGCCATGATCCCTTTGCCATGATACCTTTCATGATGGCCATGGATTCTAACTTTCTGAAACTGTGAACCCCAAATAAATTCTTTCATCTCTAAGTTGCCTTGGTCTTGGTGTCCCTTCACAGCAATAGAAAAGTAACTATGATGTCTACTTTGTCCTTAAATCTAAAATAGCTTTTTTGTTAATAGTGATGCACTTCAAATCCAGAGTGTTGAAGGTCATTCCATCAACAGTTTATACTAAAGGAAAAAAAGTACAAATTTTTCTAAATTATTGAGAAAACACAGTGATGTATGTTGCATATTTATATGAATGGCACAAACCTATAGACCATCATCATGAGGCAAATGAACTTATAACTATTTAATTCACTTCATATCATTCAACTAAAAATACCTCCACTAATGCCTACAGTCCTTTGCTTGGAACCACACCAATACCACAAGAGACAATAATTAGATAGATAGATAGATAGAGACAGATAGATAGATAGATAGATAGATAGATAGATAGATAGATAGATAGACAGACATCAACATTGACCTAGTCTGTCCTCAAGGGTCTAGCAGTTTCTCAATGGAAATCAGTCAAAATAGGTCCAAATACATACCCCTGATCTTCATGAAGAATTAAATAAGATAGTGGATTAAAAAAAAAAAACTACTTTCTTTTAGCCCAATTTAACCAGATGTTGCCTCACTTGGTAAAAAGTTTAGGACCAGAGGAAAAGAAACACCGGAAATTTATGTGAATGTGCTCATCAAACTTAGTCTTACTTTTGTTAACTGTATGCTTATAATTGGAGAGAAACGGTAATTTTATAATCAAAATGGCTACCATACCTGGTTTAGAGGTCATGAAATAAATTGATTGGGTCATGGATGTAGAATTTTCTAAAGTGAAATAGTTTGGGATAGATAAGATGGCAAATATTCAAATGCATCACATTGCCCAAGGAACAAAAATTATGGAATTTATTGGAATGGCTTACAGACTGTGGTCAAGCTAGTCTAACAATAGCTGTCAACCAGTGCAAGAACCACAGGGTTCAAAAACCCAGTAGTTTTTCAGAATGTGAGGTTAGATTTCTCAGTGGGTCTTCAAAATATGTCAGAATTCTAAAGAAGTAGGCTCTAATGCCGTAAAAGAAGGACTTGCCAGCAAGAGCAAGGGCAAGCAAGCAGAAACAAAAAAATTCTTTTTCCCATGTTCTTTATATAGACTGCCACCAGAAGATCTGGCCCAGGTTTAACTTGGATCTTCCTACATCAAAAGATCTAAATTAAAGTTGGGTCTTTCCACTTTAAATTATTTAGTTAAGAAAAATCTCTCCCAGATGTGCCCATCTACTTGATATTTAGTTAATTCCAAATGTAGTCAAGTTGACAACTAAGAATAACTATCATCCAGAGTAAGGGTTGTACTGTTTTATAGAAAATGTTTTATTAAATTTCATTCAAGATGTGTCAAACATTCTTAAAGAAGATAAGAAATAGTTTAACTTAGATGGACTATTCTATTCCACTAGTATCTTGTAACTTACTCAGTTATTACTAGGCTATCAGAACACTTTTTGACAATAAACATCAAAGTTCTTCAGTTCAAGCAAGAAATTAATCCCTCCTCTGAAATCTCTCTTCTCTGATCTGCTTTCATACAAAGTTTGAAGGTTGATGATCTTTCATGAGTAGGATGACTATTTGAATGTACTTTGCTTCACTCTTTGTTTTTTCTACTTTTGCAGTGAGCTAAGTTTGTTCTATGGCTCATTACCAGTCCTTAAAGTATACAAATGTCATATGACATATAGAGTATTTTATTGTCCCAAAAAGAATAAGGCTCATTCCAGGGATCACATAAAGAAGTTCAGATAACAGTCTGTAGCTCACTTATTTAAATCACAGATCAAACCTAATTCAAGTAGCTGCCAGGACAGCAGAAACTGTCCCATCATCTACAAATTTCTTACTGTTGTCTACATTCCTAAGTCTCTTATACAACTACAACCACCCATTTCTCCCAAACAGAAAGGACATCAATACTCTGTGGATCACCTGCCTGTTTACACTTGAAATTTAACCTACAAAATTTCTCTTTGCTTTAGTTTTGATTTCAGCACATTATATCTTCAAGGCTTCCTTCAACAGCTACTAGATTGAGTTCATATCAATGTCTGTATACTTACATAAAGTTAATCCTTTTAGAATTTCATATACCACCCATTCCTCCCAGACCCACCCTCACTTCCCTATCCACTGGAGCATGGGTGACCTATCAGGGCTGGCAAGCTTAAAGAAATTATACTCTCCTTCCTCAAGAGGAGCCAGCATCTGTCAATAGCTGTTCAGCTACGTGTTTGAGTTTGTGAACCACTCCCCACTACATTCTTTTAGATTCACTGGCGTAATAATTTGTGGGTATTGTAATAGCACCCACAGTTGCTCTGAGTTCATGAATGCAGCAGTCCTGACATATCCAGAAGACATTTGTCTGGGACTCCTCTGCCTCTGCCTCTTACAATCTTTTTACTTCCTCTTCCAAGATGGTCCTTGAGGTGGGAGGAGGTTCCACAGATCTTCCACTTGTGACTAAGGATTTCATAGATTCTTGGTCTCTGCACTTGAACATGTAAAAGTATTTTTATTCATGGGGGTTCAAGGAAGAATGAGGTGCAAACTTCAAGATGCAAGCCTGGACCTAGAGGACTTCAGCCTCCAAGACTGATCTAAACTCTGCATAGCTGCCCTCTCCACAGCCTCTTCTCCACACTCCTGCTTCTTCAATCTCCAGCTTCTTGCTTCTCACTCAGCTTCTACCTCTCCTTCCACCTTGCTTCTCCTTCTGTTTCCTTTCTAAGCTTTTCTCTCCTGTTTCTACTGCCAGTTTTCTTTTATATTCTGAGAGTTGGAATTAAATGTGTATGACTCCATGGG
Source organism: Cricetomys ansorgei (assembly GCA_026225945.1). Classification (NCBI taxonomy): domain Eukaryota; kingdom Metazoa; phylum Chordata; class Mammalia; order Rodentia; family Nesomyidae; genus Cricetomys; species Cricetomys ansorgei. The sequence goes on from JAMJFZ010001360.1 coordinate 12,195,442, forward strand.
TCCTGAGTTGACTTACTTAAAGTCATTTGCTAAGTTGCCTTCTGAGCTTGCTTACTTAAAGGTGTGTGCTGCATTGCCTTCAGATATTTTACATTAATGAAGAGAATCCTAAAATTCACTTCCCAAACACCAGGCCAGTCAAACTTTCTGCCACTAGGTGAAGATCAGACTGAAAGACATAGGCTGTTCCTCATTTCTCATATTAGTCACTAGGGAAGAACCACAGAATACCCTTTCATTTAGCATTAGCACAGAGGACAGAATTAGCCTAACATTCTTTATACCCTAGAGCAGTCATGCTGCTAGTTCAGAAATCAAATGCCTATCACAATGGCCCTTGAAGGTTATTCTTTCCCAGAACAGCCATGCTGTTGGATCAAGTGTTGCTCTACATGAACCAGTTGTGAATTTCTACATTAAATGCTGTCCACTGCACAAGGAAACTTCCCTTATGAGGTCTGAAAGCTGCATTAATCTATGTATATAGAGACAGGAGACTCAATAGGAAATCAGTACGTGAGAATGGGCTATTGTTTAGTTATTTCCCCTTGGTTTGATAATTAAAGCATTTTGCTAGAACTGTGAAGAAAGTATATGCTTCTGTACTGCAGCAAACTGACAAAGAGAGCTAACTTTCCAGTGCTAATTCTGCTCCAGTCACATAAGAACCTGTTGTCTCAAACCTGAAATTGGCAAGAGTTTGCAAAAGCTGCACTGTAAGCATGTTGACTTTAGCTCAAGGACTACCTTTGATCTCTGTGCATCATATTTCGTTTTCCTGTTTCTTCCTTAGAGAACACCATCTCTTTCCTGTTTGTGTTCCATGTTCTGCCAACACTTGTTAAAACAATTTTCAGAGTAACATTTCTGTAGTTGATCTTTGCCCTTGCTGAACATGCCTAACATTTCTTCTTGCAGGAGAAAACCTACAAAATAACTTAAGATGGTTAAATAGCTCCAAACAGCACTCTTCAACAGAACCCAACTCCAGCTGTGTTTTAATCTTCAGAATAACATATAAAAGAACTTAATTTGGGATCGTTGATAAATTTGGCTTCTTGCTTGTTTTTTGTTATTGCTTGAAGTAAAATGTCAATCAGTTAAATATTTCTCTGTTCCATAGATACTCAAGATAGTGAAGAAATTCTTATGGTCATGCAAAGTACCAGTAGAAGGTAGCAAGCCTAGGCCTACAGCATGCCCTGAATTTCTATGTACTATTTGGGAAGCTTCTGTCTCTCGATCTTCAGAATAAATATTTAGGGAGAAGAGTTGCTACAAACACACACAAGGGTATGTTTCATGAAGCTCAATTGCCTTAGCCATGCCAAGATCATCAAAAATGAGAATAAAAGCTACATTTATCATTGAGATTTTGTATTTGGTTGATATATACAGAAAAAGTCTCTACTATTATGGCTTTTGTTTTGTTTTGTTACTACATTTTTTTTGTCTTATTGGCATCTCTCAATGTAACTGCTGGCACAGATAATCCACAAGATCAATATTTGTGTAACTATCTGACCTGACCATCTCTCCTGCTTTAACTTGCTATATAACATCTGGTGGTTTCATTTAGATACCTAAAAAATTTTAAATGTGATTAGTTTTCAAGACCAGAATATCACAAACAACAACGTTTAGTCGCCTTTTCAATAATTAACTCTCAACAATTCTCTATTCTCCTTATACTAAAAATCTTATACATTTATTTTCTTTTTTTGTTCATTCATTTGTCATCAATCAAAATGCAATATATATCAAGTAGATAGGAGTAGGTAACAATAAAAAATTGTCAAGTATCATGCTGGAGATGAAGATTGACTAAAATATAAACAAATAGACAATATGTTATTTTCTGCTCTGTACACTATAATAGTTGAAATTTTTTAGTCTTCTGCCACAGTTGTAGTTAACAGTAGTAGATATTGAGTTAAAAATATGTTCAAATCATTTTTTGACATAAGACTATTTCAGAAAATCATTCTTTTATTTCATCCATGATAAAGTGAATTTTTGTGCTTTAAAGATACTTGGAGGTAAAACAAAGCAAAACAACAAAAGCCTCAGCATTTATTAGAAAATTACACTGTCATAGTTTTTAGACTCTGTCCTAGTTTCATTTATGTTGCAACAATAAAATGTCCTGACAAAAATCAATTTAGGAGAGAAAGAGTATCTTAGTTAGGGTACTATTTCTATAATGAGATACTATGACCAAAGCAACTTGAGAATGAAAAGGTTTATTTGGCTTTCACTTCCATATCTGTTCACCATAGAAGGAACTCAGGACAGGAAGTCAAACAGGGCAGGATCTGATGCAGAGGCCATGGGGGGTGCTTTTTGCTCAGTTGCCTTCCTATAGCACCTAGAAACACCTGCCAGGCCTGGCAACTCCCAGAATTTGTTGTGCCTCCACCCATCAATTGCTAATTTAGAGAATGCCCTACAGGTCTGCCCATAGCCTGATCTTACAGAGGTATTTTCTCAATGAGATTCCCTCCTCTCAGATGACTACAGCTTATGTCAAATTGACATAAACTAGCCAGCACAAAAGATTTACTTACAATTGTAGGTTGTAGTCTATCATTGCAAAGAAGTCACCACAGCAGGAGCTTGGGACAGCTTTTCACATGACATCCATGGTCAAAAACAGAAAGAGAATGAATGCATTCACATTAAGTATTCAGTTAGCATTCTCTACTCTTATACACTCTAGGGCCCAATCCAGGGAATGGCACTACCCAATTTCAGGTTGTTTTTCTTATGTCAATTAAAACAATCAAGCCAACAGATATACCCACAGGTCAACTTGATTTATACAACCTTCATTAGGACTCAGTTTCTAAGTGATTCTAAGTTGTGGCAAGAGGATAATTAAAACTAATGATCACATATACTAACATAAGTGTTGTGGCCAGGTATGTCAAATGATTTGAACTACAAAGTCTCAAAATAGTTGCTTTCTTCACTTGTTTCCCATAATCTCTGTGTGTGTGTATATGTGTGTGTTTGTGTGTGTCAGTGTGTTGGTACATATGCATGTGTGTTAATGTTTACGTGAAGGATAGAGCTTTATGTTAGATGTCACTCTCCACTTTACTTTTTCAGACTTGGTCTCTCACTGAACCTGAAACTTGCCAATTCAGCTATCCAGACCAACCAGGAAATGTAAGGGATCCTCCTATCTCTGACTCCTCAGGACTGAATTACAGGCCTAGGCTGCTGAACCCACAGTTCAATGGGTGCTGGAAGTAGGACTGGAGCTCCTTTTACTCCCATAGCAAGTAAGCTGCTAATGACCACATTACTCCAGTCCCTAAATTTTTACTCTTACTGTATTGTACTATGATTATATCTATTTTATTTCTTCTTATACGTAAAGTATATATTTTCATGTGTCTACCATGGTCACCATGGAACCAAATTCATAGATATTACACCAAGATAGTTGGTAACATTTCCCAACTACAAATTACCAGAAAAAGAAATATTATCAACATTTTTAAACTCCGAGATTCTCTTGGTTTATGATTACCAAGGACACTGACTGCACCTGCAATGACAGCATCATATGGGAATATATCAAGGATGCAAATTCTCAGGCCAGGTCACAACTACTAGATCCCAACTTCTAGAATAGTGGTGTAAAACCTATATAGTAACAAACCTTCCAGTTAATCTGATGCTTGCTTGCCTTTGAGAAGACATTATTCCAGGTCCTGTCTCTAGAACTGATTAAAATGTGTGTAGTTGAACTGCTTGGTTGATACAATAAAACTATCTTCATGAACCATGAGGTGATTATGCATGTGAGTATTGAAGAAATCTTCTTAATGTATGGAACAGAGAGGAACATTTAATCTTTTTAACCCACCAGCATGGCTGTTCTAGCAAAGGATCACATTGAAAAGACTGTGTTAGAGCTAGGAAGGGATCATATCCAAGGGCCTATAATAAGGGATCACATTCAGGGGCCTGTATGATCTGGACAGATGCAAAAAAAAATGATAGACTAATGTTTGCTGAGTGACACCATAGGTGTATTGCTACATCAAAGTATCCTTATTTACAGATGATATGATAGTGTATATGAGTGACTCAAAATAGTCTACCAGGAAACTCCTACATCTGATAAACAAGCTCAGAGAAGTGGCTGACTACAAGATCTATTAAAAAATCAGTAGCCCGTCTATATTCAAAAAACAAATGGACTGAGAAAAAAATCCTGACAACAATAGCCTTTGCAATAACCACAAACAACACAAAATGTCTTGAAGTGACTCTAACCAAGAGAGTGAAAGACTTATTCAACAAAATTTTAAGTCTTTGAAGAAAGTAACTGAAGAATATCTCAGAAGATGGAAAGATCTCCCATGCTCTTGGCTTGGTAGAATTAACATCGTAAAAATGGCCATCTTACTAAAAGCGATCTACAGATTCAATGCAGTCCCTATCAAAATCCCGATACAACCTTTACAGATCTTGAAAAGACAATACTCAACTTCATGTGGAAAAACAAAAAACCCCAGGTTAGCTAAAATCATCTTGAAAAATAAAAGAATTTCTGGAGGCATCACCGTTCCTGATCTCAAGCTGTACTACAGAGCTATAGTAATAAAAACTGCATGGTATTGGCATAAGAACAGATCAATTGAACAAAATTGAAGATCCAGAAATAAATCGACACATTTCTGATAGAGGGCTAATATCTAAAATATGTAAGGAACTTGAGAAACTAGACATCAACAAACCAAATAATCCAATAAAAAATGGGGTACAGATCTAAACAAAAATTTCTCAAAAGAGGAATCTCACATGCCTCAGAAATATGTAAGGAAATGTTCAACATCCTTAGCCATCAGGGAAATGCAAATCAAAACTATTCTGAGATTCCATCTTACACCTGTCAGAATGGCTAAGATCAATAACACAAATAACATCTCATGCTGTTGAGGATGTGGGGCAAGAACACTCCTTCATTGATGGTGGGAATGTAAACTTGTATAGCAGCAGAAACTGGAAACAACCTAGATGCTCTTCAAGTGAAGAATGGATAAAGAAATTTTGGTACATTGACACAACGGAGTATTACTCAGCTATTTAAAAAAAAATGGTTACATGACTTTTGCAGGCAAATGGATGGAACTAGAAAAAATTATCCTTAATGAGGTAACACATGGCATGTACTCACTTATATGTGGATATTAACTATGAAGCAAAGGACAAAGGTGCTGCAATCCACAGACCCAGAGAGACTATGCAACAAGGGGAGTTTTATTGGGGACACAGGGATCTCCCTGGTAAAGGAGAAATAAAACAGATGGTGCAGGTGGGCTGGGGAAAGATAGGAATGGGAAAAGAAGAGATCAGATTTGGGGAGAGGGATCGAGGGAGAGAATGTATGGAGAGACAACCAGAATTGGAGGATACTTGTAGGGGAGGATCTGAAGACAGGGCAGTGGAAACTAACTGGAGTCCAAGATGGAGAATCTGATGAGGACCTCTAGCAATGGGGATATGGAGCCTGAACAGGCCATCTCCTATAACCAGGCAAGAAAGCCAGTGGTGGGACTGGGACACTACTCCAGCTACAAAACCTTCAACATATAACCTATCCCCACTACAGGACACACTGGGACAATGGAATGGCAGAGCCCCATGCCAAAGGAGAAAAGCTATTCCTGATGCTTTAGGATATGCCAGGTACCAGAGACTGGATAAGCAGGAGACGATTTTTAATGATATCTTGGTCAACTCATAGATCAGTTCCTAGTCTAATCTTCATCAAAGAGGCTTTCTCCAGCAGCTGATGGGAGCAAATGCATTGGCCCAAAGCCAAACATCATGCAGAGCTCTGGTAAATCCCCAGAAGAGGAGGAGGAGAGATTTCATGGACAAGAGGTATCAAGGACACTAGGAAAAAAACTCCCACTGAATCAAAGGACAAACCAACACTCTTGGGTCCCACAGAGCCTGAAATGTCAGATATAGAACCTGTAGGGTTTCCCAAATATGTTACATGATTGCCTTGTTTCGTGTTCTTGCGGAGAACCTATAGGCTATAGTCTATGTGGGGGTTCTCTGATGCTTTTGCCCACCTTTGCAACCCATTTCCTTCTGTTGGGTTACCTACTCCACCCTTGGTGTAGGGATTAGTGCCAGGTCTTGTTTCATCCTGTTGTGCACTGTTGGAGCAGTAACCCTGGGACTACTACTTTTCTTTGGGGAAAAGCAGGGGTGTGGATAAATGGGTTGGAGTGGGAAGGGTAGATTAGGAGGAGAAAGGAGATCGAGGGAGGGGGGACGAGTGGAGGGATGGGAGGAGGGGTGTTGAGATTTATCATATGAAAGAAGAAAATAAACAATGAAATTTGAAAAATAATAAAATAAAATTTTCCATTTCTAAGAGAGAGAGAGATTAGATTGTATGAAGATTTAAGCCTTAGAGGTCTAGGTGTTTAGATTTAAGATTAGACTGTACAGAGGCTGAAACCCTCTAGGACTTGGGATTGAATTTACAAAGTGTAAACTTTCCTCTGCCATGAATCTATGAGAATATTTAATAAATCAATGTGTACATCTATACACACAATGGGAAAAGAATGTTAAAAATAACGTAAAATAAAAGATCAACACCATTAGTAGATATGATCATTTTCATCAATGTGGAAAAATATTCAAATGAACACAAAGCAGTAAAAATTGATTATGACACACAGCTATAGTAATTCTAGTTCTCATGCTTTTGGGTTCATGAACAGGATGGCCAAACAAATCAAGACATGTTATTATGGTCAGGAAGCAAAGAAACAACAGAAGAGGCTGTGATCAGATATAACATGTGACTTTCTCCAATGAGGCCCAATTTTTCACAGTCCTATTCCCTCTCAATAATGAAACCATAAAGAGATTAATTTCTTGATTAAGTCAGAGATATCAGAATCCAATCATTCCTCAGGGCCAATCAGTGGGTAACCAAACCCTTAAGATATAAGTCTTTGAGAGATATTTCAAGCACAAGTAAGAGCAACCGACAACCTTGCAATTCTTTTTTTAACTAGGGAAATTGCTCATATTCAGACATTCTTCTAACTAAGATTGAAACTTTACTAACAGAATGGCCATGTTAAATGTAACATGCATATTTTCATTTTTGAGTCAAGACCTAAATTGAAAAACACAGGAAATGGAAGCTCTTGGTCTTCATTTGAGACAGCAAATGCAAGGGTATAAACATGTTTTATATGTAAGGCTTCTCATGAAAGTGGTGCATTTGGATTTTTTTATTGAGCTTGGGATTTTACAATAATATAAATACTGTTTTAGAGCAGTTTGATAGCTAAATAAGTCTATAGATCCCAACATGATATGTTTAATAAATATTGAATAAAGCTGTTTGATGTTCATAGTCTTGTCTCTGACATCCGTACATACTATGTTAGTATTAAATACATGAAGGCCACAATCTAAATTAAAATCATTGCTTGCTCTAAATGATTTACAGTAGAATAGAGTCATTGGTATTTTGGTATATTTCAATCAGAGGATGCATTTATTATTACTTAATAACTGTTATTTGCTTTGAATAAACAGGAATCAAGGAAAAATCCTGGAATCCACGATGCCTCCCAAAACACTGAGCAAAGAACACTATTAGCTATGCCCTTTTGTCCTTCAAGAAATTATAATCTTGGGCCACTTACTGTAAAGAATCTTATTTATGTGATCTAGAATAGAAGTTACAAATAGAGTTCCCAAGTAGTTGACAAGTAGATTAGACAAAATGGGAGCAAACAAAATCATTGTATATAGATGGAAATGCAAACCCTGCAAGGCAAGAAAGAATCAATCTTTTCACGTATATTAGATACTCACAGTGATCAAAATAATTGCTTGATTTCTGTTCAAAGATATTTGAACACCTGTTCACTGTCATAACTTTTCTACTTTCTCTCAAAATGATCAGAAGTAAGAAAAGATGCAAATGAGTGAGTAGTACAGCACTCATCCAGCATATGTGAATGAAGCTGATCACTGTTCCTGAGAGTTATACTGCCTCTGTTTCCATGAGACAGTATGTCTGAGAATGCAAAAACATTATCATTAATATAAAGGAGTGGCTTAGATGATTACTAGCTAATTTGCAAGCAATATTTCCTAAGGACATTGATGTTTGAGCTTCCTTCTACTTTTCAAATGTCAAGACATTGGACAAATCAAAACAACAACAAACAAACAACAACAAAACCCCCAGCTCACTTGAGATGATAGAGCCAATCTAGTCTTTAGTGAAACAAAGAAAGAAGAAAAAGAAAGGACATATTGTAAACATTGTAAGTTCACATTCTCCTTCTATCTCAGCATCTCTTCTAACAACTAGATACCCATCCAGGACACTAGGATATGGCTTGTTACTAAGATAAGATAGAGCTCTTCCCAGCCTTCTGTATGTGTGTGTGTGTGTGTGTGTGTGTTTCCCTGTCTATGAACCAATGACAGTTGATCCAGTGAGATCTTTAGCATGTACATGCATCTTTGTGTACCTGCTAAATTCAACCCTGATGGTTGAAACACTCTCCAGAGGGGATGCACTCTGCTCTCTTCTCCCTTTTACTCTCTCCTCTCCTCTCCTCTCTTCTCTTCCTGCTCAGTTTAGTTGGGCTCTTGGCAGCTCTACTTACAAGTTCCTAGGCCTGAAGTACTTTTCATTCTGTGAATAGGACCTGTGAGTATAATGAATTCTTTCATTTTTTATTCCTCAGAGAGGACTGTTTTCAGAGCCATGTTAAAATAGCTCAGAATTTATTACCAACTTACAGCACATACAGCTAAAACTTCCAATGGCATTTATTTAGTATGATTCACTAAGCAAGAGGAAGGAAGCAGCCCAAGAAGAACCATGTGTCTGAACCTGGAAAGTGGCCATAATGACTGCTTAGCACCCATCTTCTTTATGGGCTGAAGCACAGGGAAACCCTTTTAATAAATAAAGAAGTCTGCTTTATATTTCATTTCATTTCATTAGACCAGTTTGTTATCTTTCCTTGCTTCAGAGCCCTAAGAATCCTTGGGTTAAAAATTTTGCCAGAGTCTAGAGAAATTGCTCAGCTGTTAGTAGCAATTAGTGCTCTTGCAAAGGACCTGGGTTCAATTCCTAGCATCCAATGGTGCTCATACTCTCTCTAATGCCAGTTGCAGGGGATAAGACATCTCTCTCTGACCTCTGTGGACATCAGGCATGTACATGGTGGAAATACATGCATTCATGCAAAACACTAGTACGTATAAAATAAATAAATTTAAGAAAAACTTTTGTCAAAAAAATCATCTCAGATTTCAATGTGACCAACTTTAGGAATAATAGCAGATTTATTTCCTGTAGCTTTTTACAAATTTTGCTAAGGAAAGAGGGATGTGGCAGATAGAGAAGTATTGAATTTCCCAGGAATTATATTAATGAAAAAGTTGTATTAGAACAAATAAGCAATTTGACACTGTAGTGATAAGCATCAAAGTCTACATAAATGTACTTATAGTTAGAAAGGAAAAACACATGTATATGAATACTTTATTTTATCATAAAATAAATTTATTTATAAAAGCTATTCTATGATGGAGCTTTGACTTTAATGATGAAAAATAAATGCTACACAATCAAGCAGAGCCACTTGTTGGGCTGGTCACTGTGGATATGCACACCCTGTTATTGTCTCATCCATCATAAAACACCTATTTGCCCCTCTCTTTAGTAGTTTTGAGAGCTAGCAGCAGGGGACATGTAGAACTCCAGTTAGAGCATTGTCTAAGAATAAAGAAGTCCATGGCTTTGTTTGGCAGCACCACATATGCATAATGGATGTATAATAAAGTCCGTAAAGTTGCACCCAACCAGGTTGGGTTTAGCAACTATCTATCATTACTTGAGAGTGGTCATTTGTCAAAATGCCAGGTCAACATTTGTCACAGAGATGAAAAGGTTAGTAGGAAACATGGAAGATAACAAAAGACCATTCTTTTAACATCATAGAAACCACCAGTAAAGAAATTAATGACTAAGTGTTCAGCAAAATTCCTGAAGTTTTATTTTGTTATTTTGTTTTTTTTTCAGTCTGGGTTTCTGTATTCATCCCTGGCTGTCTTGGAACTCACTCTGTCCAGGCAGATCCAGAGTACTTGGTTTAAAGGTATGCACCACCCCACCACCTGGCTCCTGAAGAATTTTAAAGTAAGTTAGATCTTCATAACAGAATGTTCAGTATTTGCCTATGCACATGTTTCTCTCTGTGTGAACATGTTTGTGTATGTGGAGGCCAGAATTTGATGTCTGGTGCCCTCCTTAGTCAGGTTTCACATCATGTTGCAATGAACCTGGAGATCGCTGGTTCCGTAAGGAACCTCCTGTCTCTATGTTCCAGTGTTGGGATTACATGCACTCACCACTTCTATTGGTGTTTGCAATAAGTACAGAGGAACTGAACTCAGATCATCATGTTTGTGGAACAGGCACTTCATCTACAGTACCATGTCCCCAGCTCCTTGTGTGTGTGTGTGTGTGTGTGTGTGTGTGTGTGTGTGTGTGTGTATGTGTGTGTTATAACTTGTTTGTATGGCTCTTATATGTAAACTTTGTAGATGACAATATCATATCATGATGATAACAGGTTGTACACTCCTGCAAGCATAAAGACTACTTATCATGCCATATAAATTCAAAACAGTTTTACGAAGTAGTCAATGTTTTAAAATCCAGAGATGAATAAAATGAAGACTGAGAATCTTTAAAAGTAGTTTTTCCCAACTCTAATCTTATGTTTTGACTATGATATTATGAAGAAATAAAGAAACAACTTTGTGAGTTGTATAGAAAGTGTTATTATGGTAAAAAATGTAAATGGTTGAATAAAAATTACTTCTGTAGCTATTCTAAATTCTCTTATGACTCACATATCTAATCTGAGAGTTTTCAACTAATCTGAATTTACGAAAATATACAGGTTTAGCAGATATGTGTGTAGCAATCCTATAACTCAAATAAGATCAATATTCCTTGGTAACATTATATAAAATAACATATGGCACACTTAACACATTGGAATTTGTCTTAAAATTTTTAGCATACAAGATTACTTTCATCACTACATACATTTTAAATTATTAAAATCATTTTCTTTATATTTACTTTTTGTAAACATATTTAATGTATGCTCATTCAAAATAGTCTGTATAACATAGCAATACTTTTACTTTTAGGTAATATTTGCCACACAATAGATATTAAATAAATATTTTAAATACATAAATAGTCCTAATAGCAAATATAAGCAAGTAATTGTTCACAAAAATAGAAAAGGCATACACACGATTATAAAACATCTAATTGTTAGATTGGAAAATAACTTAAAATGAATATCTGAATCATGTTTATGTCCTAAACCACACACAATGAAAGAAAGAATGTTGTAGATGTTTGGAAATGTCTGAGTAAAGATGATCATATGAATTTATTAACTATGCCCAATGTAATAATGAGTCCTTGTAAGACAGAAAATGACATGACAGTAAAAGGAGATAAGACAATGGAGACAGATGAAGGAATGGTTCATCTTGAAAGCAGAAGAAGGGACTAATATTTAAAGAATATCACTGGGTTCTGAATACTGCAAAGGGAAGGTAATGGTCTCTTCCACACAGTCCATCACAGACACAATCTTGCCAACACCATAGTTTTAGGCTTTAGAATTATAAGAATAAGCCTACATTCTTGGAAGTATTGGTATAATTTGTTACAGCAGTAACAATAGCTTAATGAATTAATGCTATTAATTTGGATTAATATTAATTGAAATCCTCTGATTTCAGTTTCGGTCAAGATTTACTATTGCACATAAAATATTCAAACCAAACAAAAAAAGCAAAACAGCAATGAACTAACCTGAAAATGAGAGGAAATATGATAAATGGTTTCAATACACTGGACATTAAATTCTGAAGGAAAGTCATCCCTGCCAGGCATGAAACAAACAAGTTCATCAAAATTCCTAGATTACTGCCTAGAAGTAACATTTAAAGTCACAATACAGAAAAGTGGAAACTGTGTAGCCTGAGGAATTCTCAGAGTTAAGAATTAACCGAAGAGTCTAAAGAAAGCATAAGGGCAAGATTTTACTACACAGTGTTCAAAAGACAGAACAGTTTCCTAGCTTTAACAGCTTCTCACACATAGAATTCAGGGTATCTGCCTGTGATCAAAGTTTCTGAAGTTGAGAAATAACTGAATAATCATAATGAGAGTGAATAGGTATTATAACCCAGTTTCTCTATACAGACTGAATAATCCCAAAAAGCCTATAGTGGAATAAATACCATAGAGTGGGAATTATACATTTGAGTAGTAAGAAAGAATTACCCATAATCTCAGCACAACTTAAGACAAATCCAATAAGATTAAAAACAACACCTAAAAACCTATATCAAACTTTTCTCAAATAACTTATGAATATTCACATTTATGTAAGTGGAAACATATAAACACATGTTAAATTTTAAAATTTCAAATTTCAGGCATACAAAGATGCTATAATCAATTAAATTCTTCCCCAATTTAAACTGATATTAAGATTAACAGAAGCAATTTTGAATAAATTTATTGAATATGCTTGAAATTCTATTTAGATATAAAGAAACAATTTTCAATCAGGCTCAATCAAACATAAAGATTAGGAAAAGTAGTGTGTGATGGAGACCTGGCTAAACAGCAGTTTGAAACATTATAGAAGAAAAACATGATATTGAAAAATATAGAAATAGATGTACCAAAAATATATTGTCAGAGAGAAAATAAATAAGAAAATAAAGATAACTAGAAAAAAAGCTGTGGATCAAATCAAATGTATGTGAATATAATGAATGAAAAGTCAAGACTCAAGGAATGGGATGTGTGTGAAAGGATTATGAGGTAGGTTTAATAAAACAGATTCCCTGAATGATGTTACTGCAGAATGCTTTGAAAACTAAGGAAATAGATATAAACAATGTTACACTTACCCTGTGAAACAGACTCTACAGGCTCAAATCTTCAACACTAACGCTTCCTCCTCAGTTGGCGGCACTATTTGAGGACTGGACCTAATTTCTTAATTTTCTTTTATTTGTTTTGTTTTTAAGGCACATGGGTAGGAGGGTAGAATATGAGGAATGGGAAGAGAAACAGCAAGATGTCCTAGCTAAAGAATATTCCATTTTTAGGGTTGAGTCTCCTTCTTTAGGGGCATGTTTTAAATACTAAAAATGTTCATGTGGACTAGGACAATTAGAGTGTCATCTGCATTGTTGACACAGGCACTTCACTCTGGATTTATGAGGTACTCATTCTGGCAGGCTGTCTAAGGGCCCAGCATGATGCCTGGGTACCTACCTGAAGTTTGGGTGCCTGAGTGATATCTGGATGACTGTGGGATGACCTGGATCCTTCAGAATGCTCTTGTGTCTGTGTGATGTCTGACTGTCTGTGTGATATCCAGGCGCCTATGTGACCTCTAGGGGCCTTCATGATGGCTGGGTGACTGTAGGTTGCCCAGATACATTCAGAACATCCAGGTACATGTGTGTTGTCCAGTAACCTGAATGATGTCTGAGTATTTGCAGAATGTCAGAATGCCTATGGGATGTCTGGGTGCCTGCGTGATGTCTTAATGTCTGTGTTTCAGAAGTAAAGCCCAACTTTATGTTGAACTTTGTCATGCTTAATCTCAAGCTACTACAGGCCATGTGAATGTCTATGATCCAAGCTGCCTACTGATACTAAAATATATGGTCATTCCCATGATCCATGCTCCCACCACACAGGCTTGACTTATTTTTTTTCTTTTTCTTTTTTACCTTTTTTGAGGATGCAGGATTGGGAGGATGGGTCTAAAAATAATGGGAAGAGGATGTAATCTAGACACATTGTGTAAAACTCAACTAATTAATAAAATTATTATGTATTAGCTATTATTCTGACTGAACTACCTTTATTATGACTTAATGTTTCTCTTGTAACTTTCAATAGTTTCATTATATATAAGATTTTAATGAATGATGAGAGGAGGTTCTTTGCTGATCATAACTGTTCTAAATATCTTGTGTATATGGATAACCATTCTTTCTCTTGAATTTGGAAATTTTCTGCCATAATTTTTATTGAAATGTTTTCTTTTGCTTTAGCACAAAATTCTTTCATGCCCATAAAAAATAAATAAAAATAAAAAATAAGAAAGTAGGTATATTGTCTATTAAATTTTGAATATCATATGTGAGTATTTACAACTATGTAGTACTGTGTGAATAGATAGGAACTGTAAGTCATGAAGTACACATATAACATAAACACAGACCCACAAAGATACCTAAAAGATATCTGGAAACATGCAAAACCAACTCAGTGGGGAAAAGTGGGTTTTCACCAAATATTGCTGAAGCAATTTGACCCTCATAAATAATAAAAGAATATGAGAGCAAATCTTCTTATAAAAAATTAACTTAAAATGAATCATGTATTTAAACATAAAACTATAAAATATTTAAGAAAAATTCAGGAAATGTATTTGACATCTAGAGTAAGACAAAAAGTTCTTAAATTTAAGTCCCAAAACACTTCTTATGAAGAAAAATTAACTTATCCTTGTTAAAGTACAAATCCCAATTTAGTTTCAAAACATAAATAGACTGATATCTCTTGAAGGACTGATTTTTTTTTCTGAAGGGAAATGCAGGAGTAGATCTGAGGATGAATCTAGGATAAGTGGAGGGAGGGGGAAACTGTAGAAAGGATGTACTGCAATAGAGAATAATCTACTTTAAATAAACAGAAAAACAAAGAAAAGGCAAGAAATCAGTATTAACAATTAGAGAAATACACTACAGGTGTTAGAAAAAGATTAAAGGCTGGTGGAAATGAAGGAAAACCACGATGTTTATGTATTGTTGGTAGGAATAAAAATATGAACAACCAGTGCTTAAAAGCATTTAGCAATTTCTCACAAAGATAAATATGTAGTTGCAATACAGCTCAACAACTTAATCCCAGGGTCTTTCATTAAAGACTGCTGTTTACACAGATTCATTACACAGATTTTTAAAGCAACTATTTATAAACTGAAAATCTAGAAGCAACCTATGCTGTTCAATATGGAAACAGTTTAAGAATTTGTGGCACATTATATCATAACAGTAGAAAGAACAGTCTATTTGCTCACAGAGCTTACTCATCCCTAGATGAATCTCCAAGGACATATTAGTGAAAATACAAAGGCAAAAACTCCTCATTTAGTTATCCATGCATGAAGGAATTTATTTATCTATTTATCTATTTATTTATTTATTATTTATTTATTTATTTATTTATTTATTTATTTATCTATTTACCTCTTTCTTTTGTGTAACAGCATACTTAAGAGAATTTTCCTATCTCTATGCCCTCATCATTAATTATACAAAGCAGTTAATGAAAGAATAATACCCAATCTTATTAGACAGAAAAGGGAAATAACAAGCTTCCAGATGGGAAGAGAACAAATAAAAGACGTTGTTCAACACCTAAATAGCTAATGACTTAGATCTACAGGAAAGCCACTCAACTCACCTGGAGATTCTAAATTTGTTCACTATACTTTGACCTAAATGAAAAGAGCAGTCAGAATTGATATTAGAGTTGTACCTAAACCCAGTTTCCAGGGTTTAGAAATGGGAATATTTTATGTGAAGCAATTCCAGGCATGTAGAGGAAGGAATGTGAAGGACTAAATCCCACTGAAGATACCTAAGATACTTGTCAAGAAAGTAACATCATAGAGTTGAGGGAAGCAAAGTACAAGTCCCACTTTGTCACTTCACCTGATGATTATAGTTCTCATAACATACAAAAGTCCTCAGAGACAAAAGAAGGTAATTGTCAACTTATAAAAGCAACACAGTACTCAACCCCTATCTCTCCACTGAAGTCTTCAGTGTTTCTTCATTCTGCTCACATTCACCTTTCTCTCTGGGTTCTTTCTATATGCAGTAAGTTCAGGAAGAAGTTATGAAAAGGCCAGATGGGAAGCTAACAACAACAACTTCCTACTACTCATCCCAAGCCTTTCAACGGAATGACGTCTGAAACAAAAATGCTGAAGAAAGTTCTTATGTTAAATTAAGCTAAAAGTTTTCAGTATTACATAGAATTACACTATTGTCTTTGTTGACTTGTTGGAAGGCTTATGTGATTGGAAAAGTAAGATGGTAAGCCATAGAAGGTAGCAGGGAGATGGATAAATAACACTAAAGATTTATGAAAAAGCCACATGGAAACATACAATTTTTGTAATGTAAAATGTATGTAATGTAAAAAAAAATACCCACAAAGGGCAATATTTCCTTTAGATCCCACAGGTTATTAGATTTCATAGTTCTGGAAGGTACCATGTAGGTTGCTGGAGGAGAAAAGCTATCAAAAGTCTTATCTAGCTGTAAGACCTGGGAACTACAATAATAACTGCAATAATGTCAGGCCCATGTGTGCAATGTGATGTGAATGTTGTGGAGGTAATCAACACTATTTAGTTGGACCCATTCCAAACAAGGCCCTCATGCCTGGTACTGTAAGTCTGGCCAAGAACTTGTGATTAGGAGGGTGACAGGCCCTAGGGGAGAATCCATTGTTTTTATTTTGCATAAGATCAAAATAAACTTAGGATCAAATTGCTTTCTAAATACAGATTTATATACCCATCAATTAGTTCACCTCTTAATCCTCATCAGAGAAGCTTCTTTACACAGTGGATGACAGTTAATACAGAAACTCATGACTCATCAACGTACAAAGAATAAGTAACTGTGAGTTCAAAGCTGCGTGGTCTACACAGTGAGACACAAATGCAGAAAGAACCAAGGGGGATAAAGTTCAGTGGTTGGGCATTTGTCTAGCATGCTCAAGGTCCTGGGTTTGTCCAGTCAGTGAATTAAAAATGCAAGTAAAAATTGTATATTTAATATTATTTATGTTTTAGCAGTATGAAAGAAACTTGAAATTGAGAGGATTATGAAAATAGGCTAATACTTCTAATAACCTGTAATCCTAATTAATGTATGGCTTATGAAGTAGTATAGATAAAACTTCCCAGACTCACTATTGGCTTAGGATAAGAGACTAAATGGAGAGAAATATGCTTTATATTTGAAAATATATATCACAGCAGTGGAAAAAATGCATCATCAGTTTATAAAGAAGAGGTGGGCATACAACTGTGCAAAATATGAATATTATAACTTCCATTAAATCAAGATTATTTAGGGACGACACACATGGCTCTATGAACAATTTCATCAGTGCTTCTTAAGGAAAAATTCTTTAGTGATCAAAAACATTTGCTAGCTGATGTGTTCATTATCTTGATTGTGGTGATGGTTTCATGGAGATTATATATGTCAAAGTTCATCAAACTGTGCATTTTATGCAGTTTAATGTATGTTCATTAAGCTTTAATAAAACTGTGAAGAGTCATTCAAAATAGGAAGAGACAAAAAAACATATCACTAAAATATAAAACTTCTGGAGTAAAACATAGAAAATATGTATAATATTAGGGTAAGAAAATATTTCTGATAGCAAAGGAGACAATAGCAATTACAATGATACAAAATACATCACAACAAAAAAATTAACTTGTAACCATCAAAAGGAATCATCAAGGAAGTAAACTATAAATTTGGAGATATTTGGTATGCACATAAGTGATAAAACTTTGACACGATGGACATTTCTTAACTAGCTGGGGCTGTAGACAGGGCTCAGTGGGCAAAGTGCTTGCTATAAAAGCATGAGGCCCTTAGTCTGGATCATCAGCACCCATGTGAAAAAGCATTTCTACCTTTAAGTACTTATAATCCCAGAACTGGTAGACAGATGCAGGAGGATGCTGGAGTTCAAAGACCACATAGTCTAGCCAACCAGTGTGCTCCAGCTTCAATGAGGTACTGTGTTTCAAAAATTGAAGTGGAGATCAGCTGGGCAATAATGGTACATGCCTTAATCCCAACACTCAGGAGACTGAGGCAGTTAGATCTCTTTGAGTTCAAGGCCAGCCTGGTCTGCAGAGTGTGTTCCAGGATAGCCAGTGTTACAAAAGAGAAACCTTGTCTCAAAAAAAAACCAAAAAACAAACAAAAAATTAAAGTGGAGAAATAAAAGAAGACATGCTACATAGACTTATGAACTCAAAAAATTCATGCAAAGGCAAATAACCATACACATATATACAAGCACAACCCTTTGCCTGCCTTTTCTGGCAACATACGTTATCATACTACTTAGGAGAAATCTCTCTTTCCTCATCCCAGGCTTTCCTATAACCCTTCTTCCTTGACTAGATTGCCCTACTGCCATTTCTTGAGGTAAGGTTCTTTCTTGTCTCCTCACTATGCCACTAAACTCCCTACCTGTCTTTCCAGAATCATGCGGATCACACTTCCTGGTAAGTGCCTCAGCTTCCACTAATAAGTATTAGTAATTCCCTGCTACAGTAATCTATGATTTGGCCAGTCAGGGCCATGATCATCCTCCTGCATAAGTTGCAATTCCCTGTTTTCCTTTCTCAGGACCAAGCACCTTTGTTGCCACTGGGTAAGATCCTCCTTTTCCACCTCCATAGAAGACCCAGTTCTCTAGCCTCCCGAGGACTTTTGTGGACACATCACAACTGGGTATGGTGCTCTCCTTCCCAGTCACAAGACCACCAAACATCCTTTCTGCTTTCACCAGACCTTGAGCTGGTGCTGAAACAAGGCAGAAGCAACCCATTACTCCTCCCTAGGCTGCACCAAATACCATCTTCCTTTATCTGTGCCTGATGTCTGCCTCCTCCTGCTTGGAACACTTGTGTCCCTGTCCCAAAGGACACAGGTTCATACCAGAATCAAATTAAAGATAACAGGAATAAACTCCTGATTGAAGTCAATGAAAACACAGAAGAAACATCTAGAAGAAATCATGAGGTCACATCAGAATATTAAAACAGAAGCCAATGAAATAAAAGAAATACTGAAGAAAACCCAATCAGAAGCTTGCATGAAAAGTTCAGTCTAATAAAAGCTTAGTGGAAAACCTCACCAACACAATGGATTGTGCAGAAGACAGAATATTGGGCTTTATGACAAGGTATAGAATTGGATCATTCAATAAAAGAAAATGATACATTATTTAGAAACCCATCAACAACATATGAGGGAGCACTGAGACACCGTGAAAAGACCAAATCAAAAATGATGGATATAGAAGAATATGAAGAATTCCAGGTCAAAGGTTTAAATATTTCATCTATAAAACCATAGGGAAAAAAAAGCTTTCCAAAGCTAGAGAAAGGTACAAAAAGCAAACAATGCACCAAATAGGCAGGAACAGGAAAGAGACTCACTGTGGCATATTACAGTTAAATCACTAAGCATACAGATTAGAGGAAGGATATTAAAAGCTGAATGGGAGAAGGACCACATAACACAAAAGAAAGGCCCATGCTGATATCCCAAATGCCAGCAGAGCTTGAAGCAAAGTGCTTTGAGTTCCAAAAGAAGATAAATGCCACCAAGACTACGTTATTTGGCCAAACTATTATTCATAATTGAAAGAAAAGGAGAAACTTTGTATGACAGCAAAAAAATTTATAACTACCACACCAGAGAATAGTGTAACAAATTCTTCAGCAGGAAGGTAAGGATGGGCACATCGAAGATTCTATGATGGAAAATAAATGATGCTAAGATATTGCTTATTAAAAAGTAGAACAAAAAATACAAACACAACAAAATACAAACATACAGCACTTAAAATGCATCGTATTTTTTGCTTAAGTGCATATTATTTACTTTTTATTTTTGTTTTAATTTTTTTAAACAAAAATATAATTACAGTGTTTTCTCCTTCCCTTTTCTCCTTCCAACCATTCTTATGCATTCCCACCTCTTTGATTTCTTTCAAATTTATGGACTCTATTTCCTTGATTGCTGTTTTACAGACACACACACACACACACCACAATTAATACTTATATTCCTTAGTATATAAATATAACTTTCTCAATATGTTGCTCATATGTATATGAGTTCAAGGCTGGCTGACCACTTGGTATTGGATAACCAATTTGGAGGCTCTTTTCTGAGGAAGATTGTTTTTCCTACTTCAGAATTCCTTAGTAGCCTGTAGTTGTTCGTCTACTGTTAAGACTGCATGAAAATTTCATTTCCATAGGATGTTGGTTACTTGTTCACATCTTGTTTAGGCATCCATGTTGATGAGACTTCATGGGATAACCATTTTGATATTTTGAGAAGACACAATCTCACAGCAAAATTCCTGTTCTTCAGGCTCTAATAATATTCCCATCCCTTCTTCTACTATGATCCCTGAGTTGTGTTTAGTTGGGCCTGGGCACCACATGGTAACCTTATCTACACATTTTTATTTATCTCTCTGTAATCATTTTGATCTGTTGCCACAGAGATGTTTCACTGATGAGGGATGAGATCTACACTTGTGAATGTAAAGATAAATATTTTAAATGTAGTTTGGAATCATGCTGCCTTAGTAAAATGACAGTTCTCCTCAAAGATCCATGAATTCTGTATTCCTGGATATTTGGGTAGGTTTTCATAAAAGGCATGATTTCCCTCTTGTTGAGTGTGTATACTGCCAATATATGCATGCCATCATTGCACTCATAGGAAAATTATGCCATGCTAGTCATGGTTTTAGTCAACAGGCAACATAGTTAGGTAGGAATATTGTTTGCTTTCTTCACTAGGATGCTTGCATAGCAATCTCTGTTATTATGAATGGTACTCCTCCAGGAGGAAGCTTTTGGAACAGACACAGCTCATTTATTTTGGGCCCTGTGTTTAAAGTAAATGGTATCATAAGCAGTGTGGTCTTACCTTAAGCCGCTGAGAGGCAACTGGAGGTCAACACCAATAACTGATAATGTTAGAGGAGTCACTTCAACAACCCTGACCAACAACTCAAAAAAGGGCCTCTCATGTCTAGTATTGGGGATTTGCTACATTATCTGTGGCTCTTGGGGGTGGTATTATCATTCCATATGGGAAAACTATATATGTGCTAATTTATATACACACATAGAGACAAATATTATCTTTCTACCTAAAGTTACATATAGACTTTTAAATGTGTATATAAAGTTATATATATATAAATACATATGTATATACAAAATATGTATATACACAAACTTCTAAGTCTTATATGTAATTTATATACACATAAGTCTCATATGTAATTTTAAGTTGATAGGCAACAATATGATTCCTTATGATTTTTTC
This sequence comes from Cricetomys ansorgei, assembly GCA_026225945.1. Classification (NCBI taxonomy): domain Eukaryota; kingdom Metazoa; phylum Chordata; class Mammalia; order Rodentia; family Nesomyidae; genus Cricetomys; species Cricetomys ansorgei. The sequence goes on from JAMJFZ010001360.1 coordinate 12,216,793, forward strand.
AGACATTCCTTACTGTTATTTTGTACTCCATATTCACACAGAATTAATATCTCTACTGCTCCCTAACTGAGCCCTTATGCCATTTTTCTCATTTCCCATTAAAATCACTTGTAGCCTGTTATTCCCCTCTCCTTTGCTCCATTAGCCATGTTCCCATTTTACTTTTCTGATTTCTGCACTGTTCCTGAAGAACAAGAATTTTGCTGTGAGATTGTGTCTTCTTGAAATATCAGAGTGAAAATTCCATGATGCCGCATGAACATGAATGCCTAAACAAGATGTGAACAAGTAACCAACATCCTAACATGGCAATGAAATTCTCATGCAATCTTAACAGTAGACAAACACCTATAGGCTACTGAGGAATGCTGAAATGGGAAATCAGGTAGTAAATTCAGATATGTAGACTTAGAGCTGGGAAACACAGAAGAGAGAGAATATGTAGCATATGGGTCTGGGTTACTTCACTTAATATGGTCTTTTCTAGTTCTATCCATTTACCTGCAAACTTCATAATTGCCTTTTTCTTCAGAAGGAAATATTATTACATAGTGTAGATGTACCAAATTTTCATGATTCATTTTTGATTGTAGGAAATCTAGATTGTTTCTATTTCCTAGATATTGTGAACAGAGTGACAATACACATGGCTGAGCAACTATCTGTGGAGTAGAATGCCAAGTCCTTTACTCATATGTCAAGGAGTGCCGCAACTGAGTTGTGTGGTGGACTTATTTTAGCCTTCTGAGGGTTCCTTGTACTGATTCCCAGAGTGGCTCTATCAGATTGTAATCTCACAGAAAATGAATAAGGGTTTCATTTTCCCCAATCCTCTTCATTTTATTGTCAGTTTCCTTTTTTTTATCTTTGTCATTCTGACTGGGAAAAAAAGATATCTCAAAGTTCTTTTAACTTGCATTTCCATAATTTCTGGGGGTGATAAATTTTTTTGAGGCATTCATTAGCCATTTTTATTCTTTGGCTAATCTTTGTTCTGATCCATTACCCAATTTTTGAATGGGACATGTATTCTCTTCATTCTTTTTTTTCTGATATATATATATATATATATATCCTAATATATATCCTAGATATTAATCCTCATAAATAAATAGCTGGCAAAGATTCATTCTCATTCTGTGGGCTTCTTCAACTGACCAAATGTTTCTTTAGTTGTTCAAATGCTTTTCAGTTTTATTGGGTCCCACTTATCAATTGTTGTCCTCAGTTCCTGGGCAAATGGATTCCTAATTAGAAAGCCTTTCTCATAGAGGGGTTTCTTATATGGGGTACTATTTTATCATCCAAAAATTCAGTTTTTCAGGTTTCATACTAAGGTCTTTGATCCATTTGGAGTTAATCCTTATACAAGGTGATAGATATAAGTCTACTTTGATTCTTTGGCATGCAGACATCAGTTTTGCCATCATCATTCGTCAAAGGCTCTGTCTTTTCTACTGTATAGATTTTGTGGCATCTTTGCTGACTATTAGATGGCTTTAGTTATGCACACACATATTTGTGTTTTCCCACAAATGTTCCATTCATCTTCATGCCTGTTTTTGTGTCATTTGCATATTGTTTTTATTGCTATAGCTCTGCAATCATCTTAAGGGCTGGAATGGTCATCCTTCTAGCATTGCTCTGTTTTGTCACTAGCAATCCTGGCTCTTTTGTGATTCCATACTAATTTGAGAATATTTTTTTCCTATTTCTATGAAACATCAGATTGGAATTTTGGCTGAACTAGTATTGAATCTAAATGGCTTTCGGTTAGATGGTCATTTACAGAATCTAAGTTTATCTGGCCATGGGCACCATATGTCTTTTCATTTTTTAGTGTAAATTTTCTCTATCTCTTCAGACATTTAAAAATTTTACTGTAGAGGTCTTTCAACTCTTTGGTTTGATTTATTTCAAGATCTTTCATTTTCTTTGAGGCTGTTTTGAATGGGAGTGCAATCATGAACTCTGTCTTTCTTGGTGCTATATAGGAAAGCTGATGATTTTTTGGAAGTTCATTCTGTATCTATCACATGCTGAAATTGTTGACTATTTCTACAAGTCTTCTGATAGAATTTGTTTTCTGTAGAATTCTACTACAGATACTTAGATCATAGAGATGTCATAAGGGTTACAAGATAAAGAATATCAAGTGCACAACATAGTGTGAGGCCCATTACAGGTGTCTACCCACTTTTTGTCATTTGCCCCTAATTTCTTCATTGCCTAGGAACTGAAACCAAGGCCAGAGTACATCTGCTTCTTGGCACTACAGCAGGGATAGCATGAATTCAACAGAATTGCTTAAAATGTCAGAGCAAAGGCACACTCCATAGCCACTCCCTACATGACTATTCAACTAATATTAATTAAAACATTTCTCTAACCAGAACTGCCTACTCTTTTCAATTCATTAGTGCAGGAGCCTTTTACAGCAGAATAATTTTCATTTGAGGAAAAATATTTATCCTCAAAAACAAATATGGTGTTTATGTAAAAGTATCAACTATTTTATTTCATATCTTAAAACCATCACTCCTACTACAAAGTAACAAGTGCTAGAGCTAAGAAATGCTATCCGAGTAGATAAAACCCAGAGATTAGTAGAAGTTAAACAGGTTAAGTACATCAGATACACAAGGGAAAAAAGTATTTGTCACCTATGGAAAGAACTTGCTTTATGGACACATTTATAATGCAGTCCATTTAGGTAGCAAGTTTTCCATGCTTTGGTTTTCAATATATTTAAAGACTATGCACATTAATTCTTTGGAGAAAATCATACAAAAACTCAATTTAAACAGTAAAGTAAAATAAAAATGGACAAATGATTGGATAGATATTTTCCAATAAACAGACTAATATGTAACAATGGTTCCATATTATCAGTTCTCATGGAAATGGAAGAAAAAAGCAGTAAGAAATTTTACTAGAATGACTGAAGTTATCTTCTCTAAGGCTCATGTAACATTGCAGGAGACAAAACAGGTAGTATGCACGATCCAGAAGACATCATGAAGGCTGAAAAATTCCATTCCCCAGACTTGATACAATTGCTATCATCACCAATAAATAACAACTGTGGTTGCCGCCACTGGTCTGCAAAGCACAATCCCTATCAGCAATTAGCCAAGGAAGGGGACAGGACTCACAGTGACTTGGTCCTTACCTTTGCACTATTAGCCAATGACAGATTCTGGGAGAAAGGGAACCACTGCTTCTAGTTGCGTATTCTTTGCTGATCCTGCAAGGCCTCAACAGATAATTCCAAACCCGTGGCAACACAGACAGTCCTGACTAATATCACTGAGTCACAAAACAGACATAGACATGAAAGTTATTTGTGGGGAGGTGTTGTGATAGAATGGGGTGGCAGGGAGGTGGAGGAGTGAGAGAATTTGGTATGCATTGTTTACACATAAAGGAAAAACTAAGAAAATAACAAACAAGAAACCATAGTAGTCTAGGTATATATATGAAGGTGCTAAAACGTATTGCAATCCTGTAGGTGATTGGTAATTCACTATGAAGTTAAAATCACCTTATAACCATTTGTTTTGGGGCAAAGGGCTATTTATTCTTTGCCTAACTCAATCACAGGTCATAGTCCTGGAGTCCTGGAGAATTTCAGCCTTTTTACAATCTAGTCTTCAATATGCTAACTCAGACACAGAAGGCTTCAGCCTCAACCACCATACAATCTAGAATATTTAAACCTCTGAACAATCTAATCAACCTTTGAGATTTACTGCTGACTGAGCCACTCAGACTAGCTCCTTCTGAATTTTGACTCTGCGGTGCATCAGAGTGCAGGACAGGCAAAAGTAACAAATCAAAGGAAGAGTTACCAGAGTGAGTCAGAGCAAGGACATGCCCAACACTCATAATAGAAAAGCAGCCTCTCAGATTAGAGAGGGTCAGTTAGAGAGGCAGACAGAGCAGAGCCAAGAGGAATCTGAGCAAGAAATCAGTTTCAGAAGCAGTATGAAGCAGGCAGTCAGAGGTTAAGGTAGAGGGGCTGACTGGAGCAGCAAACAGAATGAAGCAGGCAGTACTGGGACAAGATACAGAGACAATGAAGTGGTCTAATCTGCAAAACTAAAATGTTTCTGCCTCTGAAACTTACTACTGACTGATCTCACTCTGACTAGCTATCTTCTGAAACACCTCTTTTTGCTCTGATCTCTACTATATACTCGAAATTATGAACTGTCTGCTTCTGACTCTGCTTTCTCTCTGCTTATTCGGGATTGGCTCTGCTCCTCTTGGCTTCTCCTTCTGTCTGTACTCAAACTGTCTAACACTCCAACTCCTGTTTTCTTCTCTCTTCTGAACTGTCCTCTGTTACCCTGAACTGTTCTTTCTCAACTGACTTTGTCTTGTCTCCTTGTCTCTTGTCTGTTTCCACCTCTGCTTCTACCCTGCTTCTTCTCCTGCTTCCTCTTTCAGTCTGTTGTCTGCTTCTACTTTGCTTGCCATGCTTCCTTTCTCAGCTTTCTGCCCTGCTTCTACTGACTGTTCATTTTATATACTAAGGGTTGGAATTAAAGGTCTGTACCACCACTTCCTTCTGAATTGAGTTTAAAGGCCTGTGCTATGTTGGGATTAAAGGTGTGTACTAACATTTTTTCTACCCTTTGAGCAGCCATATTGACAAATCAGAGATCAAATGTCTATCACACAGAACTTTCAGTGTAATGCTTTGTTAGAGAAATTGTTCTACTGGATTAAAAGATTAACATTCCTCTACACTACTGAAAACTTAAAGTAAATTAAAATATAAATGAATAAACAAACAGTGGATATTTTATAGTGGAAAATTAGCCAATAGGAAAAAGACAAGTCAAATCAATGTACACACCTATATGGATGAATCTCAGAGAAAGTAGGTTGTATAAAAGAAGCCAGTTGAATTTCATTAACATCAAGTCATACAGCAGAGAAAACAAACAATAGAAACCAGATTACTATGTTTCTGGCATGCAGTGAGACAGAGTATATAGGAGCATGAGGAAGCACTATGCATGGCAATGTGGCAACATAGGAGTGTAGCAACGTACTTCTGTTGAGCTGCATGCTTCATACGCAAGCTCATAGATTATTTTATGCAAGTTATGCTCTCAGATAGTTAATTTTATATAAACATGGAGGTGTTTTTCTGAATGAGTTTAATATTCAAATTGGTGAATTTTGGTAAAGTAGATAGACTTCCAGAATGAGGAAAGACCTCATCTAATCATTTGAAATCATGAATAGGGCAAAAGAGAGGCATCCTAATGGATTCTTTAATTAACTTGCTTCAGGATTTATTTGCATTATTATACTACAGTCTGTCAATCTTTGGATTGAAATGGATCATTATAGCTCCTGGGTCTTTCTTGTACATGCTATAGATTTGGGGCTTTTCAATATATACAATTATGTGAGCAAATACTTTATAACATCTGGATATGTATATCTATATTTGTATATTTGCCTGTGCCTGAGTTTATGCCTGCGTCTGTATCTACCTATTCATCTGTCCACCTATCTACCTATCCATCCATAATCAGAAACAGGCAAAGCATAGAAAAATATGAATGCATCTCATTGATTGTGCTTTTTTATCGAATCTGACTAATTTATAATTCTAATAGATCATCATCTTCATCATCAACATGATCAAAAACATAATAATAACGTATGGGCAAATTCACAGGAACCAACTAGCAAATTAAGGAAATACTTTCAAGTAAATATATTTTATTCCAAGTTAGTTTGCAGAGTGGAATCTTCAAAGATTGCCAAAAGGTTGTTGATTTGTCTTGATGAAACTTGAGTATTTTTATTCTTAGGAAAATAAAGTTGAGCACTTCATACAGATAATTTCAACTCGCTCTTTGTGACTAGCTTCCTTCTTCATGAGTTTCAAAGTCACTATTCCCCACTACACACATCTACTTCTAGGTAGCAACTTACACTTGCCTGCACTTTAAACCAGCACCATTATGACTATACTCCTATCACAGAGCCTTATTTATACCCTCATCCATTTGAAGTCTCATTTGGAAGCTTTAGGAATTCCACAAAGCCTCTTCAACTTGGCAGGGTCTGATACCATCTACCTTACAAGCATCAAGGTCTTGAAACCTCTGCTTCTGTATTTGGCTTTTTCCTGCAGTTTCTACTGCATTCTTGACACCAGAATGCGAAGTTTTGACTCAACAATCAGCCACCTGTAACAAATAGCCCTACAGTTAAGGCACTGGGTTCTATCACCTGGCTGGTTGACAGAAATTTGTAGACAGATGATATATTCGATTTCTGCGGTTCCTACTAAGAGGCTTTTCTCCTCAAGTCTCCTCCATTTCCAAGTATCAAAATCAAAATTGCCTATTTTCTGATTGAGCTGTGGGAACTGAAAACTAGAAAATACCATCAAAGGAAATAGCTTAAATTCATGAGTAACACTATGATTTCTCTTCTACAGAAAGTGTCCTAGGAACTCCCATTCTGCCTCTCTGTTGTTGCTACATTTTTTCTACTAGTTATTTGTATTTAACAATCTCATCCACAGACATTTATGCAGAGTAACAATTAATAACAAATCATATCAAATCATCCAACCATATGCACCTGTAACAGCTTCCAACCAAATACTGATTACATTTCAGACACCAGCTTTGACTTGATACACCTACCTTCCCTTAGCTCAACAATATCACTGCTCCATTCTTTTCCTTTATTTTCTTTGTTTTCATTTCATTTCTTTCTTTCTTTCTTTTTGTTTGTTTTTTGAGATAGGGTTTCTCTATTGTAAATCTTTCTGTCCTGGAACTCATTCTGTAGACCAGGCTGTCCTAGAACTCACAGAGATCAGCCTGCCCCTGCCTCCAGACTCCTGGGATTAAAGGTATGCAAACCACCGCTGGATGTGGATCATTTTCTTTTAGTCATATTTAATAGATAACATATACCTTCCTAAAAATTCCACCATCAAAAGAATTTTAACTCTGATAAGATTTCATTTTGTGGGCACTGTATTTTGGATACATTATAGCAAAGTGACTTTGAGGTTAGAACCCTCCTAATAGTAAAAATGATGCTATCATTTTAATTTAGGCCAAACAAAACAATTTCAATACATCTATCATGTATTTGAACTGAGTCATAATAAAATGTAAAATTCAAAATATGTCAAATTATTTTTAACATCTCCTCTTTAATTACCATTACTGTCCTGAAAATATTATGAATGATATGCTCTTTTCTTCACCCTACTCTGAATATTCTTCTTTCGGCCTCAATTTTTGAACCTAGTAGTGCTAATGTTGATGGACAGCCTATGCCAAAGAAACTCTCTCCTGGGAAGAATTTGGTTGATATTGTTAAATCATATTTTCTTGCCTATTATATGTGTCCAAGGAGGACTGTGTGTCTATATCTATGCAAGATTGCACTTCTATTTTGAATGGACACAAATGGTATCCCACAGTTATTCATACTCACAAATGCCATAACTTACAGATATCTCTTTTATTATCATATGCTACTCATCTACACATCTATAAGCATTGAGTTGCCACCAAATATCACAGCAGCTGGGACACTACTACTACTGGCAGAATATTTGTTGTTTTTCAAATGTAAATTGTTTCAGGTGCTAAGAATACATATGTATGATCTAACTACATTAAAGGGAAGGAATGAGATGGTATTCAGTGATGTTAATTACTAGAAAGTGTGGTTCTTTTTAGCTGTGCTCCCGGTATATTATAATTTTTAAGAGGTGTTTCTCCACCAAAAAAATGCTGTTTGTTGCTTTGCCTGTACTGTAGTTCCATATATTGGAACTGGAAATTTTGTTATGGGCAGAGCATTGTATTGCTGGGTTGTGTAACTTTATTTAATTACATATACATAATTAATATAACTTTAACTCAGACATTATTTATCAAAGTTTATACATTTTATATAAAGGGTATTCTTATTAATCCAATATTTTTATAGGTTTCTGGGAATCACTTATTTCTGCTGAATGAATGGGTATGAATGAACATACCCATTTTGCATAAGGTTACAGAGCTTTCTTTGACATGTTTTTCAGAGTTTACTCCGAAAGCTTTTTACTATACATTTACAATATACTATATTTCCCAAGCTGCCACTCAATGCAACATTTGCTACTCTGAGCCTTCTGGATTCTGAGTCTACAGGCTTGCATCATCCTGTCTGGTTTACAGAACTTTAGAGTCTTAAAATGTTTTTTTCCTTATAATTTTATTAATTTTGCCATAGTAAATGTTTAAACATCATGTGATTAAATCGATTTTTCTTTTTTGTTCTGCTTGTGTCATACTTAGAAATGACATCTCTACCCTAATATAAAGTCATTTGTTAGTCCAAAACATTTATATTTGGATCTGCTTTGGAGCAATTTTTTCTATTTTTCTATATTTATTGAGTTTCATGTTAGTACTCATACATTTTAATATATACATTAATATATTTATGTTATATTATACATTCCATATTCTATATTGTGTATTATGTGTTATATACTACATATATTCATATATATGTATATGGAATGAACATGTGAGTACATGTTCTCTTATAATCCAGAAGTGGGAATTGTAACCTCTGGAACCAGAGTTGCAGGCACTGTACGCTGACCTGTGGGTTCCCTAATGCTTAAGTTACCTATTTAGTAAATATAGTTTTAACTCTATAATAACCTTATAAACATATGGCATAGGCTAAGAAAGAGACAAGTGATAATAGCCACTTAGCAATCTCACCATTCCTTCATAGTAGAGCTACTAAATGACCACTTGTTGAATAATTAGAATCTGATTACATTTTGTATATCCCGAAGACATGACAGATTCTAGTATTCACCTGGCTATTGCAAGAAGGCTACTTGAACCCAGGGAATGTCAGGCTTATTTGGGAAGGTAGTAAAACCTCATCTTCTTAAAAAGCAAAATGTACATTCATCACTAACTTTTATTTGAGATTCACTTAGCAACAACATTAACCACTTAAATGAACTGTATAACATCAGAGTTTAAATATAGACTTTAATATGTTTAAAGACATGAATGTTTTTCAAAAATAATGAATGTTTTACTTTTATTATTAAAAACAGCACAATGTTAATGGTTATCTGAAATTATATTAGGAAAAAGATCCTAATCTTAATTGCATCAAAAGATTTTTGATGCAAAAATCACAGTTATCTGGAAGCTGAAATAAACACAGAGAGAAATGTTTCTTGGAGAACTGGGATGAGGGTAGATTTCAAAGCTTTGTTCTTCTCTGTTATGATTCATCCTTCACTACACTGAGAACATATAAATCTGTCACTAAATATTTATTGATTGATTCAAAAATGCATTTGAAGGCATTTAGAATGAGAGCTATTTGCCCGAGATATACAAATAAAATTACACAAATAACGAATACCCCTTTATAAATTTTATAAAGTGGGTGTTTAATCAGTTTAAATCAGCTATTAACTCTTGTTATTGCTTCCTTTCAGAAATCCTTGTGGATTTGTGGCACGCAAACTGTAAAATACAGTTCCTTTTGTCTGAGTCTGCATTCGAAGAAGAAATGTTCACTCAACCATTAAGAAAACCCGAGGAATTCCAATAAGAGAGAAATCTGTAATGGTCACACAGTTCTTGCTTATCCTTTTCATTGCAGCTTAATGCCCTTTATCCCTCAGTACTCAGGACAAAAGACTCAGGAAATGCCAGTGCAGCAGAGAAACCCTTCCTAACACTCAGCAATCCCAAGGCAGCTCAGAAAAACTGTTCCCATGGAACTGTAATAAACAAATGGTTCTGTGGAGGTTGTTTTAGGTGGAATTCTTTCAAAAACATGTTCAACTGGAAAAACTAAAGTATGATATATTAAATGATTTTAACTGGAGTGACCATTTTCTTTAAAAACTATTTTTAGGGATTGGGTCATAGTGCTATGTTAGAGTAGTTACCTAGATTACACATACACCTGCACAGGCACTCACACATATACACACATACACACAAACATATATAAGATATACGTATTCATAAATAAATTATATTTTGATTCAAAAGGCTTAAGTTGTTGACAGATGTATCAATATATGTATTCACTTCAATATTACAGCAGTTTTTAATATAGCCCCAATGTTTAGGTTACCTATTTAGTAAATATCTTTTTAATGTAAGAGTTGGAGGACCAGGTACTTGGAAGTGAGATTATGTCTGCTAGTATTATCAGAAGCTACACTCACAAAGTCTCACCAATATAACTGTCCAAATGTGAGTTAAACAAAGTGGCACCAATGGATACACCAAAATGGACAGGGAAAAAGCCATGAGGCCTCAATCCTGCATAATGTATTACAGGCAACTGAGGAAAGCTGAGAACAGGAGAGGTGTTCTCTGGGAAAGAGCACACCAATTAGTTGTCTAGTACCAAATAATCAACCCTGAAAACATACATACAAGCAATATTATACAGAACAGACAGATTATATTTAGGAATATATGTATATACATATATGCATGAAATTACAATTAGTTTTTAAAAAGGCAATTAATTTGAATGAGTGCCAGGGTGGGATATGGAAGGTTCTGGGGGAGAAAATGGAAGAAAGAAATGTGAATATAGTATAACTTCAAAATTTTCAAATCTTTTAAAACTCTATAGTAACCTTATAAAATGCATCAAAGGTTAACAAAGAAAAGAAAGTAACAATAAATACAACGTTGTAAACATTGTATATCCTCACTGAAATACGTTGAATGGGTTCTTCAAAAGGTTTTGCTTGTGGCACACCAGGACGAGGTCCATTCAAAAACAAAACAAAGCAATGGACACACTTATGAAAAAGTATATGGTGGCTCAAATTTAAACAATCCACTCTACTGATCCCAATAAACACACGGAACATGGCCTTAGGAGCCCTGAAATGTTTCATGTTGGTTTGAAGAATTATGTGTAAAATAAAATCTTCATGATAGACTTCTAAACCTGAGCATCATGTTTCATATTTTATCCAAAGATGTTAATGAATTATTTTATTCATTAAGATTCAACCCCATAACCCTGGAAAGCCCTTGAGATTATTCATGTTATTGTCTGGTGGATGATATTTATAAGTTCTGATAACAAGCGCTTTTGTTGTGAATTTACTTATGAATGGGTTAAACTAGTTTTCTTGTGAAGGAAATAAGTACATATTTCTCCAGTACAAAAATACTGAGAAAATGAAAATAAATATATGGATTTATGCATGTGTGCTGAAAAACCACTGAAGCTTAGAAGATTTTGCTTACAAAGGTACCCTAATAATCAGTACAAATCACTGCCAAACCCATTTGATCACAGCAGTTGATGCCAATTGTAAAGATGCCAAAATCATCGTTTTAGTTCGATATCATAGTAGCTCAAATGTCCAGCCTAGACAGGCATGGTCACAGACCCTGATATCTCTCTGTTATGCTCTCTAACCTTCAGTTTATCTTTTATCCACAAATACTTCATAGGATATAATTTACAAACCCTACTTTTAGTACTAGAGTTGCAATATGAAAGTGAAGCATTCTGTTTCTTTCTCTTACACTGGTCAAAGTAGGGCAAATAGGTCTGATGGACAGATGTCCTCTGCAACTTCTTGGTTTTAACCAATGGTTCTCAACATTTCTAATGCTGCGACCCTTTAATACATTTCCTCATAATGTGATGACTCTAACCATAAAATTATTTTCATTGCTACTTTATTACAGTAAGTTTTCTACTGTTAAGAATTGTACTGCAGGGCCAGGTAATGGTGCACCATTTAATCCCAGCACTCAGGAGGCAAAAGGAGGTAGATCTCTGTGAGTTCGAGACCAGACTTGTCTACAGAGGTACAGAACTACAGAGCGAGTTCCAGGATAGCCAGAGTTACAACAGAGAAACTCTGGGGAAAAAAAGAATTGTATTATAAATATCTGATATGTAGATGGTCTTAGGCAACTCCTGTGAAAGGGATCATGACACATAGGTTGAGAACCACTGGTTTAAATGGATAGCAAACACTGAAACTGAAGAAACAATGTGGCATCTATGCCCCATGAATCACTTCTTGGTAATTTGACAATTTCTCAGCAAATTGTCTGAGCAGAGTAATAATTTACCCCACTTATGTATGATGGTGGTTATTTTCAAGAGGATTTCAAAGAATGGTAGACACAAAGTCCTTTGTATTTTTAGCTCTGTGTAAAACTAATTTCTGATTTAAATAGATGGCAACTTGGGTTATTTTCATGGAGGTGGGGCTTACTGTTCCTGTGGACAAGCTCTACCAAGAAACAAGCTATATAGAGCAAGTGTGTTGGTTTTCAAGAGCAGTTGAAGACAAATATAATTGTATTTATATCAATATAAAAGTTCTGATGCTGAGCCATGCCCAGGGTTCATCTCCTCATTTGATATTCTCATCTCATTCCTTTATTGAACTGTCTGAATCACACATATATTGATTTGGTCCATTGACTTTTGTATTGACTTGGTTATGTTTTTGAGATAGACTCTTTCAATGGAATCCAAGCTTGGTTCAAAACTTGGATTTTCCTGTCACAGCTTCCTAAAATATGGGATTACAGGTATGTACCACCATAACCAGTTTCATGTATATTAAATGCATCACTTTCCAGATTTGATAGAATTAGGCTAGGGCACACTTCATAGCAGAACAGGAGTTAAATCTTCTTCTTCTTCTTCTTCTTCTTCTTCTTCTTCTTCTTCTTCTTCTTCTTCTTCTTCTTCTTCTTCTTCTTCTTCTTCCTCTTCTTCCTCTTCTTCCTCTTCTTCCTCTTCTTCCTCTTCTTCCTCTTCTTCCTCCTCCTCCTCCTCCTCCTCCTCCTCCTCCTCCTCCTCCTCCTCCTCCTCCTCTTCTTCTTCTTCTTCTTCTTTTATCTTTTGTTTCTTTCTGCGCCTAGAGCTCCATATAGGCACAGAAGTCCCCACCCAAAGCCTCCATCAATCGCCTGGAGAACTGTGGCTGTGAACCTAAAGGTGGGCAGAAGTGAAAGGGCGAGAAGAAGAAAATGCAGCATCCATTTTACTACTTGACACAAAGGTGGAACAGGAAGCAGGCTGGTGATCACACTTAGAATCTCAGCACTGGGGAGGCAGAGAAACAATGATTGTGTGAGGTTGTGGATGGTGTAGTTTACAGAGTAAGACTGTATATACAAAACAAAAAAGCAATGAAGTAAGTTTCCATTCTAAGTTCTCTGTAGTACTGTGAACAAATCACAAATTCTAAAAAAGATTGAACTAAAGTTTCATGAATTGCAAAATGATAGAAAATTAGTGTTTTTTTAAATCACTTTTTTCATACAGTATATTCTGATCATGGTTTTCCCTCCCTCTACACTTCCAGATCCTCCCCACTTCACCACCTGTCCAACTCCATTCTTTCTCTCTGTCTTTAGAAAACAAATAGGCAAACTAAAAAAAAAAAATTAAAATGAATACTAGACATCACAAAAAACTGTTTCTACAAGCTGGAATGGAGGAGTCTATGACTTTTACATGTCCTTGGTATCCTTTTGGTCCTGCTGGGTTGCCTGGCCCACCCTTGATATAGGAATTGGTGCCGGCCTTGTTCCATCTTGCTATGCCATGCCCTGTTTGAGTGGTCACCTGGGAGGTCTGTTCTTTTCTGGGGAGAAGTGGAAGGGAGTTGTTTGTGGGTGGTGATGGAGGAGTAGATCTGAGGCAGAGAGAATGGGGGAACTGGGAGGAGTGGAGGAAGGGGAAGAGGGGGGTGAGGATGTATTGTATAAGTTGTACAAGAGAAGAAAAAAATTTTAAAAAGGAATAAATAAACAGAAAAAAAGAAAAAAGTGTTAGAAACATGTATACACAGAGACACAGGAAAACTTATATATACAAGACATATGAAAACACAAGGCAAAGCATTGAGACAAAAAATAAATATCAGAGTTTGCTTTGTGGTTTTGTGTTATGCATGAGGCCTGACCTTAAGTGTGTTTTATATAGCCAGTGAGACTATTGGAGAACATTAATTTTTCCTTTTTGAGTGGTTGTAAATTGAAGATAGCTTTATAATTAGGGATGGCAGTACATATCCACTTCCCCATCTCAGCTCTGGGACTCTGTATGGCTTGGATTTATGCAGGCTATCTTGCTGCCATGGTCTCTGTGAGCTCATATCTATGTCGGTCCTATTGTATCTAGAAGGCACTGTTTCCTCAGTGTCTTCCATTCCCATTGGTGTTTACCTCTTTCAGCTTTCTTTTCTGCATATGTCCTTGGACCCTGAGGGGAAGACATCCTATTAGGACTGGATGTTCCAAGGTCTCTCATTATCTGCACACTGTCTAGTTATTGATCTCTGTGTTAGTGCCTATATATTACAAGAAGAAATTTCTTTGATGATGACTAAGTGAGGCACTATCTTATGAATATTACAGAATGCTGTTAGGAGTTATTTTATTGCTATATTATTTAGTAGAACAATAGTATTTTGTTTTCCCCTAGGTTCCAAGCCTATTGTGTTTCCAATTCTTGGCTACTCAAGCAATATCAGGAAGAGATTCTGTCTCATTCAGTGGTTCATAAATCTAATTTGATAATAGTTAGTGGTTTGTAGCTGGGTTGGTGTTTATCTTTTTCCTCTGGTAGTATACAGAGTATCTTTCAGAAGAACCATTTCAGAAGTCAATATGGTGAAAGTTCTAGATAGACACCAGCATGACTTTTCCATATTCAAAGATATATGTGGTTTCTTCAGTAATAGGGCCTTAACATCAGTTTGTGGATAGCAACCAATAGCCTTTGTGATAGTCTGAGTTCTTTGGGGTTTTCCACGAGGTCTCTTTGGCCAACAAATCAATTAGAATAATTAGAAGTAACCCATTTCTAGCACCAAAGGTTTCACTTGGTACTGAGAGATGTCTTGTTTGGGATATATATATTCTACTATAGTAGGTTTCCAGATGTCCCTTAGTATTAGCTATTCCTCCTGGTAGTACCTCCCTTACCTGCCTCTTCCTTCTTCCTCTCAATTTAATCCTCCCATTCCAGCCTTTCCATTCTCATTTCCCCATAATTATATATTCTATTTCCCCTTCCTTTGGAGATCCTTCCCCGCTCCCTAATCCCTTACTTTATAACTAACCTCTGTGGTTATATAAATTGTAGTATGTCTATCAAAAGCTTAAAACCAAATACACAAATATAAGCAAATACATAGCATATTTTTCATTTTGGTTCTGAATTACCTCACTTGGGGTGACTTTCTTCTAGAGCAAATGTGTATAATTACTTTCTAAGCTAACAAGCCCAGGCTTATACACATGGCTTCCTTAACAGTGCAGCACTGGAGCTGACAATGCGCCTAACAAGTGTCAGCTCTTCTTCCCTCTGACCATTAGAATCTGAAGAAACCTTTGAATACCACCCTAGCCCTAAGGTTTGTCTCCACAAATATCATTTCTTGCCTAAGAATCTGCCTTTCCCACTGTCACTTTTTAACATGAGCACACATTTCTATAAATTAACAGTTTAGTGTAGCTTAATCCATCTTAAGAAGAGAAGCAAGTCTTCCTTTGTCTCCTGTCTGCTCATCCCGGGAAATACCACCTACTGTGTTAGCAGAGGGGGAGACCTAACATCACACAAAGCACAGCATTTTATATTGCAGCTTTGTGTTTAGTTTCTCCATCTAAATCTCTGTGTTTCAGTAAATATACACTTTACTTCTTGCCATAGAAAAAAGATGTACTAAGGGACATTATGAACAATTGTTTCACAATTGTTTTAATGGCCTATTACTTGACACTTTAAAACTAAAGTAACTATGTGTTTGGTTTTCTTCCTTGGTGCTAAGGATTGATCCCTGAGTCCCATATGATAAATATGGGTTAAATTTCCAAACACTTTTTATAAGTATTTTAAACTGAAATAAGAGCCTGTCTGTAGAGGTTGATATAGGGCCCTCTCTCCCTCTCTTTCTCTCTCTCTCTCTCTATGAAAATAGAATATCATTGTAGATATCTATGTTTTTTAAAGAAATTAACAGGAAAGTTTTCAGGATAGTGGAAAGTAGCACAAACAATAGCATGTAATTATTTGGTCATTGTGTTTGTTTAACAATTCTGTTTCCTGGCTTGGTCTCCTATTGGGTGGATAATTTCCAGTATGTCTAAACAGTGAAAAATATAGGAAAATGCTAAAAATACTAGTAAAAATGTTCCCTATGATGTAACTAAAACCTGTTAGTACTGTTGATAGAAATAAATAAGTGAAGAAAATAACAAATGTTGCATGTGTTTGGATGATGTTTGAAAATAGTATACTGATTTCAATGAACAAACAGCAAAGCCCAGATCATGTGAACAAAGTTGTGTATATGTTCTCCATTGTAGATTGTTGCTACATGCACAGACACACACACACAGTTTGACAATTTCAACTGCCCTTTACTACTCACATGTATATTTCTTATCCTTAGGATTTTTTTCTATTATTTGTTCCAGTCTCAAAAGACAAAGCTTTTTTTTTTTTTGTTTTTTTTTTTTTTTTTGGTTGATTAAATTAAAGTAGCATAGATAACAGCTTACAAATGGGAAAGGGTCAATGAATCTTAATTGGATAAAGAAATCTATAACTGCATGAGTAAGCAAATTAACAATAAGGTAGTTCATAATTTTAAAACGATGATTTCATTATGTTGGATAACATTGGAAACTTTCAAAAATACTACACACAAAATATATTTTTTATCATGCTGAACCCGCAACATCTCCTTCCAACTCCACTACATATGTCTTCTTTTTGCTTACACTAATAACCCACCAGACACTACAGGCATAACCAGGTATGTGGGACACAGGAAACCTCACAGAAGTCACATTGCTGATGAAAACTAACTTTCCTTTCCCTGTTCCTATCAATTGCCAATAACACTCAGTAGGAATAGGGCTTTATGCTGTTCCCCAGTTCAAGCTGGAATGCTGACTGGCTTGACCTCATGCAGGCCTTGTGCAAGGTAAACACAGCTGTTGTGAATTGTAAGTATAAGAGCCTT
This sequence comes from Cricetomys ansorgei, assembly GCA_026225945.1. Classification (NCBI taxonomy): domain Eukaryota; kingdom Metazoa; phylum Chordata; class Mammalia; order Rodentia; family Nesomyidae; genus Cricetomys; species Cricetomys ansorgei. The sequence goes on from JAMJFZ010001360.1 coordinate 12,233,879, forward strand.
GACATGTCCAGAAGATACTGTGTTGCAGCAGTCTTCCCTAATCTCTGCCTACTCTAGTCTCCCCACTACATCCTCCAAAATTTCCCTGAACTTTGGGGAAAGAGGGTATGAAAAACATGTCCCAGTTAAAAATACCAACACTTACTCTCTGCACGTTGACCAGTTGAGAGCCTCTGTGTTAACCACTGTTCTTTGCACATAGACAATTAATTTCTCTGAAAAGGACTGAGAGCTTCACTAATTTTTGGGTTTGTATTTAGAGATGTATTTAGAAGGCAGTTTGATACTATGTGCATTTAGCAAAATAATAATAGTAGGTTCTCTCCTAGAGACAATGAGCTCCCCTGTAGTAGTACACTGCTGTGTGGCTCACCAAACAAGACAAGGAGGCATATTCATTGGTGCATACTCTGTCAGTCCTCAGGAGTGTGAAACACTGTTATGCCCAGTACCATGCTCACAGTGAAACCCTGAAGATCTGAGCTCAGGTGTTTTTATTGATTCAGAACTCCTTAAGTGTTCTATTGATACCATATGCAGATCATAAGCAATTAAACATCCCCAATATAAATCCAACACCTGCAAACAATACAAAACTCGAAGACCTAGGGAGCCCAGTGCAAAAAATTTTTTAAACATAATTAAAAATAAACTTCCCGAACATTTCCCCTTTTCTGTATAAGCCAATCAAAAAATTGCTTTATCTCTACAACACAATTTAACACTACACCACCACAACTATTTATAAGAGGAACAATCATGATTATTGCTAATACGCAGGACCAAATGAAACCAAACATCTATCAAGCTTTCTCAGTATCTTTGGACAGCAGTAAAACATTTTCAATGTCCAATTATCAGGAATTCACTCACGATATTCTGGGTGTCTCCAAAGGGCTTGGATCTGGCTCTGCCCTCTGCAGCACGCACAGCTTGTCCTCCAGGTTCTGGCTGGCTCCATTCCACTGCTGCTGCTGTTCTTGGTGTTCATCCCATGGTACTGGCATCTTCAGAACTGCTGCTGTTTTTTCCTGCAATTGGGCTGCAATTTCACCAATGGCCTCTCCTAGGCTCTCTTTATGGTGCCAAGCCTCAATTTCCCCTTCATCTGGGCTTCAACTACCACTGCGGCTGATATTTTACCAATGGCCTCTCACAGTGCCAGCCTCAACTGTTCTTCATGACCACTTCATGCCTTCAAAACCAGAGTCACCTGGGCAACTCCATTGCCAGCACAAGATACCATCTCAGCCAGTTCTAGAAGACAGTTTCTATTTGCTGACCCTTAGAAAACACTTTCCAGATTTTAAGATAGAGTCTCTTTTGCTGGAAAAATATCTAGTCACTTTGTCTGCATTAAGGGTTCCCTCATGGGGTACAGCTCTCATCACCATCATCAGTATCTTGACCACTTGTAGTCAAGTTTATAGGAAAAAAAACTGTTCAGTTTGACTAAATGGCTTTTGGACTCTAAACCATAACTTCCACAATAGCAGGGGATCCTGGGCCAGTGGGAAGAATCTCCAGTTGAAATTTCCAATTGAAACATTCTGGTGGTTTGGCATTCTTTTTCACCACCTTAGACACAAGACCCACTTGGGCTTCATGCACACAAAAAACCATCAACATACACAGTATATATAATAATGTGCTCTGGTTTCCGCTTCCCATGCCCTGGCTTCCACAGCAGCTGGAGGGAGAGTCAGCTCCATGATCAAGAAAAGTGGTTGAAACCTTGCTTCTTTCCTCCTCCCAGCTGCATTTATTGTTTTAACCAAGAAAATGTCTTTCTCTAAAGTCCTTTCTTCTGTGACTCTTGCTTTTGAGCCCTCTTTCTCACTTAATTTTCACAATTTTTTCTTTATAGAGGCTTATTTCCCTTTCTCCCTCTCCTCTTCCTTCAGGAGTCTTCAATTAATACCTTAATCTCTATCCTCTGGTAGCTTCCCTGAGTGTACTTCACCGGACTCTGAGGTCTGAAGTTTCTTTCTCTTCTTCCTTATCTCCACGTTGGATTAGCTGAGGTGATGTCCTGTCCCATGTTGTTGTACCATTTGTAGTAGTTGCTACAATCTTACTTATGTGCATTATAAATACAAAACCTTATTACTTGTCTTTGTTTTTTGATAAACTTTAAAGTTTTAATTTAATTTAATTTAATTCTTTAGAACTAACATTAGTTCTTTTGAATATTGACGAGAAACAGTCATTTCAGTCCAAGGCTGTTGCTTTAGATAGTAGTAACCCCAAATTTCAATCCTAGGTGAAACTGTACCTTAAACCTTGTTGATTGCACTAGGTACAATTTAGCAACGTTTCCATCTCGCTCTGCCTAAAAACAATGTCTGATGTGTCAAGTTAAAAGAAAGAAAGAAAAAACAGGTGTGACTAAAAGAATCAGTATTGCTGACACTGTCCCTCTTGTATGGATAGAAATCAATAATAACAATGACAGTCACCATTATATTGTAGGGAGGGAATTTTTACCATTCATAAAGTCATGTTGAGCTTGTTCTCCATTGCAGTGTCACAGGCTGCTTCTGATAAAAAACACTTTTATCTGCAATTGACTAAGTCATTTATCTTAGTGAGACATCACAGGCTTTAGACGGCATTAGCAAGAAGGTATAGGAAAAGTGTCATCATCTATTATCCTGAGGTCTGCTACTGGGTCTGTGAGCTTCAAGTGGCAGACTCACAAAGACAGTAATGCCATTCATGATTCAAGCACAATTAAGTGTAATATATTGCGAGTATCTGTTTATTTCCTCTCCAAGTGTGGAATCATCTCTGTGTGTGGTGATGACTGGTGTTCTTGGGCTCTGTGCCCTGAGATTACTAATAGCATTGTGTTTGAGCTTCTTGACAAGTTTTCTGATAACTTTCAGTGTGGTATGGGTAAATTTAGCCAGTATCTATATAACTATGTGACAAATTGAAGCCTATTCTCAAGATAGTTTTTCTTCCACATTTTGAATGCCTGGATAATACAAATTGCAGGCACAAAGCCCCTCTTTCAAATGAAATTCTAGTGAAGTCCCTTAAAATACAACTTCAACAAATAGGACATATAACTTCACAAATATCTTCAATTGAGTAAATAAAAATACACAGAAAAATGGTTCTATCCTTGGTTTCAGAGGCAGGACAAAATATAGTTGTTGCAATATTATCAATATTGATTTTATTTATACATTAACAATTACTAGAATATTTTTTGTTACAGAACTTACATTTTAAAATAGATTTTCTGCTTAGGCTTTTCCATATTGATCATAGATCATTTCCCATTAGCCTCTGGCAATTCATTTACATTTCTTCAATTTCTGTGCTAGTCTTTCTGTTTGTACATTTACTCTCTAATATTTTCCTTCTGTTTAGCACTGAGATTCAACTTTTGCCTGCTAATATATTTTCATAAATTTATATTAATATAGTATAAGATAAATTAATATAATTTAAATGTATAAATTACTTCTATATCACTACTAAAGTTTATCAGAAATTTTATTCATTGGTCCACCACTTTTATCTTCTTTAACTTAAATGGGAGAGAGTCACTAAGACAGGAGAGCACAGTAGTGTATGAATAAGCCTTATAGAAATCTACTTGTTTGTTATCTAACTTTAAAAAAATAATATTTATTAAAGGAGTATCAAGTTTGACCAAGAGTAGCCTGTATGACCAAATGGTATTACCACCAGAAGAAATGTGTTATATAATGAAAATCACAGAGCTAGCTAGCCTCAAGATACCTCCCTAAAAGTTATTGGCTAGGAAGGCCATAGAAGTCTCCAAAACAACATAGCATATTTTTATTCCTCTTAGTTGAGCATTATAATTAAATGATAAGATCCTTCTGCTGAAGATACCATCCATGTTGCTTATAGGACAATGAGAAGTCAGTCTCAACTGACCGGGAGGCTTTCTCCCTGATGTCTAGATTTTATGGTACTAGAAGCTGTTGCAGGCTACAAAAGAAAAGGCATCAATGGTCTTTCTTACTGCAGGACTCTGAATGTTACAGTACCAGCCAGTTGACAAAATGTACCTACTGGTGGAATAATGGCATGATAGGTAAACAAATATTTCCTTATTGGATTTGGACCTGACCAAAAGAAGGGGTTTTATGTACAGTACTGTAACCTAGTCAAAAGCTCATTACCAGGGAGCTCACAGGCTCAAAGGGAAATCTTACTGTCAGTGTTTACTAAATGATCATGTTGTCAACCACCCCCCCCAGGAAAAATAGTAATTATATCATTTTGTTTTATGTGTGTATTTTCCCTACATGTATGTATGTACAACACAGATGTGCCTGGTACCTCCAGAGGCCAGAAGAGAGTGTTGGATGCCCTGGAACTGCAGTTTCAGATGGTTATAAGCCAACATGTTAATGTTACAAACTGAGTCCAGGTCCTCTGCAAGAGCAACAAATGTTCTCATAACTACAAAAATATGTCCCAAGCCCTCTTCTTACTATTTATGCTTATATCCATAGATATGTGCTTCTTTCAACTTTAGAGGGGAAAGTAAAAGTTTATTTTTCAGTGGGTAGCGGTTAATTCAGAGACTAATATTCAAATTGCTAAGAATAAGTAGCTCTGAGTATTCAACCATAGAGGACATCTCGATCAACCCCTCTCATCAAGGCTCAGAGAATATCTCACAAGAGTGGGCTCATATAGTCCAAGAGCTAGAAGAAGAGGAGAGCTGTAAAATACTGTCTCTTAAGTATAACATCTTTGATGCACACATAAACTCACAGCATCTGTAATACTTGAACAAGATCAAGCTAGTCAAGATTAAAATGAGTTGAGGAGGAATCCTTAAAGCCCCAACCCTATCTAAAGAGCTGTTAACTGCTGATTGCTACTAAAGAGAGGAGACTAGCTTTTCTGTGGGAATGTGCCAAGCAGTAGGTTGTCCACACCTCTCTGGATGCCCCACACACATTCATATATGGTCAACATTAATTGGTCTCAGGAGACTTGAATAATGATGATGATAATAATAAAAATAATAATAATTAATAATAATAGTAATAATAATAATAATAATAATAATAATAATAATAATAAACACATATATAAATAAAACAGAACATCAGTTGGGAGGATATCCTAGTTAAGGTTACTATTGCTGTTTGGGAACATCATGACCAAATGGAAGTTGGGGAAGAAAGTGTTTATTTGGCTTATACTTCCACATCTTAGTCAGAACAGGAACTCAAGCAGGGCTGGAATCTGGAGGTAGGAGCTGATACATGGGCCATGGAATGGTGCTGCTTACTTGCTTGCTGCTTGTAGCTTAGTTGGTCTGCTTTCTGATAGAACCCAGGGGCATTAGCCCAGGCATGGTATCATCCACAATGGCTGGACTCTCCCCTATCACTAATTAAGAAAATGTCCTAAAGGCTTGCCTACAGCCCACTCTTATGAAGAAATTTTCTTAATTGGGGTTCCCTCCCCTCAGAAGACTTTAGCCTGTGTTAACATAAAACTATCCAGCACAAAGGAAGTTGGATTGGCAGGTCATAGGAGGAATGACAAAGATAGTACACAAATACAAACACACATACACATACACACACACACATTGATTTTCATACATATACAAATAACTTGTTGAATCTGTTTTGTTGGAAGTGTGTATATAGTTTGAGGTTGACCATTTTACATTGGAAGACCAAAAAGAGGCTAATTTCTGGGAGAAGCAGCTGTCTATAATTCTTTGTGTAGGGATGAGACTCTATGAATTTTTCCTCTTTCAATGTCTATTAATATTACCATTGTTTTGTAAGGACAGACCTAAAGTAGCCAAACTTTAGCCAGGCTTTTAACATCTCTGAAAAGTTTAGGCCTGTTTCCTGTTCCCAGAAAAGGAACAGCCAGTTCTCAGAATAACCATAAAATATGGGCCATGGTCCAATGGCTCCAGGTGTGGAATTTCCCCACCCCACACCTGTTGCCAAATGCTTAGAAAGTCCCACCCAATCAGATTGCACAATCAGATTATGCCCCATATTCTGTTAAAACTCTATAAAAACAAGATGAAATTTTGCTTCTGGGTCACTCTTCTATTCTGACTTTTAGGATATGTGAGAGTTGACCCCAATGCGTTGGTTAATAAACCTCTTGCTTTTGCATCGATCTCGAATCCTGGTGGGGATTTCTGAGGGTTTCCTTCTGCCGTTCCCTTACAGTTTAGGTCTTGTTTATGCAGTAATTTATAGGAGATACTGTTTTACAGCAGACTTCCTCATATTCTAGCTCATACTATCTTTCTACCTCATCTTTCTGGATGGCCCCTGAGTCATAGTTACAGGAGCTGTGATATAGATGTACTCATTGGAAATGGGCTTCCCACAATTTGTTGATCTCTGCATTGCATCCAGTTGTGGTTTTCTGTGATGATCTCTATTTTCTGTAAAAAGAGGCGGTTTTGTTGAAGGATCATGGCTATACTTACCTGTGGGTATGGAGATATGATTCAGAATATAGCAAAGAATTACACTAGTTAAACAAAGAGGCAGTGGTAGATTCTTTTACTAAGCTCTATAATCTCACTTGCTTTGGGAAGGTGACTGAGTTTCCAGTACCAAACATAATTTCTTTCCTGCTGATTGATTAGGCCTTAAGTCCAACTGCATGACTATTGGTTGCCAACAATATGTGAGTGCTTTGCTTTACTACCTGTACTTATATCTTGCCATGCTGGTACTTATAGTTCACAGGTATTGTAGCTGGGTAGACTATTTGATTGGTTCCCTCCTTTGGCAATTTGTTGTGATAGGAACAAAGCCTGCCGCTAAATGGCGTGTATGGGCAGCTTGCTCGCCAAACAGCCTGCATACATGGCACACATGCGTGCTGGGCTCCCACTTAGGGCTGGCCCAGGACATACCCGAGGATGCCTGGTGATAAGCCCACCTTTGAAGTATGCACAGTTAAGCCTCCCTGTTAGAGCCAACCTGAAAATAAACCTGCCCAGGAGCCTAGAGAAAGATAATATGGCGAGATGCAAGCCAATGCGAAAGAGCCACAACATCAGCCTGCAATCCAGGAGCCAATATTGGAGTTAGACCATATGAAAAGAGCTTCCAGGTCAAATCCAGTCCAAATCATCTGAGTCTTATGTCCTAAGTATACAATATCTTCAGCAACAGGGGCCTACTCTAAATTCCTGAGAGGGAACCAAGAACTACACCAATAACCTGAATTGTTTTAAGAGGCACCTGGATTACTTTAACTATTTGAAAGGAGGCTTCTTATGATTTGGTACTGGGTTTTTGTTGCTCTATGGATTATATTGGATACATTTTAACTCAAGTGGTTTAACTTCCTAGAAGATACATACCTACACATACATGTATATGCATATATGTATATTGGTATGTATGTGTGTGTATGTATGTGTGTACTAATATACTTTTATGTATTATGTATTGTTTTAGTAAATATAAAATAATATAATTTCATGAGGATTTATCAAACAGTCTTTTTGTCACTTGGCCCTTCTCCCTAATTGGATCCCCCCTCCCCATTATTCCATTTCACATTTCATAATATCTGTTTCTCTCCCAAGCCATCTCCCCATCTATGATTGCTTTATACGTTCCAGGTTTCTGTGGTTACTCCATGTTGTATGGTAACATCTGAGGCTTTAGATCTAGGAGTCACACTAAAGAAAGAATATGAGACATTTGTCTTTCTGGATCTGGATTATCTCACTCAATATAATCGTTTCTTGGTCCACCACTTACCTGCAAATTTCATAATTTCATTTTTTGTCACAGATGAGTAGCATTCCATTGTAAATATGAACAACATTTTCATGATCCATTCATCTGTTGAAGTACGATTAGGCGGTTTCAATTTCCTAGCTATTGTGAATTGGGCAACAGTGAATACTGCTGAGCTGTGGAGTATGTTATCAAGTCCTTTGGGCATATGCCAAGGGTCATATGGTAGATTTATTTTTAGCTTTTGGAGAATTCTCCATATGGAATTCCAGAATGATTGCACAACTGTGCATTTTCACCAGCAGTAAATGAAAGTTCTTGTTTTTTCACTACCTCCTCGCATCTGTTGTCAGTTGTTTTGATATTTAAAGTCCATATTTATTAGTCAAAATGAATACATTTGTATTCTTTTGTATACATATACATATTTATACTTTCAGTAATCAGAGAATTTTGGAGAAATTTTTGGCTTGAAATGACAAGGTAAAGGCTGTGATTCAACAAATACAATAATATAAAACTATATGCATCATTTGTTGTTCATTTTGCTATTGATCTTTATTAAAGAACAATACTGTGATGATAAGGTTGTTCATCTATACTGGAAAAGGCACAGGTTCTTCTGTTCAGTGCAGGGACCTCTAAATATAGGGGATAGCTTTATGGAATAGAATATGAATATTACAACTTTTGTTTCCTCAGTCTAAAAAGTATGATGAGAGGTGGCAGAGTCTAGATGCTGTGCTGGAAGCAGGAAGGCACCAGAATCAAGAATCTCATTAAAACAGACTTCCTCATTCAAACTCACTTTCTCTCTTCTGTTCTCTAATGTATTAAATTTGGGGAAATCTAGCAGAAACCAAAGGCAGCTCCATTGGATCATTGCCTTGTTAGGGTAGACACATTCCATCAAGGAGCCTTACTTGCATATATTCTTCCTTCTTTCTAAAGGAAAAAGAAAAGTCGTGTAGTGTCCATCAACCTATGATCAGGGATATAAAATCTCATACCATTGAAACAGTACTATCCCGTCTCAATGACATTTTCATTTCATTAAAATGTAGCAGTCAACTTCTTTTCAACTCAATGAAATCTAGAGTCAAAGTGTATATTCAATATATCCACAATTGACTAATATTTTTCAGCTTTTAAGGGAGTTAGAGTTGTAGATTAAAAATCCTATTATTTGCAATAACATGGATGAACATTGGGAGGTATTATGTTATATGAGAAACATTATAAAATTTCCATATGATCTCATTTACATGGGAATCCATGTAATCCATTTTACATGTAATCCATGTAAAAAAGCTGATCTTAGAGAAGCAGAGGGTGTGATACCTATGAGAGAATACGGTAGAAAAGCAGAGGGAAAAGGCACATGTTGATAAAATGGTACAAATCTTAAGAGGGAGAGTAAGCAGTGGTGGTATGTTTCATAGGATGTAATTAATTAAGTAGAAATATATGTTGTATTTCAAACTTGCAAAAGGAATAGCTTTTAAATATTTTTACCATATATATTCAAAACATGACTATATCAGTTGATGACTTTATGAGTTTGTCTAATTTAAACATTCTATATTATAAACCTATGTCAAAATGTTTCAGTAAGCTCCCAAAACATGCACAAGTGTCTTGTTAATTAAAAAATAACATTAGAAACACAATCATAAAAAGTATTTTCCAAGTACATATAATTTTCTTCATATTGAGGATTTTATCTCCTATATTCACAGAACATTTCAGTGAGTGACACATGGGATATGGAAGAAAGCACCACATGAATATGTTAGCATATATAAACCTCCCTGGGCTTTGAACCCATGTAGTGCTTTCTCTAGGAGAAATGCCAACTCATAAGTAACCTCTTCTAGTCTACCAAACTGCCCTGGGAAGGAAGTATACATGTGACAGTATTTTGGAAGGGGTACCTTCTGAGTGTTTAGTAGACTGTCTTTTGTGAATGTTTGCAAAACTAGAAAGAGACTTATTGCTTTGAATTCTGTGTTCATGTTTGATCATTCATATTATTGTAAGTCCCAAAGCAGATATTCAGTACAACTTGGCAACATTAGTGGAATTCTGTGAACTGGTTACAGGAATTTGAAACTCAAATGTCTCCATTATTCTTCAGTAAAGAAATCACACACAGGAAAAATTATTTTATCATTGGAAATAATACTAAAATCTTTATGTATTATATAGAACTTTAGTATTTACAATATTGGCTTGTTAGCTGTACTTAATGAAGAAAGTTGGCTTAAAGAAACACTAAACTGAATTATTTTCTCTTTATAAGTGCTGCATGTATAGCTTAAAAATTAAAATTTCTAATCAGCATTTCCTTTTCTGTCCACTACAATGCACCACACTGCTGAATAATTGATGAGTTCTGCTATTTCTGTTATCTCAGAAGTTTTGAGCCTGGTAATATTGCATCATCCCCTCCAACATAAGACACATTTCTATTTTCAATAATTCAAAAATTATAAATATTCTTTTAAAAGAGAAAATTAAGATTAAGACTTGTGCCAATTACAGAACATAGTTACGTGTTAAAAGATGTCACCTCAAAATATGTCATATTGGACTAAACATTCTTTTAAGCTGAAGGCAACTATGAGGTTCAACAGGTACAGAAAATATTTTCTTTTCTTCCCTTAATAAGCTAAAAGCAGGTCAAAAAGTTCCCTTTACAAAGTTACCTCCTTCTCTCTCTGGCAAGAAACTTATCATTGAAAAAGAGTTAACTTCTTTATGAGTTTATGTTAACCAGCATTTCTGAAATAAACATTATAATCCCTAATATATTCATACTTGAGTCCCTTTATGTTTTATTGTCTGTATGTGACTTATCCCTTTTTCTTCATATATATATATATATATATGTATATATATATAGCATGTGTATGTATCATATATACATATACATGCATTATATATAATCTCATATATGTGAGATTATAATTTAATTATATTTCTCCCCTCCCTTTCCTCCCTTCAAACCCTCCTGTATACCTTTTCCTTCTCTCCTTTAAATTCATGCCCTCTTTTCACTAATTGCTATTGCATGTGTATATGTATATGGCATGTATATATATGTATTTGATGTTTGTGTATATGTAAATTATATATATATATGTATATATATATATTCATTCTGCATAATGTTAGTTGACCACTTGACACAGCATGTGAAATGCTGAATCTCAGGACAAAAAAACATCTCAAAAGTAATAGTCAAGTCATCTTATCATGGACGCATAGAACTGGATTCCATTCTATTACCATAAAATTAATAAAACAAGAAAAGAAACAAATCTTAAAATGATCTTTTGTTACACCACTTGCTTGATTTTCCTCTTCTATGACCTTCTGTAAATATAAACTATTAACTAAACTGGACACTTTTGTTTCTGTTATGCTATCCTTTAGTTGTTTCATGGACAAACTTTTAGTTATTTAATATAGAGATTAGAGGACATTTTTTCTCTCAATACAGTGAAATGACTCTGGAGGCTGAGGCAAGGGGATGGATACTGAAGGCCAGCATAAGCCACATAATGAAACTTTTTATTTCTCCCTCTCTACCCCACTCTCAAAAGTGTGTGTGAGTGTGTGTGTGTGTGTGTGCGTGTACTTTAAATTGTGAAACATTTGAGACGTCTCAATATATTTCCAGTGATCTACCTACTCCTAGAGGCTTTTAACTAACACTTTTAACATGTTAAACTATGTCAGGCATCTCTGGTGATACTTTAAAATGTCAAGATGTATGGAACAAGTACATTTCTAAAATTAATGTCACCTATTCTGTTTCCTTAAATAACAAGAAATACAAGCCTTAAGTAATCATTGGTGTACAGATGGAGAAAGCTGAGGACTATGAATGAGGATGCCATCACATTTCTTATTTTATGATTTCCATTATATTTGACCTAGTTCATAAATCAATTGATTATATTAGAAATAAAAAATAGCATCATAAATTTCACATCTTAGTGTCTGATGATAATTCCAGAGAGTTTTTCAAGAAAAACAATAGCATTTAAAAAAAATTTTAACCAGCCAGTATGGTGATTTCTCCCAATGTCATATCTTCGGTGCCCTACCAATGATATCATTTGATAGGTCCAATGCCCACTTAACTATATAGCAGAGTTTATACCTATGACTCATTTGCATGGTCTCTGCTTTTATGATCCCATCTGTAGAACAATAGATAAATCATCATAAACTTGACTAAGTGTATCCTATGTGCATCTGCTTGACGATACTCAATATGATTGACAGATAACAATAAAAGGCTATTGGACGAGGTATCAATATTGACAGGTGAGTGTCATACAACCAGTGATATTTCAGGGGTGGTCAGGATACAGATGGGCTGAAAGAAAAATGATGCTATCCAATGTAAATAGGGACAGAAAGGGCAGAAAGAACAAGACAGTGTGACATCTGTGTGTATGTGTGCATGTGCATGCAGAAGGGAAAGTAGGAAAGAATATCTCTGCTGTGGAAGATTGTTTTTACTTGTGTTTAAAATAATTGTTTTTGAGCGCTGTTGGACAAAGGGATACAAAAGCCTTGGCATTTTGTATTGTTTGCAGGTGTTGGATTTCTGTGGGGGACATTTAACTGCTTAAGATCTGCACATGGTATCAGTAGAACACCTAAGGACTTCTGAATCAATAAAACACCTGAGGGCAGACGCTCAGGGTTTGACTGTCTGGGTTGGTGCTTGCCATGGCAGAGGTTCCCTCTGCTGAAGACTGGCAGGGCTTCCACATATGAAAATGCCTCCTTGTCATCCTTGCTATACACACAGCAGCTAAACTCCTACAAGTAGCATACCAACATGGGGTACAACATCATGACAGCTAATCAAACGTGGCAACAAGGAATAAGAGAAAGAAACTCAAGACCTCAAAGAGTTTGGTAAAGTATGGTCAGAGAAGCTACTAGAGGATAGAGATGAGGGTATTAATTGAAGGCTTCTGAGGAAGAGGAAGGAGAGAAAGGAAACAGCCACTATGAAGAGAAAATTGTGAAAATTAAGTCAGAAAGAGAGCTAAGAAGTGAGTCACAGAAGAGAGGCCTTTAGAGAAAGACATTTTCATGGTGAAAACAGAGAGTTCAGCTGGGAGAAGGGAAAAAGCAAGATTCTATCTGCTTTTCCTAATCATGGATCTGATGCTCCCTCCCACAGCTGGCGGCAGTCAGGGAACAGGAAATGGAAACCAGAGTGTACCTTTGTATAAACTGAGTTTGTCAATGGTTTCTTGTATGTGTAAGGCCCAAGTGGGTCATGCATTTGAGGTCTATGAAGAAGGTTGTATTTTTCCTCTTAGAGGTAGAGAAAAAGAACTCCAAACCACCAGAATATTTCAACTAGAGATTCTTTCCACCACTCCAGGACTCCCTGCAGTTGTGGAAGGCAAGGCTTAGATCCAAAAAGCTGCTTAGAAAAACTGAACTATTTTCTTTTTCTGCAAACATGTCTATAGGCGGTCCTGATAAAACACATATAATGTGGTGATGAGAACTCCACTGACAAGGGAAACCTTACTGTAGACAAAGTGACCAGTTATTTTTCCAGCAAACTAGACTCTATCTTAAAACCTGGAAAACATTTCCTCAGGGTCAGCATACAAAAACTGTTTTCCAGACCTGCCCAAGATATTGTCTCGTGCTGGCAATTGAATTTGGAACTGTAAGAGTTAACCCAGGTGGTGTTGGTTTTGAAGGCATCAAGGGGTCATGGAAAGCAGCTGAGGCTTGGAACTATGAGAGGCCAGGAGAGGTCATTGGTCAAAGTACAGCCTCATTAGCATTTGAAGGCCCAGAATGAAAGGATTATTTTTAAAAATCGAGGCTTGGTTTTTCAGCTGTCCACAGACATTGTGAAAAGCTTGATAGATGTTTGCTTTCATTTGGTCCTGTGCATTAGCAACTCTCATAATTGTTCCTCTTATAAGTAGTTATGCTGGTGTAGTGTTGAATTGTGTTTTAAAGGTAATGTATTTTTTTTTATACAGAAAAGAGTAGTTGTTTGGGAAGTTTATTTTTAGTTGTGTTTAAAATAATTGTTTTTGAGCACTGTTGGAAAAAGGGTTGCATAGACCTTGGCATTTTACATTATTTGCAGGTGTTGGATTTATGCGGGGGATGTTTAATTGCTTATGATTTGCACATGGTATCAGTAGAACACCTAAGGAGTTCTGAATCAATAAAACACCTGTGGGCAGAAGCTCAGGGTTACACTGTTCAGTTAGGTGGTGGCTAGAATGGTGCTTTCCTCTGCTGAGGTCTGGCAGAGTTTCCACATGTTAAAACTCCTCCTTGTCATCCTTGATAAGCTGCCACAATAGGTGTACTGCTATATATCTCACTATTAAAGTGTTACTCACTGTAAACAGTACATTTATGTTAAACAATAGGAGATGATTTTATAACTTCTTAGTTTCAGTATGATTATTGAATACCAAACTTGTCTTTTCATCCATTTCACATTGATAGGTCTATACAATAACACCGACATCATATCAAGGAAGAATTCACTACTTTTTATGGTTTTCATGCGTTTTTGTTTTTTCCTTTTCTTTTTATGCTTCTTCATAGCAAATTATGAAGCACTGAAAAGAGAGTGTCCAATCAGAACAAAATCTTGGACCCATTTTAAGGTACCATGTAAAATAAAAAATATAGAGAAACTAGCTGAGCCCATTATTTATAACATGGCCCAAGAACAGATTGCTGTGGCTTGTGATGCACAATAAACAGTTGCATCTCTGCAATGCTTTTTGCTACACCTTCAGTTCTTCCCATTACTATTGGAAGCCATTGGCTAGAGTTCATCCAGCGATCTGGTAGGATTTCCCCCCTTGCTTTGCAGTTCTTATAAATCATTAGATATGGCTTAATAGGTCCTCATTATTTTCCTTAATCAATTTGAACTTTCAGTTCTGCTCTTTAAAATTGTCTGTTCTGTTTGTGATCTGATCTTGTGACCAGTAGTTTCTGAGAATATGTTCTTTTAACTTATTTTTTCAAGAATTTATGAATAGAGTCAATCTGAAAAGAACAGGAATAATATAACAGAAATAAGATTTTTTTAAAATATTTTAATTATCTTAGCCCTATAGACTTTGGTAAGTGTTCTTTTGTAAATACATGAAAAATGCTTGACCCCATAATTACAGAATGCTGTAGATCTCTTTACAAGAGTTTGTGCCTGAAGAATTTCATACATGTCAGGACACAGTCAACTAACTATGTGGAGAGCTATATAGATGGAGAGATATCTACAACAAATATAGGAACCTCACACACAAAAAGTCAAATGAGGATGATGATCAGTGTGGCGGAATGGAGAAACAATGAAGCCATCACTCAGTTGTGATGCATGGACGTCCACTGGGGTCCATGCTAAGCTTCAGTGCTGGAGGTGAGCAGACCTTGCCTAAGATGATGTGATGATCTCATATGTTCCCACAGTACCAAAATTTTCAAATAGTTATTCCAATATCCTAATTTCTGATATTTATTAAATATTAAAATTTAAAAGAAATAATGGCATTAGAAGGAGAAAATGTAAGTGCTATATGAAATATCTTGAATTAAAAGTCTAGGAAAGGCTCTCTCACAAGACTTTTGAGTATGATTTAAAATGAAGCAGTTCAGAAAAAATCTAGGCGATATTATAAAAGGTAGAGAATAGTCTGTCAAAATAAATGAAGAAAGGCAAATGTGGTGTATTCTGGAATTAGTGGTATTTCACTTAAGAGCAGCTTTTGTCAAGACAACCTGACATAGAAAATGATCTGTCCTACAGTGGAATTCACAGAGATTCCTGTGGTGTAGAAAAGGGGAATGAGTTCAGGAAGCAAGCAGTAAAAGATGTTTAAAATTAAAATGTCTTTAAATTTATGTTCTTGATGATGGTCTGCTGGCATATATGTGCAGTAGGTGTCATGATGGTAGAGAATTACTATGTGAGAGAAAAAACACACCTTAAAACTAAAATTAAGACTTCTCCCCATCTCCTGAATATGCTTTTGGTCCATGCTTTAAAATTAAAAACTTCTTTCGGGGTAAAGAGCCATATGTATAATACTGAGCTCTATTGTGTGCTTGAGCTATGTTATAAGCATTTAATTTTTAAAACAAAGTTGCTAAAATGGCTTTCATGCAAGCACAAGATAATAGCAGTTATACAGATTAGAAAAAATTGCAATGCATCTCTTCAGGATGCAAAGCAGGTGCCACTACATCTCTGCATGTGTATAATGTATAATGTAAATGTGTAAGCCAATGCTTATGCATTTTAAATGTAAATTGTTTTCTTTTAAGAAAAAATATCATTTTGAATATGGATGCCAAGGCATTATACATTTATGTTTCATTTTCTTGTGTTGTAAAACTCATTTTCTACCAGTAATGAGAGTTTCATGAAATATTGCAGTGTTTATATCAAATCTGGCTTTTAAAGAAGAAGATTTACATAAACTAAAGCATGGGTCTCTCTATTTCTATTTTTTGTTCTTTGTAACATTTTGTGCAGGTTTATTATGATTTTACCTATAGATACTTTAAATATGCTTTGAATACAAGGGGAAAATAAAAATTTGAAAGTGAAAAAGGTGAGTTATCATGAGAAAATCTTAAATAAGTTTTAAATGTTGGATAAAATTATCTGGTAAGTCTTCAAGTCAAATCAAATCCATGACATTTTAGGGTGTGAATTAGTGTTGAGTTTTCTAAACTCTCTCCATAATTATCATAGTCCTTGAGGTGTGGATATCATACTTACAGAATGTTGCCCTTGAAATAAGCAGCACAAGCATAGCTCAGATGTCTTCACATGAGCATTTATATGAGCAATTTCTCTACAAAAGAAATCCAAGCCTGGCATATTGAGTAATACTTCCAATTGCTATATTTTCAACATATCTTGCTGGGAACAGTGCAGGTGAACAGCAGCCAGCATTGGAGCTTAAGTGGTTCAGCCTATGTTTAGCAGAGTGACAGTAGATTTTTGCCTTGACCTTCCAGGGGATTGTCTCTTTGAATGTCCTTTGCCTTTGCTGGATATCACTGTGAAATATTGTGCTTGTTGATACCATGGTCTCCTTATGTCTCTTGTGGTATGAAAGTTCTATGGGGTCTCTAACCCCTCACTGGGCAGTGTTACTGGCACACATAACGATGGTGGTGATTTTTCCTCTGGCAAGGGAATGATACTCAGTTAAACTAGTGATTCAACTGAAACTCCAGAAAGAATATCTAAAAAACATGTATAGTAAAGAACAGTAGGTGTTTTTTCACATACAGTTACAGGATTAGATTAAGATGTTTCACCAGCTGCCTTAGAATTAGGAACTTAGAAAACATATTTTTGATAGGGACTTGTTTGCTCAGGGTTAGGAAAGCTAGAACAAAGAAAGCTTAATGCTAGGATCCACAAGTTTCACCTATGGAGAATAAACTCATGATTCAAGAAACAACAAATGAGTTTCAGTGACCATTGTTAGGCTTGAACTTCCTTGACTACAAATAAAATTGATTCTTTCCTGATTTCTATAATCAAAAACTTACTGATTAGTTTGGGGTGTACTTTGAGGATAAAGAGCTGTAAAGCAGATAGATTCTCCTTTCACCTGAGAAAAGGAAAAGGACCATTGACTTAAAGGTTTCTAGTTATAATAAATTTGTTTCACTGTGTTAACTAAATAAGAATTGTGTTAGGTTAGGATACCATGATGTGTACTCATCTTCTAGCAACCATGACTTTGACCTACCAGCTACAATATAAACTGTCTGTGAATTACTTTGCTTGCTTAAAATCTGTTTATCTATAGTAGAAAAATTATTGCTTATAGGATATAGATGTATTGTGGGAAGAAAATATTTTGGAAACTAGGTGTTCAGTTGAGTTTTAAGATAACATATTTTTTTAAATTGGAACTTGTAACCATTGAAATGTAAAACCTGTAATCATTGTGTAAAGTTTAATTTTATGATTAAGATGTGATTGTATTGTGATCTTTCCCTATGATGAGTTTTGTCTAAAAAATATATAAGTTATACAGGAAAAGAGACAGACAGTAGTAGGAATAAAAGAAGTAGAAGTAGGAAAAGAAGAGAGACAAGAAACAAGAGAAGGGAAGAAGGAAGGTTGCAAGATGGTGTGTATGTGTGAGAGAGAGATCTATGTGTACTGGAGTTATGCTCCTTCCATAAGGAAGAAGAAGCTTACAAAAAGGAAGCTTATAAGATATATGAGTGATAAGTGTGTATGTTGGAGCTTTGCTTCTTACACAAGAACAAGAGGAAGCTTACAAGATTGTGTGTGTGTGTGTGTGTGTGTGTGTGAGAGAGAGAGAGAGAGAGAGAGAGAGAGAGAGAAAGAGAGAGAGAGAGAGAGAGAGAGAGAGAGAGAGAAAGAGAGAGAGATTTTATGGGAAAATGTAGTTAAAAATAATTTTAAATAAGAGAAAGAAATTGTACAGAGAGAAAAATCTTGAATTGTATACAGAGGAAAAAAGCTTGAATAGAAACAGAGGAAAAGATAAAATCCCAAATAGAGAGCTTGCTTTGACCCATCCAGAAGACTTATTCCTGCTTTCTCCCACCAACATCATACTCCTGTCTCTCCATCTCCTGGCCCTTAGTGCTGGATCTAGTCTTTGAGAACTTCTGTTGTAGTTAATACAGGATTGTGGTTTCTAATATATATATCATATGGAGAGGGGAGTATTTTGTATTTTTTAATTGTTTATGTGTATGCTTGCTCATCTATATAGCTATCATGTATGTAAAATCCCATGGAGTCCAGAAGAGGGCATCAGATTCCCTGGAGGTAGAGTTGTGGGTGGTTGTAAACTGCCATGTTGATGCTAGAAACTGAATCTCTATCTTCTGCAAGAGCAGTAAGCAGTCTTATTACTAAGACATTACTGTAGCCCTATATCTTCAATCTTAAATGTAATCACAACCCAAAGGCCTCTGTGTCCACACATGCTTCCCATCCCATGATGCTACTGGAATGTGAGAGACCACCAAAGAGGTGGGACCTACTAAGAATGGGCTAAGAAATTGGAGGCTGATCTTCAAAGGAACTCCACTTTCTTCTCTTTCCTCTTCATTATGGGCCATCATTTGTTGAGTATTGTGTTTCCCTATGTGCTCTTGATGTGATGTACTAATACACTATATGCTCAAAAGCAATGGTGCCAATAAGACATGTACTCAAAAGTTTAAAAAGTATATTTAGAGAATATAACCCTTTCTCTTTATGAATGTGTTTATCGTAGATATCACTTACAGTAACATAAAACTGGTATCTTTTTGCAGAACAAACAAGCAATAAAGCAAACAGAACAGGTTCCTCAGATGTCAGTAGGTCATAAACAGCAGAAGTCCTTTTCAATCGTGGAAGTAGGTTTTATTTTCACCATCAGAGGGAACAGACTCTCTTGGCTATAGAGTCAATGTGTGGCTAAATTTGTGAACTAAAATTTGTTAACACTGAGAGTATCTCTGAAGACATTGTTCAACTGTTAGGCTAAGAGGCAGAGTGGGAAAAGATAAGCTTTTAACAAATCCTCTTTAGTCAAAAATACAAGCAAAATCATTTTTTTTTTTTTGGTGAGCATGCAATGGAAAGGATTTGTCCTCAATGTGTGTAAGTGTGCGTGTTTTCCTAGTGTCATGACTGCTTGTGATAGGGACAACTTTGGTTATGTGTCATGGGCTGTGTATGATGATGAAGTGAGAATTCTTTGTAAATCATATTCTTCGTAGCGGTTCTACAGCCTGAATTTTAATGTCGATAAGCATTTTTATTAATGTGATAGTTTCCTCAAGACTGGATTTTCTTGATGAAGTATTTCTTTGATTTAATCAAAATAAAGATTATCTCTGTCATTTTTTCTATGAAAAAAATTAATACTGAAAACTTAGAATGAAATAAACTTTTGAGAACATTGATTATATTTTCACATATTTTTCTGTTTGAAGACTTATTTATTTGAACCCTTGTTATTAAAAGACTTTAAAATCATGATTTTTAAGCAATGTATTTATTTTTACAAAAAATCATTTTCTTCTTCTTTAGCTAATTGATTTATCCACACTTCTTTTATGGAAATTCCATGTTCATGTCCCATACCAAGTCAAGGTAATGCACAGATACACAGCTCCCTGGGTCAGCAAGTATTTACTGTTTGTTGGCTTGCTTGCTTGCCTGCTTACTTGTAAGAGCATTGACAAGCTCTTGTTATATTATCAGTGTAACTCTGAATTCTTTGTCTTAAGTGATCATTCTACCACAGGTTTCCCAGCATCTGGTACTATAGGTGCACGATACCATGCCCAGCTTATTTCTTTTCTACTTTGTTACTTTATGTTTTAGTTTTACCTTGTGACATCCTGACATATTTAAATAATTGACAAAGTAGATTAATTATGAATTCTTGTGAAAAAATGAAATTCAGAAACAATAAGTATAAATAATTTAATGCAAATCAGAAGATATTTGATTACTTTTTATTTAAAAGGCAGTAAAGAAAAATAACATATCTTGTACATGTGAAAAATAGTTTAGCAAAGACTATAATTGCCCTAGTCAGTTCAGGGAGAAACAAGAAAATGAAGTTGATTATTTATAAACAGTAAAAATTTGTTTCCCATAATAATTATGCATGAGTTATCAGACAAATTTATGATTTATGACAGCTACTGGAAGGTTCTACACAAAGATCGTGCCTTGTTTCATCATCCTCTGAGGTGGAAGGGGAATGTTGTATCCTCACACGGCAGAAGAGAAGGAAAGGCAAAAGATTCAACCTACATGTACTAACATCATATAGGTATACTCACAAGGTGAAAAGAGGGTAGAAGGGAGTTGCATCTTCCCAAACCTCATGAGTAAGGACATCGGTTCATGACTGACTCATCTAAACATCCTGCCTCCTGCCTGGTACCATCATATTCCAGATAAAATTTCAGTGCATGAATGTGGGAAGGCACCAGGATTCAAAGAACTCAGTTCTGCCCCTGACCACACAATGTGCATTTCCTTCTCACACATAAACTACATTCACTCTATCCCAATCATTCCAAAAGTTTTAACTTCTTCGAACATCAACTTTAATATCTGTGTCTTCAGGATCATTTAAACCAGGTATTGGGGAAATGCACAGTGTGAGCCATTGCCATCTTGAGGCAAACTCACTTTAAGTGTAACCCTGTAAGTTCAAATACTTTAAGTACTTCTAAGCATGGGATAAACACTCACATTCAAAGACAGAGACATAACCAAAATGAAATGGTATAAATAAGCTCCCTAGTAAGATCAAAGACCACAAATATAAGCAATAAGGCTTAGCTCTCAAAAACTGAGAACGTAACCACTTTCACCACCATTATTCAATATATTGCTCAAAGTCTTAGCTAGAGAAATAAGACATTGTGTATCGTCATAGTCATACAGCTAAGCAAACACCCACTTCCCCCTCACACATATAAAAACGTAATAAAATAATCTACCAAGCAACAAATCGGCTAAGGAAATCAACAGACTGTTCTCAATGGATGTTCTCTATTATCCTCTATAATTATTATTATTTTTTTTAGTAAGAAGACTGTAGGTGTTTTTCATACACTTTTCATTTTGGTTAAGCCTTCTCCCAATACCTCATTTCCTATCTCCTACACCTCTACATGCTCTAACATTCCTATACCTAGTGTTCTCTATCTTTCGTTTTATCTGTATTTTATCATCCCATCTCCCTTAAGGTATCTCTACCCTGTATAGCCCATTTCTAGTGCTCTGGCTTCCACATGTACTCCAGGTTAAACACAAAAAACCAAAAAAAATTAAGTAGGGATCCACAAATGAAAGAGAGTAGTCATCACTTGTATTTTTATGCAAGAATGACCTCACTCAATACAAATTTTTGCAATCCACCCATTTACATCAAAATTTTGTTATTTCATTTTCCTTTACAGAGAGAGATATTCCTTTATGTGCATGTATCGTGCTTTTTTATACATTCATCAGTCAGTGGACATTTTGGTTGATTCCAGTTCTTAGCTATTTTGAATTGAACAGCTATGATCATGAATGTGCAGTTATCCTTGCAGTGGGATAGAAAATCTTTTGGGGATATTTTCATGAGTAATATAGCTAGGTAACAAGGTAATTCTACATCTTTTTTTTTTTTTTTTAATTTTAAAAGAAACCACCAAACTGGTTTCCACAGTTGTTGCATTAGTTTTCCATCCCACTAACAGGCATAGGGGAGGGGCCATGTCTGTTTTCCCTATATCAGCATCAGCATTTGCTATCTTTTTTATTTCTGATCCTGGTCATTCTGACTGGGGTGAAAAGAAATCTCAAAGTAATTTTAATCTGCATTTCCTCATGGTTAAGAATGTAGTATACTTTTTAGAGTGTTTACCAGTCTTTGCTTTTCTTGCTTTGAAACTTATTTTTTGTTATTATTTTGTTAGTTCCATAGCCGATTTTTAATCGGGATGGTATTTTCCTGTAGTTCTCTTTTTATTTTAGTTCTTTGAAAATGCTGAACATTAATACTATGATATATATCTGGCAAAGATTTCTGGAATTAAAGATTTAAGTGGAATAGGGGAATTGGGAGATGGCAGAAGAGGTTAGATTGTAAGTTAGCCAAAACATAGGATATACTTTTAATCCCAAAGATAGGAGGAAAAAACTACCACAGGGTCCAAATCATCATAGCCAAATTAATTAAGGCAAGGGATTAATTAAAGCACATATTTTTTATTCATGTATACTCTGCCTCTTTCTAAAAAGGAAATTCAAGAGATCAGCATTGGATGTAAGAAAGAAAATATTTTTATAACTCTGGAGTATCCAAATGTATTATTAAACAGGAAATATAGGAGGGATTTTAAGAGCAGAACTTAGCAAAACAACAGGTAGTCATAACAACCTTTTTGAAACAGAGGTAAGAAACAAAGACATGGTTGCCATACCTGCAATGGGTGTACAGAGTCATTTGTACTTAAGGTTGCAGATGGATATATTCCAATCCTTGGGAAACAGAGGTTTAATCATAAACAGTTATGAACCTAGTTTGTCTTTACTATAAGACGGTTTTTAAGCCTAAGATGGAGGCATACTGGTTCTTCAATATGAAGAAGCTTCTTTGACATACCTGCCTAGCCCAGCCACAAAATCCAAAACCACCTCCATCTTCCCACCCATCCATACCAATTCTAGCCACTGGTTCTGAGTCTAAGAAATGAACCAAGGCAGACATCCCCTGCCCTGCTGCAGACAGAACAAGCCAACTTCAGGAGAACAGCCCAGAGACCAACTAGGGCTAACAGCCTCTGCCCTAGCACTGACCACATAGCCTAGCCAAGAGACCAGGCAGGCAGACCCTGCTCTAAATCAGGCCAAACAAACCACCCAGAATACTCTCCAAGACCTACTCCCCAACTCTCAAGGAGACTCCCCGCTGGACCAAAGGCCAAGGAAGCCACCAGAGTTTAAGCACCGACCTTGGCAGAGACCTCCGGCTCAACAAGAATCTGCAAAACACACAAGACCAGAGAAGATAAAGAAACCAAGAAACAAAACAATCATCCATTAAAGACAAACCTAGGAATTCAGCAACTTAAACTTTAATCACTCCAAACTAAGATGCTTAAATGCCAGAGTAAGAATAAAACTAACAGCAACCAGGGCCATATGTCACCTCCAGAATCCAACTACCCTACTACAACAAGCCCTGAACACTCAGACACAAGAAAAAGATCTTAAAATCAACTTTATGAAGATAATATATGCCTTTAAAGAGGAAATGATAAATCCCTCAAAGAAATTGATGAAAAGACAAGCAAATAATGGGAGAAAATGAGTAAACTCATTAAAGAAACCTAGAAAAACACAAACAAACAATTATAAAAATAAATAAATCCCTAGAGAAAAACAAGAACAAACAAGCAAACAATTTAAGAAAAAGAACAAAATTGTTCAATACCTGAAAATGGAAATAGAAGCCATAAAGACTTCTATACCCAGCAAAACTTTCTGATCACCATAAATGGAGAAAACAAAATATTCCATGGCAAATCCAAATTTAAACAATATCTATCTACAAATCCAGACTAATCCAGAGGATACTAGAATGAAAATTCCATCCCAAAGAGTTTAACTACATACATGAAAACACAGGAAATATGTAACTGCATACCATCAAAATCAACAGAAAAGATTCATACACACACACACACACACACACAACCCACAAAATAAAAGGATCTAACAATCATTGGTCTTTGATATCTCCCAACATCAATGGAATCAATTCCCTAACAAAAAGATACAGACTAACATAATGGATTTGAAAATAGGATCCATCTTTCTGCTGCATATAAGAAACACACCCTAACATCAAAGATAAGCATTACCTCAGAGTAAAGGATGGGAAAAGATTTTTCAATATTTTCCAAATGGACCCAAGAAGCAAGCCAGTGTATCCATTCTAATATCCAACAAAATAGACATCAAAACAAAATTAATCAAAAGAGACAGGGAAGGATACTACATACTCACTCATCAAAGGAACAATCCACCAAGAGGACATTTTAAATTCTTAACATCTATGCCCCTTAACCAAGGGCCACCACATTTGTAAAAGAAACATTCCTATAGCTTAAAACACACATTGACTCATTGACACTGACAGTGGGAGACTTTAATACTCCATTTTCACCAACTGACAAGTCATCCAGAAAAAAAAACTAAACAGAGAAATGCTTGAGCTAACAGATGCTATAAACCAAATGGACCTAACAGATATCTACAGAACATTTCACCCACACACAAAGAATATACCTTCTTCTCACCACTTTGTGAAAACTTCTCCAAAATTTGACTGTGTACTTGAACATAAAGCAAGTCTAAATGGATATAAGAAAATTGAAGAAAAAAAAAAAAGCCCTGCATCTTATCAGACCACTACAGATTAAAGCTGCATTTAAACAATAACAGTAACAACAGAACAACTATCTACTGAACATGAGTCAGGACAAAAAAAAAAAAAAAAAGAAATTAAAAAACCTTCTAGAATTCTCAATGAAAATGAATCTACAAAATACCTGGACTTATGAATGAAAGCTCTGCTAACGAGAAAATTTATAGCACAAAGTACCTACCAAAAAAGAATGGAGAGATCACATACTAGCAAATTAATAGCACAATTGAAAGCTCTAGAACAAAAAGAAACAAGCTTACCCAAGAGAAGTAGGTGGCAAGAACTAATAAAACTGAGGGCTGAAATCAATGAAATAGAAACAAAGAGAACAATACAAACAATCAAAGAAACAAAGGATTGGTTCTTTAAGAAAATCAACAACATAGACAAATCCTTATCCAAACTAATTAAAAGATAGAGAAAGAATATCTAAATCAATAAACTCAGAAACAAAAAGGGGGATAAAAACCCCAGATACCAAGAAAATCAAAGAATCATTAGGTCATACTTTAAATACCTGTACTCCACAAAATTGGAAAATCTAAACAAAATATACATCACTTTCTTGATACATACCACCTACCAACATTAAATCAAGATCAGATAAACAATTTAAGCAGAATATTCCACTCAAACACAACAGAATATACCTTTTCTTAGAGCCTCACAGAACTTTCTGCAAAATGGACCAGATACTCAGACACAAAGCAAGTCTAAAAAAAATACAAGAAAACTGCATTCTATCAGACCATCATGTATTAAAGCTGTATATCACACAACAAGAGAAACAAAAGAAAGCTTACAAATTCATGGAAATGTAACAACTCTCAACTGGGTGAAAATGAGTTAAGAGAGAGATAAAAATGAAATTAAAGAATTTCTAAAATGAAATGAAATAAAATGAAAATGAAAGAACAACATATCCCAGTTTATGGGATACAATGAAAATGGTGCTAAGAGGAAAGTTCTACATTAAAAATTGGAGACATCTCATTCTAGTAACTTAAAAGAACATCTGAAAGCTCTAAAACAAAAAGAAGTCAGAACACCCAAGATCAGTAGATGATAAGAAATAATCCAACTGAGGGATGAAATCAATAAAATGGAAACAAAGAAAACAAGGCAAAGTATCCATGGAAACAGAGTTGATTCTTTCAGAAAATCAAAAAGATAGACTAAAAGACAGAGAAAGAATATCCAAATAAAATCAGAAATGAAAAGAAGACATAATATTCACAAAGAAAATCTAGAGAATCATAAGGATATACTTTTAAAACCTGTACTTCAACAAATTGGAAAACCTAAAAATAATGGTCTATTATCTCAATAAGTATCTCTTACCAAAGTTAAATCAAGATAAGATAAACAATTTAAATAGACCTATAATCCCAAAGGAAATAGAAACAGTCATTAAAAGTCTCCCAAACAAAAAAGCTCAGGGCCAATTGGTTTTAACAAAGAATTATACCAGACCTTCAAAGAAGAATGAACACCAATACTCCTCAAAGTATTCTACAAAATAGAAACATGAGGAACACTGCCCAATTCATTTTATTAGGCCACAGTTACCCTGATACCCAAACTACATAAAGACTAGGTAAAGAAAGAGAACTGCAAACCAATTTCCCTTAGGAACATGGATGCAAAAATACTCAATTAAACTTGTAAACTGAATCCATGAATACATAAAAATGATCATCCACCATGATCATGTAGCTCTCTCCCAGAGATGCAGGAATGGTTCAACATATGAAAATCAGTCAATGTAATCTTACTTAAAGGTGTGTGCTATGTTGTCTTCAGATACAAAGTCTTAATTTGCATTAATAAAGAGAATCCCTACAGTTCACTCCCAAAATGCTAGGTCAGTCAACCTTGCTGCCACTAGGTGAAGGTCAGACACAGTGTGTTTCTAATATCTCCATGTCAGTCACTGGGGAGCAACCACAGAATTTCCTTTCATTTGGCAATAGCACAAACAGAAGACAGGATTAGCCTGACTACTATTCTTTCTACCCTAGAGCAGTCATGCTGCCAGAGCAGAGTTCAAATGTCTATCACACCAGCGTTGAAGATGATCCTTTCCTAGAGCAGCCATGTTGTCTGATCAAGGATAAAGGGTTCCAGTACAATAAATGGATACTAGTTGTTAAGTAAAGAATAATCAAGCTACAATCCATAGACCCCAAGAGGTTAGGTAAAGAGTAAGGCTCTAGAGGGAGATGCATGGATCTCCCTGGGAAGGGGAAATAAAAGAGATTTTGTAGGTGGAAAGTGGGTGAAAGTGGTAATGGGAGTGGGAGGGATGGGAAAGATGAAAGGAGAGTATTGAGAGAGACAACTGGAATTGGGAAATACCTGTGGTGGGGAACATTTAGAAATCTAGTACAATGAAAGCTTCCTGGGATCTATGAGGGTGACCCTAGTGAGGAAATAATCTAAACTGACCATCTTTTGTAGTCAGGAAAGGCTTCCAGAGGTTGGAGTTGGTTGAATTGGGTTGAGTTGTTGGCTGAGATCCCTAAGCAACCCAGACTGATGCTAGGACTGAGGGTCACTCCCTGGAAACTGACGTGGGGACACATTGCCTAGTGCATATACCTCCACATACCTCATGAACATAGAGAGGTCAAGGTGGTACCTGAATGGAGCCTTCATCCTTACATTCTAGTCTCCTTGATGTGGAAAGGTACACTGCAGGCTATGAAAAGAGAAATGTGGACAACAACCCAGCCACAAAATCTTTGACCTACATTCCATCCTGACTGCATGATGTGCTAGGGCACAGAACTTGTGGGAGTGGCCAGCCAATATTTCCTTTAACTTGAGGCCTACTCTACAAGAGGGAGTCCATGCTCCACACTACCTGGATGGCCAGGAATTAGAGATTGAATAGTCCAGAGATCTAGAGTCAGTGCTTTGTCCAGTAGTCATCAGAGAGGGCTCTCTCCTCTAGCAGAAAAGAATGTCATAATGAGACCTAAAATTTTGTATGCTAATTAAAATCTATCAATTAATTACAAAACTAAGGCTTAGGGCTTCAGAATAATTTTCTGAGCATCTGTGTCCTGTGTATGCACCAGGGCAGATACTGTTCAGCTAATGAACTAAATGGAAACTGACCCTATATTTTCTCCAGGCGTATCTTCCACAGAACCTCTTTTCTTTGGAGTTGAACTTATATAACTTTCCCAGAACAGCACTCAATACAATGTCTCTGCAGTTATGGAGCCTTGGCTTCACTAGACATTGCAGTTGTGAGGACCCTCATCAATGGCCTACCTATGTGGCAGTTCTCTGCCTGATACCTAAAACTCCTTGGCACATCCTTTGAAACCAGGAGAAAGTAACATATTCCATGAGTTCATGCCTTCTTCATAAATATTGAATAAGTTCCTCATGGACATGACCCATATTTATGGGTTCAATATTCCAAGTGGGTTGTTCTGGACCATGTAAGTTGTAACTATGACATATGCACTGCATTCAAATACAAAAAGTAAAGTTTTGAGCTAGATAATGATCCACAGATCCTCACAACCTTCCTAAACCCCTTATTAAAATCATTCTGTCCTCAAAGTTCTAGTTTTCTTGGCCTCTATGGAATGATCATCTTAAACATGACAATATACTTTGGAGGTTGTTCTCCCATTGTCTTGATAAACAACTTCTGTCTTCCTTATAGCTATACTAATTTCTTTATCAAATATTCATTTGATACCCTTGTTCCTCCCTCATGAACACTCCTCTTCATAATTTATCAGCTGACGAGCCTGAACATTTTCTAAATCTTTGGTTCTGCATTCCTTTTGACTATAAATTACATCTTTAATTCATTTCTCTGCTCTCACACTTTCCAGTAAGCAGCCAAGGGAAGCCATACAGAACCCTTGAAACTTCTGAGAAATTTCTTCTGCCAAAAACTCAAATTTCATTTCTCATACATCTTTCTACATTTCTCTAAGATGACAGACACAATTTGGCCGCTTATTTTTAACTTTATAACAAAAACTGGCCTTTTGGCCAATTTCTAATTCCCTATGTGTATTCATTCAGTATTATAGCCACAATCGCTCATGCAATATTTAAGGAGAGTAAGGCTCTCCCCACAGTTTTAGTCCTTTTCTGAGTCCTTAAAAAAATAGCCCCATATGGTCCAGCTTCTACTATTGCCTACATTACAGCTGTTTGTACATTTGGGAGCCATTGTTAAAATATTTTTATTTTTTGAAATTAAAATATTTTTATCATCTGCTCCCCTTCTTTTTTCTCCCTCGAGCTAATCCCATATACCCTGCTGCATGGTTTCTTTCAAATTCACAGCTTCTTTTTTTCTTTCAAATATATAGAACCAATTCAATCTATAGATGTTAGCCAGTCCAGTCAGCCATAGAGAATAACTAATCGATACCAGGAGTCCTTCCATCCTTCTGGCAGCCCTGGTTAAGAATGGTGAGGTTATGACAGTTTCTGTTTTTGGAAAAAACTTGCTGTGTATATATACAACTTCTGGCAGGAAAGAGGAGACTGATGTATTCTCACAGATCAGAATGGATGAGGCAGCTGCTCTCTAACTCCATTCATACAGGCATTCATTTGAGTCATGACATAAGCCCCTTTCACCTACTTACTTTCTAAGGGATCTAACCCAATGTCATCATCTTGAAAGTTAAATTTTAAGGCAGGAAATTTGGATACATTTAAGCTATAGAAACAACTCTGAGTATAAATAACATAAAAAAGATAGACTGGGCTATGAAGAACAATACAAAGACAAAACTGAAGGGTATGTTTAACATTGGTAGCTCCAATAGAAGAGCATAAAGATAAAATGTAGTGAAGAGGTAGAGTAGGATTGAAATAAAGATTGACCTGACCTTTGCACAGTGCAGGAAATAAGAGCAGATTCTGTCAGTATAGAACCTCTCAGCAGAGAAGGCACTTTGAATTTGTCTAAAACATCATTGCAGCATGTCTAGAAAGGGATACTGTGAATGATTCAGAGGAACTTGTTGTTAAAAGGGCATTTAAGGTCTTACACTGGCCTTCTCTTTAAAGGCAACAGAAGCTATCAAACTTCTTTAAAAACATAGAAGGAAATTCCCATTGTTACAACAGTTAGGAGTTATAGCTGCCTAGGAAGCTAAGGCAGAAAAATAGCAAATTCAAGTCTAGCCTGAACAATATAAGCAAAATCTCCTTTTTAAATGCTATCAAAAGTTCTGGAGACATTCATTGGCAGAGTATTTGCCTAACATATGCAAGATTCAGAGTCCAAAGCATAGCTTTAAATAAACAAAACAAGCCACACCTCTAATATTAAACACAAACTATTAGAATAGCATTAAAACACACATAGTGTAAGCCTGGGTATGGCTAGGGCACTGCCAATTGCTATGAGTAGAGAAATTTTTCAAGGCAGGAGATATGATCCTTGGAACCCACTGAAGCCTATCTCACAGGATATTTCTAGGAAATTCAATAAGCTGGGGAGTGATCTCTAAACAATATTCTGTGACTGGGCAGATGGATCAGTACTTTGTGTGCAAGCAAGAATACCCAAGCTCAGATTCCAGAGCCCATTTAAATGTGTGGGTTGGTATGGTGACCTGCTTATAATTCCAGTCTGGGTAGGTGGACAGAAGACCCTTGGACTTAGCTAGTTAAGGAATCTACCAATCTTTATCAGATAGCCCTAGGCTTGACTGAGAGACCCTGCCTCAAATAATGAGAGGAACCAATGATCTAGAAAGATTCCCAATATGAATTGGAATATATGAAATGTATATAATGTATGATATGTGTACATGTGTAGATATACATATCACATGTATAGGCCCGTTCATATACTTAAATGCATGCACACACACTATACACATACACATGAAAAAGAAAAAGAAATAATGAACTCCACTTCTCTCTGAATATTGGAAGACATAAGACTGGAGAAGAAAATAGATAGATCAAGTATTATCCTAAGAAATTGCAGTCAGTGTGGCCATGGGGTAAATGTGGCAGCAATTTGCTTTATTCCCAGTGATCTGAGTTAACTAAGTCATCTCACAACAGAAAAACTGGGTCACCTGGTGCTAATCTGGAACCATATTGATTTTCTGCTTTGTAACAATAACAAAAAAAATTGGGCCATACTGGAAAGATAAATCTTTTCGTGGCTCCTGGATATCTAACCTCTCTCAGAACAAAACCAGACAGTTAAATAAAACATTGTGAAGAACATTATAAAAGAGGGAAAAAAAATTTGTACTGTAGTATAAGGGAAGGCCTTGGAGTTAAAATTGAGACTGAAGTTTTCCCCCTTTTTTCTTTCTTTTTCTTTTCTTCTCTTCCCTCTCTTTCTCTCTCTCTCTCTCTATATATATATTTATATATATATATATATATACATGTATATATATAATGAATATATGTATATATAAGTATATATATACATATACATATGAGTATATACGCACATACTTATATACATATAACACACACACACACACACAAAGCATAACAAGAGATAAAAGAATAGACAGGAGGAAATATCCACATGGAAAAAAAAAGACAGAAAAGTGACAGAGAGTTTGAGAGTATAATTCTCATAGAGAATTACAAGAGCTCACCTCACCCACAGGGAAAAATGACACACAATGATACCCAGAGCTCAGCACAGGTCAAATCCTAAGAGCCTTGCATGTCATGTCAAGAACTTCATCTTTTTTAAATAGCACTGCACAAATCTCTTTTTTTTCCCTAATGTATAATTCTGCTTGTGCTTAAGAAGAGTTAATATATGCATTACAGAGACATTAAATTGTTACAAAAATGACAGAAGCATGGAATTATGCTAGGGTATTGTAATAATTAATAATTATTATTATTAATAATAATAATAACAAATTTGAGTGAAAATGGGATGGGAGGAATAAATGCATAGCACTTGGTCAAAGTGAGCATGTGTGCTGGGTCTTAACTGTGCTCCAAGCTACTGTGTCACTTGTTACCAGGAAAAGGTAAAAACATTTGCAGATGAGCATAAGCTAAGGAAATGAGTCACTAAGAGTGTGTGATTTGGTGTCTATCAGGATCCTGACCCTTTGCATTTCCCATTTTCACATGCATCCCTGTAGTAGTACTCTGCTGCTGGAGTGGTGCACCAAGGAAGACAAGCAGACATTCTCATATGTGAAATTCTTTCCAACCTCAGCAGAGGGAACCACCATCCTAGCCAGTGTCACACTGGACAGTGGAACTCCTAGCATCTGAGCTCAGGTCTTTTTGTTGATTCAGAACTCCTCAGGCCCAAATCATAAGCAATCAAACATACCGCACAGAAATCTAACACCTGCAGACTATACAAAACACCAAGACCTAAGCAGCCACTCATCCAACAGTTGACAAAACAACATTTTAAACACAACTGAAAATAAACTTCTACAATACATCCCATCCTTTTTCCATATGTTCTTTTCCCATATGTTCTTTTTCTATATGTTCTACCACGCTGCTCTACCTTGTAACAGGCCTAAAGTGATATGGCTAACTTACTATGTGCTGATAGCATGAGGCAAATGGATCTTTCCTTTTGTGGTAATCTATAGTTTTCCCTGCCTGCAGAGTAAAGCTCATACCATAGTGAAATGTCCACATTTGCCATAAAGGATGGTAGGATGCTGATTCTGTGACCTTTGTCAAGAATTTCAGATAAGAAACTAGAAACAAATCCTCCTGAATGAATTTCCTTGTGACATTTTTGTTCTGTATTAATGTCAGTTTATTAATTCAGTATTTAGAGCACAATGCCTAGCTACTTATTAATATAAGGGAAACATTAACCAATGATTGCACCTCAGAGCAATGAATCCAAAGGTCCATTCTTTCAAGCAGGGGAAATTAGAAGTCTCATGAAATGAGACAAACTACAAGTAACTTGTTAGATAAACATGACTAATAAGCAAAATTTGAAAGAAATAAATCAAAATATATGTAAATTGCCCTGTTAGATACAAACCCTATAAAAACAGGACAGAAATGAGCTAGTTGCTGACTGTTCTGCTTGTATGCCACACCAAGTATACAAACCCAAAAGTTCCTTCCTATGACACCTAGGCTAGGGATGCTTGAAGTCCTGCTGGCATTTTGAGCTCTTCCTCTGATCAAGACCATGGGGATGGATGTGTTAAGTACATGCTCTCAAATATTTGATATTGAATCAAAGAGCAGGTTAAATGGATTATGAAGAAGCACTAAGTATCCTGGGAAAATGAGAGACAGAACCTAGGCTATGGAAGGTGCTTGCCTATGACATGCCAGGCCATGGGTTTGATCCTCAACACCAGAAATGACAAATGGGAATTATACACATTGAAATGGTATTTATACAAAGAACAGTGAAAGAAATAAGTAGGTTGATACAAGAAAACTGTGTAATTAATAAGGTCACTAAAGGTGAATGGAAACTAGACTGCTGCCTCTAGCAGTCTAAGCAAATGATGGCACAGATCTACACAATTTTTGAAACACTGATACCTGAGAGCTATTTTCCATGTGGCTTCTTAACTAAAAATTTATGCTTTGTACTAGGTATAGTAACACATGATTACTCCAGCATCCAGAAGGCTGAGGCAGGAGGATTACAATTTTTGGTCCCAGCTCGGACAACACAGCAAGACATTGTCTCAAAAAATCCAAAAATGGGAAAAAAGAGAGACAAAGATAAATATAGAGACAAATACAGAGACAGATAAAGGAGCCATTCAGAATTGGAGCTCATAAAAAGTAACATCTATGACTTTGCTACCTCTACATGACCCAGTTTACACCATAGGAGACATCACGTTCTCTAAGAGCCAGTGTCATGGAAACAAAAGCAATGCATTTTAGTTATGCTAGTACAGGTAAAATGAAAATTTCCAGGAGGTGACCCAGCTCCCTGAGCCTCCCATTTTCAAGTTTCCTTCTCATGCTCATTGTCACCAAAGTATAAACAGAGAGATATAAAAATCCAACCCCTTCCTCTTGAATGAGTTGCAACAGTCACAATGTCATTTCATCATGTCATTATCAGAAACTTTTTGCCATATTGGGTCAAATTGTGTTGAATGTCAATGCTATTCTGTTATTTCTAGCAAGAATTGCATGACATAGTCTCTTGACTTCAACTCCAAGTAGAAAACAGTATACATCATACGGTACTAACATTAAAGATTGCCAGCCAACTCTGGTGGTTTCAATGAAAAATGTCCCACATTGGCTTATATATTTGAATACTTGGTCTCCAGTTGGTCATTCTGGAAAGATTATGGAACATTTATGATGTACAGCCTTGGGGGTGGAAATACAAAACAGGGGAAAGGTTTTACTGTCTTGACCCCACTTCTTGGACTCTATCTCTCTTTCTGTATCTGTTTCTCTCTGTGTGTCTCTCTATCTCTCTCTGTCCCTGTCTTTCTGCCTGCCTCTCTGTTTCCACACCTATCTCTGTCTCTGACTCTTTCTCTTCTTACTGAATGTCCATGAAATGTTACCAGCCAGCTTCTTGCTCCTCCTACCATGCTAAGACTTCCCTGCCTTTATTGAATCAAGCCCTCCTAAGCCATAAGTCACAATAAACTCTTTCTTCCTAAAGTTGCTTTTGGCATGCTCTTTTATCACAACAAGCAGAAAGTAACTAATAGACCAGACTTGATTTTATCTCTCTTCTGTTACCTCTTTGCCCATCATTTTTTATGTGCATAAATTTGAACCACACTTTCATTTTCAAATGACAGGAAACTTTGCTTCTATTGGAGTGACCTCAATTAAACTATGTCAGTTACAGAATGAGTTTCTTGGGGCTAAATTTGTGATGTCAATTTGATTACTTCACCCTCAACATTCTGGAACTTTAGGAGATAGGGATTTCTGAAAGTGCTAAATCAGTTTTGATTCACAGAATACAGATTTCCTGTTTTATCTAAGGGAATATATAAAGGTCAGGCTGAATCATTTAGGGTCTGTTTTCATACAAATATGTAGACATTTCAAGGAATAAGAAATAATCTTGTTTGGACATTTGTGGATACAAAAGTACATGTATATACATGAAGAGAAAGGAGTGAGACATATTTGAGGGAAGGGAAGATTACTGGGGCTTTAGATTCACATAGCCAATTTGTCCTCTAATTTTGCATTTGTCTATTGAAAGAAATCAGTATATTTTAAGTCAGTGGGAAATATTTGATGCAGGTCAGTCTCTCTGCAACAAGCAGCTCAAATAGAAAATTTTAATAGTATACCTAATCTAGCCACTGGTAGTAGATAGTATGTATTTTTAAGATGTCTCTTTTAAATCTGGAGTTCCAATAGCCATAGCATTGCTATACATCAAAACTTTTATTAGTTGTGAATCTCTGTGATAAGCATCCAGATCACAGGCCTTTGTCATCAATATGTAGTTTCCCTCTGTGACAGCAATTGACAATAGCAGTAATCTATGGGTATGCAAAAATCTCTAAAAGGCAGTCATACAGGCAAGTCAACATTCACCTAACAAAGCATTAGCAGTTTCATCCACATTGGAGCCTATGGCTTCTATAGCCAAGGGCTTTTGTTCTGATTTATAGTACAGGATATGAGTTCCTTCTCATGGAAAAGACCTTATGTACAAGTGAATAACAGTTGGTGACATTCATATTAGTCATGCTATTATTGCACCAGTGGGCATATGTCCCTTAACATGTAGTTAGTGTAGCTCACAAGGTTCACAAACAAACAAGTCTATAAGTGACAACTACACTATAAAAGTCTGGTAGCATGAAAAGAGCTCCCAAATCTATCTTATTTCTCCATGTTTCACAGTCAAACCATGAGGTATGTTCAACAATACAATGTTATCAGCTGACTCTAGCATGCAATCAACAGAACTAGCAACGGGCTTTACGGTTTGGGAGTATCAGGAAACTTTTTGCTTAATAATTTATAGGAAGACCTCTCACTTCTGGTACTGAGTCATTTATTCAAACACCTTGTATTTTCTGACACTGTCATTTTCTGCTCACAGAGGTACTTTCTTTAAAACCCTCTTAACCTCCTTTTCATTCTTCTTCTAGATCCTTAAGTCACTCAAGGGTTAGTACTACATGGTGAGACATTTTTAAAGAATATGACAAGATTTTTGAAGGTCCCACTGTACTTTATTTATAAATAAGTGTTAATTGGTCCAAGACAGTTAAGGGGACACTAAAATGAAATATTATCAGGATCAAAAAGATTACAAGATGATCCTAAAGTACTCCTTAAAACCCTGCAAAAAGTTTGAGTAGTAACTCTGAAATAAACAGTGAATCAGAAAAGAGACTTTAAATAGAGTAACATGGAGAATGAAGACTCAGAGAAAATTAAATAAAGCAATGTTAACCATCTATATCCATCTCTGCATAATGAGAAGTTAGATAAGAGTAATCAATTTGGAAAGTACAGTTGTTACCCTAAATTCATTCTCTTGTTATCCTAGATCCAGTCTCTTGAAGCAAAGTAGGAGCTTACTGGAAAATCTGATAGCCAAGTCCAGAATGCATGTATTTCAAGAAGAAGGAAATAAAAAAAAAATCTAAAATACTTATCTGTGAATAGGCAGAAACAGAAGAGAAAGAAAGTGAGTGATAAGACTTGTAAAGGTATCATTTTTCATGAAATGAATTGTAATAGAAAGGAAGGGAGAAGTGATGAGGTTTGTCAGAGAAAAACAACACTTGGTTTCAAAAAATGGACACATGAGACAGAAATGAAATGTGCCTTGTTGGTGTACAAACACAACTGGACTTCCAGTTAAATATCAATGGATCAAACAAGAAAAACATGGGGATGGTAAGAAAAGAAACGAATGTTGTGAAATAATCAACAAAGTCAAATTGTATGTAACACAATAAACTAGAGATTCAAAACATATCCCTCTGTGTAACACTAAAGATATTTGGTTATAGAAGATAGATGATAGATGGACCAGATAGACAGACAGCAGAAAGACAATAGCTAGATAGATTCTAAGCTTAGACAGATATCATTAAGCATTAAGCAGAGTTATGACTTGCTTAGTGTCCAGCTAGATATCAAAAGATTATCACTCACCCAGAACAGCTATAGCTCCGTTATTTCGTTGTGGCAAAGACTGATTCTGGGTGGTATGATAGACAGTCAAGGCAGGGCAGCAGATTTTTCGTGTTCCAACTGTCCATATCAAAGTATCTTGTGTGTGCCATAAAAACATCTTCTTTTTCAAAATTAAATACAATTATTTCCTAATATCATACATTTAAGTGAACTGGAAAATAATTTAAATTATGAAATCAAGCCAACAAGGTAAAGTGAAAGAACAGAATACATGAAACTACAGTCTGCAAGTGAAGCAACAATAGAAGTGATGAAGGAAGCCAGACTTTAGCACCTTTGTCTGAATGTGCTACAGTTATTACTAAAAAATTTTACTAAATATAAAGACCTGTCAGTCTTTATCTCTCTCTTTAGACCTAGTTAACACAGAAGTATGGCTTTCTTTTCTGTGTAGTAGAACAAATCTTTCAAAATTCTAACAGCACAAGATACTAGATGATAGAAAATAAGTAAGTGTACTATAAACTTTTAAATTTCTCAATTAGATCCAAATTTTTGTAATTCCAATTTAATAAAGTGAGGATTCTGTATTTTATGGGCTTAAAATTGGTCAGTAGATAATAATGAAGTAGCTTTATGTGCTCTATTGCCCTCTCGTGGAAGGTGGGGGACAGTACACGTAGTCTGGATAATTTGAGGAAACAAAGAATGTGTCAAATTGATCTATGTATCATGGTACAGTGGTTTTCTTCCTTTCATTGTTTTACTCTCTCAATAATATTGTAAAAAAGGTTTGTTTTTTTCCCATTCATCGGGTATATTGGAGCCTGGGCCTGAGCCACAGTTCAGCCAATTGTCCAGGATGACAGAGAAGGCATGCAGAAAAGACTGGAGTGCAATGTGCTGCGGGCACAGGCTCAAGCATGCAGTGTGCCAGGCAGTCTCTTCTGTAGTTCACATTCTGAAGGCCTTGGCTCTTAGTTTTATACCTAAAAGGACACTCATCAAAATACCCAAGCTCAGGAGTAGGCCTAGGGAGGTAATCTAGGGCAAGCAATAAAAAGCAATTTCCACTGGTCAAGTTTACCAGACTACTTTTCACTTGGATTCTCATGCCCTAACTCTTTTTTCTGTGGTTGTCATACTAACTACCAAGATTTACGACCTAGAAATTTAAAATTCCATTTATTAGGCAATTAAGTATTTTTGAGAAACTAGTAGTCTATATTATTATTTTTTATTTTATTTATTTGTTTATTTATTTATTTATTTATTTTTGGAGGAGCAGTCCTCAGGTTTTAGTGCAGAGTGTTTGGATTAGTGTTATATACCACCACAACCAGTTTATTTTAAACTTCTGAAATAAAACTTTTATATTATATGTCCATTATATGCCAAAAACCCTAGCAATCGAATTGAATCTGGGGTCATTGTCTCAAAATCCAAAAGAAATGTGTTCAGATCTGAAAGTGTTGGACCGGAGGGTCCCAGTTGGGTCTCCGCAACCCCACAGATACTTGCAGTTGGGGAATCGATGCAAACAGCAAGAGGATTTATTGAACCAGTGTGCTGGGGCCGTCCTAACTCGCAGGAAAGGCACCCCCCCACCCCCCACACCCCCACACCACCCCCCCCACCCCCCACCCCCAGCAAAAAGCGAGCCTTTTTATTTACAGTACAAACAGTTGCTAGGCACAAACCGAGTTGGTATGAGTTGATTGGTCCCCTAACTGTTCTTTATCCTGATAGGTTGGGGCCAGTTAACCTTTAAACTGATTGGTGCTGGCATATAGCAAGGTCGCGGGCTCCTAAAAAGAATACAAGCTCAAGGTTTTAGCCAACTTGAGTGGGGGAAACTCTTTAGCCCAAGGCCGTCTTGTTTGTCTTAGAAAGTGTTTTCCTTACAGAAATTGCTTTTCTTTTCTGGGTTACAATGCCCCTGATTTGGGCCTACACAATTTTGGCAACAATAATTGCCTTGTGGTCAGGGCGGTGGGCTAGTTCCTGGCTGGAAAATACCCAGTAATTTTCTTGAGACTGGCTTGTGCTGAGAATATGAAATTTAAGCTTCTGCTAGGAACCTGAAACTTGGGCCTAGTGCTAAGGGTCTCAAACCCCACCAAGAAAGTAAATTTCTCCAGGGTTCAGAATATTCCAGAGCATAAAGAGAAAAATGGATGCCGATTTTGGGAGTCCTGACTCAGTGATCTCTGCAGAGCTACATGGAGGATGAGGAAATATCCTCAGGTTTTTAGATAGGAGCTCTGTGGAAGACCCCCTCAGCAGAGCCAGATATTCAGCGTGCTGCGTGGGAGATGCAGCAGTTTGCTTCCTTTTTGTCAGTGGCTAGAGATTTGCAACGTGATTAAACGGGGTGGGAGGAGCTAAAGTTGGCTTGCAAATTTCCCAGAGGGTGGAGTCTGATCAGTTGTTAGAATTCCTCAGGCCTGAGACCACCTGGCTAGTGACAAGAAAATATCAAGCATCCCCTGAGAAGGTACCAGAGGCATGGCTGTGTAGAGAAATGTACATTCACTGCTGTTTCTCTTTTTTCCCAAACCGAACTACTCTCTGCTACTAGGGTGCAGTCCTTTGGAGATATCTCTTTCTGGGTTGTTGTTTTGTGGAAATTATATTCATAAGCAAAACTAGCACAGGCTCCCCCAGTTCCCATACCTTTAAACCCAATTAAAGAACATAGACAAAACACTGCAGTTCATCTACTAAACTTGATTACATGCAGTAACCTCAGGCTAGCCCTGTAGTTATGCTAGTTTAAATAGTCAGGTAGAATAAATCCAGATGAGGAAAAGACACGTTTAAATAAGCTTTATGATTTCTGGTTTTGTGTTTTTGTCCTGTGCTGTTGTTAGCCACATTAACATTTACAAAAGCGAAAGTGTCTCTTCAAGTGGAGTTTCTTCCTCTTTTATTTCTAAAGCATTTGCTTAAGAATAGAAAGTCTTTTTTTTATTTTTTTTCTGTGTTTGGTAAACAGTTTTTGTTTCCAATGTTCACTAGATTAGGAACTTAGGGACAAACACAAGTATCTTCTACTACTCCGCTTGGCTAGTTGTACTGTGTTGTCAAGTAATTCTCAATGACATTCCCACAGAAGCATGCTTTGTGCACCTGTATATAAACTTTATATTTTCACAATGAAGAATGACATTCTATGAATGTATATTTACCAG
The DNA here is from genome assembly GCA_026225945.1 of Cricetomys ansorgei. Classification (NCBI taxonomy): domain Eukaryota; kingdom Metazoa; phylum Chordata; class Mammalia; order Rodentia; family Nesomyidae; genus Cricetomys; species Cricetomys ansorgei. The sequence continues at coordinate 12,273,947 of JAMJFZ010001360.1, forward strand.
CTAATAAACTTTGAAAGAGGTGTTCATGTCCTCACTTCAGGATGGGAATGACCCATGGCTATGTAAAGATTAACTGTTGAATACAGGGACATTTATTTAACTGGTTAACCTTAGACCAGTAGGGTCAGGAGGAGATCTGAACTCTGTTATAAATGATCAGCTTTTAGTAAATCCAAACTTTCAACTGTAGACATTCAGCTACGTAAATAAAACTATAAAGATACAGTTTTCAAATTTTCACATTTATAATTGAGGATGAAATCAATTTCCATCAAAACACATTGGTATTTAAATTGACTTGATGCTAACCACAGTCTCCTGGGAAAAAAGTTTAATTAAACATTATTTTATATAGCAATGACCAAAGAATGTTCAGGTGATTTGTCTGCCAGCACATGACAAGTTTGTCTAACCTTTGCAAAATCAAACCATGCTAAGTGCATGAAATATAACAGTTATTTTAAACTAGGATTTAATGTCTTCATTTTCAAACAAATCATGTCAGTTTACTTGCAAATGATAAGCCTAAACAGGGCATAAAATTTTGTTTAGAAGCACTAACTGTCTTAGCTGGTGGTATGAATGCAAAATTAAGCAACAATTAGTATGAACTAATCAAGAGCTCTCTTGGGGTGAGGGCTTTGAATGCCCATTGCAGCCTATTGGAGCTGTAGACAGAGGGATAATTGGGAAAGAGACACTATTTCAGAGAAGACATTGTCCAGTATCTCCTCCTACCTCAAGCGTAAGAAGCCCAGAGGTGGAAACAGCCACACTTTTGCCTGAAGGGATTAGAATTTAAAATAAAGACATATAGTCCTGTACCTGTAATTCAGTAAGTAGGAGAGTCATGGGCTTCACATAAGCCTGGGCTGCACCATGATGCTCTGTCTCCAAGAATTTTTTTAAGAGGAAATTGATTCATATATAGACTATGCTGCTGTGTAGACTTTGTGTGGATTTGAAAAGAGAAACAAGAGAAAAGGGGAATAAGCTAAAATCATTGATTTTAAAATTCAGGAAACAGGTTACAAGAAATAGGAGACTCCTCTGAGCAGGCTTTTCTCTCTCAGAGCAGGGAGCTTTCTCCCTCTAAGCAGGGGGTTTTCTCCCTCTGAACAGGGGATTTTCTCCCTCTGAGCAGGAGGTTTTTTCTGTGCATCTGACTACATGCCTCTTCAGGAGAAGCTCAGTTTGTCCTACACTCTGAGACACACTTGACAACAAAAACTGCATTGGCCGTTTTTTGAATATGTTATACAGGCTTTGGCCTCTGGGTTAAGGTAAATGACTCTAATTACTTAATATTGTTACAAGGACTAAATAGATGTAAATGCAAACATACTAACACTTTTCTTGTTTGTTTTAGGATTGAGTCTGGCTAAGTAGTCAAGGCTGGTCTTGACCTCATGATCCTTAAGTCTTTTCCTTAGTAAGATTACTATGGTAATAGATATGTGTTACCATGGCCATCATGATTTACTTTGTATTTTGTTCACATGCTTTGTCATGAGGTCAGAAGGATTATTTTACTTTTTCTGGGCTATATGACTGAGCCATAGTAGATGCTCAATAAACATTTGTTGAATTGGTGGTTGAATAACTACTAGTATTCTTACATTTAGAAAGTCTCTACATTTGCTCACATAAATTATTATCAATTTTTTTCTCATGTTGTTTTGTTGCATGTTAAAATATGTGTAAGTAACCAGGAAGACCATTTTTAGATTGTTGTAGAGGAATAGGCCCATGTGAAATCTAGGAAGGGTCTATATTCCAGGAGTCTATATGAAGGAATTACATCAGAGGCCTGTGTGGTCTGGATGGAATATAGAAAGAATGTTAAGAATATTAGTATGCACCATTAGTCCCAGGATTCAAAAGGCAGTGGTAGCCCATACCTTTATTCCCTAAGACAGAAACAGTGTGGAAGCAGACACAGGAAGCAGAGCTCAGTAAGGAGTTAGTGTCACACAGGAAGAGACCTCTGAGATGAGTCAGAGGCAAAATGACCCAAAGTGAGGAAAAGATACCAGCATGAGTCAGAGTGAGGATGTGTCCAAGTCTCATGATAAAAAGGCAGTCTCTCAACTCAGAGCAGAGTCAGTTACAGCAGGCAATATGAGGCAAGCACTCTGAAGCAGGCAGAAGGAGGAAAAGACACAGAGACAATGAAGCAGTCTGACTGAAGATAAGGCAGAGGCTGACTGAGGCTGTATGGAACAGTGAATTACAGAAACAGACTGGGCAAGAGACACAGAGACAGTTTGGCATAAGTCAATATCAGATAGGAAGAGTGAATCAGTTTGAAAATGAGCAGAGCAGTTCAGTCTGGGCTAGAGAGTCGACCAGAGTCTGCCAAGTCAGAAGAGTTCAGTTAGAAACAATACGCTGGTTCAGAAAGTCAGTATGAATCAGTCAACTTGGAGAAGAGTTTGAACCTGAAAAGTTAGTTGAGTTCAGTACTGCACTGGGTTCAAAAGGAGCTTAGCCAGCAGTAAAGCCTCAGAAATAGATTAGATTGTAAGGAGGCTTAAATGCTCTAGGTCTCCAGGTTAGAACCGGTGATTGAATTAGGCCAAAGAATAAAAAGCTTTGGCCCAGATTCAACGTCTCTATCTGGTGAATTTGCGGCCACATGTTGCTGTTGTTGTTGTTATATAAGACAGACATTCCAAGAATAGTTAAACATATAGAACAATAGACAGACAGCCCTTGTGTCATGAGTGTAAGACTGAGATACCAACATTGACCTTCAGCTTCCTCATGCATACACACAGATTTACAACCCGGAAACACACAGCACATACACACAGAAAAACACATGCCTACATGCATGCATACATACATACATGCACCTCACACCCCATAAAAACAAACACAAAATCAAAAAATAACATTAACAACAAAATAAACTCTTCTTCAGTCTTAGCACTCTTTGCTTTTGTTTTTTGTTTATTTAGACAAGGTATCATTATGCATCTCTGTTTAGCCTGGAAATCTCTATGTAATCCAGGTTAGCCTCAAACTTACAGAGGTTTGTCTCTGCCTCCCTATTGTGCCACTGCACATAGAATGTTTTCAGACATCTCTGTGTTACTATTTTCATATCTATCTATCTTTCTATCTATCTATCTCACTCAGGTTGAGATATTAGGCAAGTAATTATATTATTCCTTCTACTGTGTGGGTCACAGGAATGAAACTTAGGTTTTCAGGATTGGCAGCAAGGGCCTTTATTTTTGGTGCCCAATCTCCAGCTATTTTGTTTGTTTAATTTTGGGGGGGAATTGGGTTTAAGTATGTAGCCCATCCTGCTTTGACACTCACTGTGTAGCCCAAGCTGCCTGTCTCTGCAATCCTCTTGCCTCAGCCTTCCAGTTCCAAGATTACAGGTGTGTACTACTACCCCATCTGCAATTCTATTGTTTCTGAAGTTTCAAAAATGGGAATCTTAGTGTAAAACCATGGTGCATCCTCTAAAGAGCTAATTTTCTGCAGGGCAATGATGATGGCTAGATTATCTCATAACAGTGTGTGATGGAGCCCTCACCTCTTGAACATCCTGCTGATGCAGTGCAGTGCATCGCAGCTGAACTCAAATGTCACCCAACAGATGAGAAGGTTGCCCTCCGATTGGATGAGGAAGATAAACTGAGGCATTTTAGGGACTGTTTTTACATTCCCAAAATGCGGGATCTGCCTTCAAGTAAGAATAATGGGAAAGGTTTTATAAATCAAGTCAGTAATTCATTTATTTCTGCTAAAGCATGTGACTTATTGTCATAAGTCTTTGAAAACCATTGTTCCATTATGTAACAGAGCTGTTACAAATGTTTCTAAGAAAACAGCAGGGCCCAGTGCTACCCAGTCAACCCACCCACCTAAGCTCATATTCTTTATGTTTCTTATCTTTTCCTGAATGTAATGCTTAAGTGCTTATGCTGTCATCTACTTCTCTGAACAATACAGTGGCTGATTGAAAAGTATAGGCAGAGGCATTTCCTTGTTCTCACCACTTAAAGCACAAAGCAATTCTTTTCAAAGCGATATTAGAACATCTCTTATTTTATGGCATCTCATTGACGATAGCATGGTGCTTGTCTGAGAGCTAATGCATCTGTGGCTGGGAGTACTCGGAGGCATATAAAGCTATCGTTGCCTGTGTAAGAAAAGCCAACAAGTGTAAGAGCTACAAAGAAAATCCACATTGCATTTCTAGATGTGACAAACTGACCTGAATTTTATGTTTTGGGAAATTTTCTATGATTTTAAACATGAGTAGAACGGGAACATGAAATATGAAGTATCTTGTATCCAGCACCTTTGCTTTATATTAGTGAAAAGACTATAAGGTTGACTGGAATGAATCACAAAATCAGCTTCACATTCAGTCTGGCTACCTTTATTTTTTTTCTTCAAACTTAATAAAGGGAGTACAATTTTGAATATTCACAATCCAAGAACCTCCATTAGCATTATTTCGGTTTAAGATTGGGTCACATTCTTTCATTTGGCTTACACTGTATGAACACCCCGGTGATCAATCGATATGTGTGTGACTTGACTGCTATGCCTAGCATCTGATGTAATTTTGGAAAGATGAAGACAGGTGGATCTCTGTGAGTTCAAGGCTAGCCTGGTCTACAGAGTGAGTTCCAGGACAGCAAGAGTTACAATAGAGAAACTCTATTTTAAACACCACCCCCCCCAAAAAAAAGGAAAGAGGAATGCAAGCTAGGTGTCACATGATAAATATACTTGCATCAGAATTATACACTTAAAATAGATATGATATTAAATTGTAGTTTGTGGATTTTAACACATTGTTTTTCTAAGTGCTACAAGTAAATGTTTCTGGGGCTGGAGAGGTGGCTCAGTGAGTAGGAGTACATACTGCTTTTCCAGATGATCAGAGTTTGATTTCCAGCATCCATATCAAATGATTTACTACTGCCTATAATTCCAGGGAATGCAATACTTCTGGCCTCTCTGGCCTCTGCACTTATGTTCATAGACCCACACAGAGGCAGACAGACATAATTTTTAAAATAATTTATTTTGTTTAAATAAAAGTTTCTTTTTGAAAAACAGCATTGCATATATAATCATTTAAGAGTAGATACCATTGTCCCGATTCTAAGAATAACACCTTAGAGTTTTTGTTGAACAGGCTTGCTTGGGCAAGTCATTGTTAATTCTTAAAGAAAATAATTAGAGGAAGGTCAGATTGATTCAATGAATAATTTAAGTTTGTTTTAATATATAAAGTTTCATATAGTAAAAAAAAAAAGAAAGAAAGAAAATAGTTCATTAGGAGCAAGCATGATTTCCTCACCAGAAGATGGAAGGTAAGCAGGGACTTGATTAGAAATCCTGTTTCTGATTTCTGGCCCCAGAATTTCTGAATCACAGCCTTAGATTGGAGCCTTTGTCACCTATTCTAAATGAGACTGGGTTGTATACAGAGGTGGATCAATTTATCTCCATTATTTTACTCTCATTCTGTGTGTGCCTTTCTCTAAGGAGTCACCCATTCAACAAATATTTCTCCATGATTTTCTATATCTGACTCACTTTTCCCTAAGAGAAGTAGGTATTTATTGTGTGCTTTGAGAAACTTTGAGAAACTTTTATAGCAACTTTAACATGGTGACATCTGCATAGGGATGATAAGGAAGAATGTGAGCCCTGTGTGAAGTAAGCCGAGGAAGAGCTAAGGATTGTATTATTCAAACAAAACAGCACCAAACTCAGGAATAATGGTGGCTTCTCTTTTGTGTTTATTTTTACTGAATATAGACTTATAAAAAAATCAATATTCCAAGAACATAGAGCAATGATATAGCAAGTCATTCTGAGAGACTGATTTAAAACCTAAACAAAGTTTCTTTAAAATGCGGAGCAATGAGAAACAAAGACAGGCAACTCAAAGAGGCTTAGCCAAGAGAAAGCAACAGGGCTCCTGATGGTAGAATTTCATTTGTTTTGATTTTGTGCTACAAGATCTTGCTCTGGTGCCCTGTCTGGCTACAAACTGATGGATGTCCTCAAATCTCCCAAGTGCTGGGATTATGGGTATGTGCCACCATTTCCAACTCTGATAGTGTATACCTTAGAATCTCAAGAAAGCACTAGATTTATTGACCTGATAATTTATGGGTTTGGATGTTTAACTTTTGCAGTCCTTTATATACCTAGACATTAATACCCCAGACATTAATATCCTGTCTGAGGTGTAGTTGCCAAAGATTTTTCCAATCTTTTCTCAATGTCTTGTCTATGCTTTGGCCTTGAAGTGTTTTGCCTATTGTTTCCTCTAAGCAGTGTCAAAGTTTCGGGCCTTCAAGTTCTTTGGTGCATTTTGAGTTGATTACTCTGCATATTGGAGGTAAGTTTTCAGCTTTAAAGACTGTAAATGCAGAAACACATGTAGAAATCCTACATTGTCTAGCACCATTCAATAAATTCCATTTTTCCTTCATTTGTTAATAGTTGAGGATTTCATATATGAGTTCACCGTTTTTACACCATTCCACATCTCTTCTCATTACATCTCTTCATGTACTCCTTAACCCTCCCTCAAATCTTGACCTATATATGTTTTATAAATAAATAAATATGTATATACCTATATATATGTATATATATACATATATGTGTGTGTGCATGTGTGTGTGTGTGTATCAAATACATCCATATATTTTAATATCCCTTGTCAAATATTAGATCATAGAATTGTTTTCTGGGTCCCCTATTCTGTTGGTCTGAATGTCTGTTTATGTGCAGTTACCATGCTGAATTTGTTACTGTGGCTCTGTAATACAACTTGAGATCACATTCTGCAGTACTTCCAGCATTGCTCTTTGTAAGAGTTGTTTTTGCTTCCATTTGCTATTCATGGCATTTTCCAAATTTATGAAAAATAACAACACTTTCATTTTTACTTTTTTTATTTTATTTTTTCTTCTCTTATACAGCTTATAGAATAGAATACATCCCAGGCCTCCTACTTCCCTCCCTTCACCCTGCCCCATCTCCTCCCATCTCTGCAGATCTGCTTCCACAAACTAGCCACTGGCATCCCTTTCTTCTCCCCAGAAAAGAACTGTTCCCCCAGAGTTAGAGCACAATCAGGGCATGGCATAGCAGGAAGGAACAAGGCCAGGGACCAATCCCTACATCAACAGTGGGCCAGGCATCCCAGCAGGAGAAAAAAGGTTGCAAGGGCCTGTAAAATGGTTATAGACACCCCCACACCAGCTTGTAGGAGTCTTTGAAGAACACCAATTTAGACACTAGTGTGATCTATTTACGGAATCCTACAGCTTCTGTGTCTATGGCTTCAGTCTCGGTGGGTACTTAAGAGTACTAGTCAGTTGACAATGTATTCTCCTGGTGTCCTCAGTCCCTCTGCTTTCCACCATCCCTTATCTCCCTCTTCCTTAGGGTTCCCCAATCTCTGTATAATGTTTGACCCTGGGCCTCATCAGATGCTCATCTCAGCTGCTGAGGGGACCTATCTGGTGAGGACTCGGTTAGTTGCTATGAGCAGAGCATGGCATCATTAGAAATCATCTTTGGGTTATCCGGTCTCTGGTTCCTGGCCTGGCCTGGAGTTTTAGGCAGGAGTTCCCTTTTTTGGCATTTCTGCGGGGGGGTGGGGGCTCCATATTGATTTTCATAGTGGCTGTACAAGTTTGCATTCCCACCAGTGATGAAGGAGCGTTTCTCTTGCTCCACATCCTCACCAACATGAGCTGTTCTTTGGGTTATTGATCTTAGTCATTCTGACAGGTGTAGGATGGAATTTCAGTTGTTTTGATTTGCATTCACTAATGGCTAAGGATGTTGGACATTTCTTTAAGTGTTTCTCAGCCATTTGAGATTCCTCTTTTGAGAATTCTTTGTTTAGATCTATACCTCATTTTAAAACTGGATTGTTTGTTTTCTTGATGTCTAGTTTCTTGAGTTTTTTGTACATTTTGGATATTAGCTCTCTATAGGAAGTGGAGTTGGTGAAGACTTTTTTACCATTTTGTAGGCTGCTGTTTTGTCATGTCTATTGCCTTACAGAATCTTTTTAGTTTTATGAGGTCCCATTTATTAATTGTTGATCTTAGTGCCAGAGCTTTTGGTGTTCTGTTTAGAATGTTGTCTCCGATGCCAATGGGTTCAAGACTATTCCCTAATTCCTATTCTATCAGATTCAGTGTATCTGGGTTTATATTGAAGTCCTTGATCCACTTGGACATGAGTTTTGTGCATGTTGATAAATATGGATCATTTCAGATTTTTCTAAATGTAGATATCCAGGTAGATAAGCACCATTTGTTAAAGATTCTTTCTTTGTTCCATTGTATATTTCTGGCTTCATTATCAAGATCAGGTATCCATAAGTGTTTGGATTTATGTCTGAATCTTTGATTCAGTTCCATTGATCAACATGGCTTTTTTAATGCCAATACTATGCAGTTTTTATTACTGTAGCTCTGTAATAAAGCTTTTGAACAGGAATAGTGATACTCCCAGAGGTTCTTTTATTTTTCAGGATTATTTCAGTTATACTGGTCTTTTTGTTTTTCTATATGAAGTTGAGTATTGTCCTTTCAATTTCTGTAAAGAATTGCATTGGGATTTTGATAGGAATGGTGTTGAATCTGTAGATTGCTTTGGGTAAGATGGCCATTTTTACTCTGTTGATCCTACCAATCCAGTAGCATGGGAGATCTTCCTATCTTCTGAGATCTTCTTCATTCTTTCTTCAAAAGCATGAAATTTTTGTCATACGAATCTTCACTTGCTTGGGTAGAGTTACCCCAGTATATTTTATGTTATTTGTTGATATTGTGAAGGTAGTTGTTTACCTGATTTCTTTATCAATCCATTTGTCATTTGTATATAAGAGAGTTATTGATTTTTTTTGTTGTGGTTGTTGATCTTGTAGCCAACCATTTTGCTGAAGTTGTTTATCAGCTGTAGGAGTTCCCTGGTAGAATTTTTGGTGTCACTTTTATAAGCAATCATATCATCTGCAAATAAGGGTACATTGACTTCTTCCTTTCCAGTTTCTATCTCCTTGATCTCCTTTTTGTTCTAGCTAAAATTTCAATACTATATTGAATAGGTATGGGGAGAGGGAATAACCTTGCTGTTCCTGATTTTAATGGAGTTGCTTTGAGCTTCTTTCTATTTAATTTGATCTTGGCTGAGGGCTTGCTGTAAATTGCCTTTATTATGTTTAGGTATGTCCCTTGTGTCCCTAATCTATCTAATACTTTTATCATGAAAGGGTATTGGATTTTGGCAAAATCTTTCTCAGCATCTAGTGAGATGATCATATGTTATTTTTTTCTTTCAGTTTGTTTATGTGATGGATTATATTAATTTATTTTCATATGTTGAACCATTTCTGCATCTCTGGGATGAAGCCTGCTTGATCATGGTGGATGATCTTTTTGATATGTTCTTGTTTTCAGTTTGCAAATATTTTATTAAGTATTTTTATACCTATATTCATGAGGGAGATTGGTCTGTAATTTTCTTTCATTGTTGAATCTTTGTCTGGTTTTTATACCAGGCTGATTGTTGCCTCATAGAATGAGTTTGACAGTCATCCTTCTGCTTCTATTTTATGGAATAATTTGAGGAGTAGTGGTTTTAACTATTCTTGAAATGTCTGATAGAATTCTGTAGTAAAACCATCTGGCCCTGGGCTTTTATTGGTGGGGAGATTTTTAATGACTGCTTCTATTTCCTTGGAGGTTATAGGACTGTTTAAATTGTCTATCTGATCTTGATTTAACCTTGTAAGGTGGTATCTATCTAGAATATTGTCCCATTTAGTGTAGATTTTCCAATTTTGTAGAGTATAGGTTTTTATTTTCATTTCTAATTTTGCTGATTTGGATATTTTCTCTGTGTGTTTTGATTAGTCTGGATAAGGGTTTGTTTGTCTTGTTGATTTTCTCAAAGAACCAACTCTTTGTTTCATTGATTCTTTGAATTGTTCTCTTTGATTCTATTTTTATTGATTTTAGCCCTCGGATTGTTTATTTCTTGATGTCTACTACTCTTGGGTGTGCTTACTTCTTTTTGTTCTAGAGCTTTCAGATGTGCTATGATTTGCTAGCATGTGATCTCTCCTCTTTTTGTGGTAGGCACTTTGTGCTTTGAATTTTCCTTTCAGCACTGCTTTCATTGTGTCCCATGGTTTGGGTATGTTGTTGATTCATTTTCATTGAAATCTAGAAAATCTTTAATTTCTCCCTTTATTTCTATTGTTCAGCAGGGAGTTATTCAGTTTCCATGAGTTTGAAGACTTCCTGTTGTTTCTGTTGTTGTTGAAATCCAACTTTAATCCACGGAGACTTACTTTGTGGCCTAAAATGTAGTAGATTTTAGAGATTTCATGCTGTGATATTAAAACACTGTATTCTTTTGTGTGGGGGTAAAATGTTCTGTAAATATATGTTAAAACTGTTAGGTTTATAACATCTGTTAGCTCCAGTGTTTCTCTGTTTAGGTTTTGTTTGATTGACCTGTCCATTGGTGAAAGTTGGCTATCAATGTGTGTTTTAAGCTTTAGCAATGTTTCTTTTATAAATGTGGGAGCCCTTGTGTTGGGGGCTTTGATATTTAGAATTGAAATGTTGTTTTGGTGTATTATTGCTTTGATGAGTATAAAGTGTCTTTGCCCATCTCTTTTGCTTAATTTTGATTTGAAGTCTATTTTGTTAGTTATTAAAATGGCTACTCCAGATTGCTACTTGGGTCCATTTGCTTGGAAAATCTTTTCCTAACGCATTGTTCTGAGGTAATGTTTATCTTTGATGTTGTGTTTCTTGTATGCAGCAGAAGTATGGATCCTGTTTTCATATCCATTCTGTTAGTCTTTGCCTTTTTATTAGGGAATTGAGTACATCGATATTGAGAGATATCAATGATCAATGATTGTTAGGACTTTTATTTTGTAGTTGTTGGTTGTGTTCATGTAGGGGGGGGGTGTTGTACGTAGCTATGTAAATGTGCCTTCTTTCTTTTGATTCTGGTGGGTTGATGTTATTTATTTCTTGTGTTTTCATGGGTGTAGTTAGTTATCCTTCTTGGGTTAGAGTTTTCCTTCTAGCATCTTCCGTAGGGCTGAATTTGTGGATAGATATTGTTTGAATTTGGATTTGTCATTGAATTTTTTGTTTTCTCCATCTATGATAATTGAAAGCTTTGCTGGATGGTAACCTAGGCTGGCATTTGTGATCTCTTAGAGTCTGTAGGATATCTGTCTAGGCCCTTCCTGCTTCTATTGTCTCCATTAATATCTGATAGGTTTACCTTTATATGTTACTAACTCTTTTTCTCTCACAGCTTTTAGTATTCTTTCTTAATTCTGCATGTTCAATGTTTTGATTATTATGTGGCAAGGTGACTTTCTTTTCTGGTCCATTCTATTTGGTGTTCTGTACGCTTCTTGTAACTTAATGGGAATCTTCCTTATTTAAGTGTGGAAAGTTTTCTTCTATGATTTTGTTGAAAATGTTTTCTGGCCCTTTGAGGTGAAATTCTTTTCCTTCTTCTAATCCTATTATTCTTAGATTTGGTCTTGTCATTGTATCCCTGATTTCCTGGATGTTTTTGTGTTAGGGATTTTTTGGATTTAATGTTTTCTTTTACTGATATCTCTAGTTCTTCTATAATATCTTTAACTCCTGAGATTCTGTCTGCCATCTCTTGTATTCTGTTGCTGTAGCTTGTCTCAGTAGTTCATGATCACTTTTTTAGACTTTTAATTTCCAAAATTCCCTCTGCTAGTGTTTTCTTTATGGCTTCCATTTCCATTTTCAGTCTCGAACAGTTTTGTTCATTTCCTTTACTTGTTTGCTTGTTTGTTTGTTTTTTGTCTTTCTTTAAGAGATTTATTCATCTCTTCTAGTTTTATGTTTGTTTTTCTGGTTTTCCTTTATGAATTTACTCAATTCCTCCCATTGTCTGTTTGTCTTTTTGTCTATTTCTTTGAGTATTTTATTCATTCCTCTTTAGGGGCCTCTGTTATCTTCATAAAGTTGGTTTTGAGATCTTTTTCTTGTCCTTCAGCTGCATCAGGGTATTAGAGTCTGTTGCAGTATGTAGTTGAGTTTTGGTGGTGACATATTTACCTGGTTGTTATTGACTATGCTCTTATGTTGGCATTTAGGCATCTGGTTAATTTGTTGGTTGGGTCTGCAATGGTATTGGGTTCCTTGCTTGGGTTCATGGGTGACAGAGGAGGAGTTGAAGGAGTGGGTTGGGGCTTCAGAAGAGTAGGTTGATTGGGCAGAATCAAATGGACTTTAGATGAGGAATCTCATCTGGTTAATCTGCTGGCTGGGTTTGCAACAGTGCTGGGCTTCTTGCTTGGATTAGTGGGCGGGAGAGGGGGAGTTGGAGGAGTGGGTAGCCTGGGCAGAACCAAGTCGGTTGCAGGTGGGGATCTCACCTAGTCAGTCCACTGGCTGGATCTGCAATCAACTTTCATTTACTTAGCAGTTTGATCTTGGAAAATACTCATTTTAATAATATATACATATATATTGTGAAATATATTATTATATAAATATAAAACATATTGTGAAATGTATACTGTGAACATAACCGTTATATATTATATATTATATATTTATTATATATATATATGCATGTGATTCTGCTAACCAATTAATATGAGATATTATTTAATCTTTGACTTTTCATTGTGGATCTTTTTGATCTTCTTAGTTACATTTACTCCTAGTTTTTTTTTTTTTTAGATGAGAAGCTAGTATGCATGTTCCTTCTTTTTTTTAACCTTGATTTATTTCTCAGTAAATTCACTATTGTTAGAGAAAAACTACTGATTTTTGTCATTTTGTGTGGTGTGATTTTGTATCCTGCTATCTTGCTGAAAAGGTTTACAGAGTCTAATGTTTCCTAGTGGAGTCTTTTACATATGGAATCATTTGCAAATGAGGATAATTAGAATCACTTTCCTAATTATATCCTTTTATTTCTTTCTCTCGATTTATCATTCTAAGACAGTGTGAAGTAAGAGCTCTTGACTAATGAAGTGAACAGACAATTCTCAAAAGAAAACATACAAATGACCAAATACTTGAAAGTGTTCAACATCCTTAGTCATTTCGAAATTAAAAATAAAAGCTTCCTTGAGATTCCATCTCACACAAATCAGAATTGCTAGTATAGAAAGAAAGAAAGAAAGAAAGAAAGAAAGAAAGAAAGAAAGAAAGAAAGAAAGAAAGAAGAAAGAAAGAGAAATAAAAAGAAAGAAAGAACGAATGAAAAAAGAAAAGAAAAAGTGGAAAAAGTCAAATAACAGCAAATTCTGGCAAGGATACAGGAGATAAGGAACTCTCATTCCCACTAATTAGAATGTAGGCAGGTGTATCAACTGTGAAAATGAGTGTAGAAAGTACCCAATATCAAAGTTAGAATAACTATGCTATTCTGCTCTGCCACTCATATATTGAAGGACTCTGAGTTAGCATGCCACAGAGATTCAGAGATTTCTTGCATCTCCACGTGTTTTTATTTGTTTGCTGTGCTCTTTACAATGGCTAAGAGATCAAACCAGCATTTTATGTCTAGTAACAGAAGAATGGATAGAGAAATGTGCTATGTATGATGTGATGTTATACAAATATAAAGAAATATGAAAAAGTCACATTTCTCAGAAATAGATCATCTCATTGTGCTAAGCAAAATAATTAAATATGCGATCATAAATACCACATGCTTTCTCTTCTAAGTGCATTTAGAATTGTGTGTGTGGGTTCTTATAACTATGAAAGAGAGGAGAAGCTCTAGGTTGATGGAATACATGGAATAAAAAAGCAGATGGAGAACTATGTGTGGGAAAGTAGATGAGAAGCCACAGAGAGACTACGAGGAGCCCACTCTGGATCTTCTTTATCAGGTAAGACCCCGAGAGAGACACTGAGGAATGAATAATTGCAAGAGCATGAGGTTTATTGTACCAACGTGTCCTTCCTACACTTCAGTGTGGACCTCCATAGAGCTCCAGGCAGAGGGCAGGAGGCCACCCTGAGGGGATTTTCAGACTTGCTTATATACTCACATAACCTTTAAGCTGATTGGTTGGATACAATGATACCACATAACCTTAAAGCTGATTGGTTGGGTGCAATGACATAGATTGGTATATTCCAGGTGTATTGTTCTATAGCTAGAAGTGATGAGCTGAAACCTATTCATATGTGACTATTACTAGAACTTTTCCTTATCTGGGTGCCAAGGTTCTGGAAAGTTCAGGCAAAGTTCAGGCCTACTTGCACATTCTAAATCCTTACTAAAGTTTGGTCAAGTCCAGCCTTGGCCTTACATCAAGAACCAGTCAGAGGAAAGCAGAAGGCAAGGAGGAAAGCATAGAAGAAACTATAGGGAACAAAGGATACTGGCAACTGTGTGAAATGCACAACAAAATCTATTACTTTGTATGCTAACATAAAAATTATTTTTAAAAATTCTTCAAGGAAAAATTTACACCCTATACTTTTCTACTTTTTTAAAAGTTTAATGTGAGTTCAGTCTAGTTTTCCAGTAGAAAAAATTAAAATAAGCTTTATAAACAATTTCTGAGATATTATGGACAGAGTAAAAATATTTGTACTGAGCTGGTAGTGTTTCTAATGCTTGACAATATTCTGCATGGAAGGGAGGGTAGAAGGGAAGAGAGATGAAAGACAAAAGAAAAGGAATGAAGGGAAGAGAGTGCAGGCTATGCCCTATCCTTTGAGGAGGGGTTCAGACTTCCCTTAACATCTTCCCAACTAATTGGAAAAAAAAGAAATACTTATAAAATATCTTTTTATTTAGTTTGAAAAAGATTTATTTAAATGTATGTGTGAGGCTGCATAAGTTTATGTACACTACATACAAGGTATCAGATACTCTGGAAGTAGATTACAGGCTGTTGTGAGCTGCCTAATGTGGTTCTCTACAAAAGCAGGAAACACTCTCAACTGCCAAATCATCTCTCCAGCCTTCCATTTTCATTCTTAATAGTCACATGCCAACCTAACAATTCTAATACCATAAAGGAAAATGAGAGTGGAATTAGGGAGCAGCTAAAAGCTGGGTTTGCAGTGAAAATATTAATTTGAGAGTCATAAACATTTAGGTAACATTTGAAAATATAGGCTTGAACATTAAGAACAATACATCCCACTGGGACAAAATTTCTGGAAATAAAACTGTAAACATGAATGTGGAAAACAAACTAGTCTCAGAGTACTATAAAGAGCATCAGGGCACACATAATATATGTAAAGACATTGAAAGAAGTGAAAGTGCTTTCCAGCTTCTGTTATCACAGAGAATGTGAATCCAGCCTTGTATTCCAGCAAGTTATGAAAGCATTATTTAATTGGCTTAACTTTAATCAAATTGTTGCAATGATAGTCAGGAAATATTTTTGCAGACATAATTGAAAGATTGAAATATTGGAAACTGTAGTTTACCACAGTTTCCCAAGAATCTTTCCTGTGAAAGAAGAAAACCAGTGATCACAGGGAGGGAAAGGAAACCACAGATGTCTTTGATCATGGCTGCCCTTTGAGAAAAAGAAGCTTGGGAGAATGTGTGATAGAGAGACAAGTTTTTCAGCTAAGAAAAATCTGTATTAGCTTTGTTGTCTGTCTTCACATTTTCAGCTCATGAAACCCACAACCCTAAATTAATTTGAACTGCTAAAGACAGTCTTTTGTCAACTCTCAGAGATAAGCATAGTAGGCAAGATCAATGATTCAGGTGGATATTTCTTAAAGAACTTTCATAGCCCTATCTACTCATTTCATTCTCCCAGCAATACAGCCTATGCCTTACTTTTCAGTGAGACAGAGGTTTGGAAATAAAAATGTGTTTATCAAGAGCTCAGGGTTTCACCTAGGTGTGGGGCCAAGTTCTACTTTCTCCTTCAGTTGTTGTCCTAGTTACATTTCTAGTACTGTAATAAAGTAGCATGATTAGGGCAGTTATAAAGGAAATCATTTAATTTGGTTTATGGTTTCAGAGGAATAGAGTCCATGATTGAGGAGCAATAGAAGAGCTGGGAGTTCACATCTTGTTGCACAGCCACAAGGCAGAGAGAAACAGTGAGAATCATATTAATCTTTTTAAACCTCAAAGCCCAGCCCCAGTGACAAACCTCCTCCAAGAAAGCCACTCCTCCTAATCCTTCCCAAACAGTCCCACCAACTTAGGATCAAGAATTCAAATGTATGAGCCTATGGGGGCTGTTCTCATTTGAACATCCTTTTTGTATATTGTTTTACTAAGAGAAACTTATTTTCAAGAGTATATATAAGCAATTCCTTTTTAAGTCCTTGAAACATATTCTTTCTTCATGAATCTTCCATTCCACAATTTCCAGACCACAGAGAGGACTAATAAAACCCAAAATTATACAAGATTGTATCAGTTGTGAGAAGAAGTCTGGTAGTGAATCATATTTTCCTCAATCTTCCTCACAGAAGATAAAGTCCCAAGGGCTTTGCATGAGCATAATCTTGCAGCCTTATAAAAACAAACAAACAAAAATCCTCTCTTAGTAGCCATAAATAGCCTATAGGTATTGTCTAGGGGTGAAGCCATGAGATTTACCCCATTCACACTGGCATGTTAAATGGTTCATTTTTCATACATTGTTTAGGTGGCCATATTGTTAAGTTTCATGGGTACACCTCCCTATCATGATAGAGGACACTATCATCTAGATGTCTTGATCCTCTGACTCTTAGGTTTTCTAGTCCCAAGTGTGTAGCACTGACATATATACATGCAAGCAACACCAAAGGGATTCAGCGGGTTGTATTTGTAAATTTATATATAAATATGTAAAATAATAATTGAAAAAGAGGCAAGGAAACTGAAAAGAAAACCAGTTTTCTCATAGGATATTAACAAGAAAATCTAACAATATTAAACTGTACTTAATAAGGTGTTGTGTTTGGTGATAGTGTTAAGCCACTCAGCAATACACAAAGATGTGCACTTATTTCATTCTGAACAAAAGTAAACTAGACATAGACACAATTTTTATTCAGTAAAGTATGTAAACCAGATTAATGGGTGTTTTCACTATGAGTAAACTTGTATAGTCAGATACAAAGTTTTCATTTTTCAGATTGGTGTCAGATCTCCATGTATAGCATAATTACAGAGGGTCATGTGCTACTCTATCTGGTCTGCTGGAACTGCCTGCTACCTAGTGAGGATTTTTTTGCTTTTATTTTGTTTGATGAGGATGCAAGGCTATAGCAAGAACTCCCCTGCTGTTGGTTGCACACTACCCAGCTTCAGAGGACACAGATTTATGTACCTTTACTAGAAAACTGAGACTTCAATTTGTCACATGTTCTGCAGTTGGCACAAGGGTCAAGAAAACTGGGGGAAAAGTTTCTAAGTGCCCATTGTTGCTTTCTTCCTCAGAGATGTGGCCCAGACACCTGTGGCTGGATCATCACATAGCTACAGGAAAATTATGGATGCATAGCATGGGCAGAAAACAAGCCAACAACTGCAGAATCTCATTCTTTCTTTAAAGTCTTTAGGAGAACAGTGCTCTGACAAGACAAAGGATGAGGAGGATTCTTTTAGACTTTTGAGAGACCAAGCTATGGTTTGAGGTTTCCAGTTTTGTGAATTCCTCAAGAATAGCTAGAAATCATGAAGTTCCTTTGCAGTTTGGTTATATTTCCCATTCTGACATTTTAGCCTAATCTATAGATGGTCCTTAAAGATGAAGTTATATCCCAGTAAGCTTATTATAAATTGGAAAATATTCTAAATTGAAAATGCATTTTGAGTTGAAAAACTGTGAGTGAAATTTATGTCTTCTAAGTAGAACCAACTCATATCCCTGCTATAACTTCTCCATAATCACAGAGAGCCAGTAGACATACCACAATTGATTCCAGTGTCAGTCTGGAAGTGTTTCACTATGGCAAGTTGTGTCTGGCTAATACCTAAGTTTAAAATGTAAGCAAGGGTTTCCATTGTTCAAAGAAAAGTAAATACTCATTGTACCCAAACTGAATTAAAAAGAATGAGTTTTATTTTAAAATATTTTTAAGGCAGAATATGTTAGCACCCTCATATTTCATTTTTAAAGACCTGAAACAGAACTGCTTCTTAGGAAGTTTGACAGGCAGAATTATATGCATTAGATAATGGAAGGTAAAGGAAGTTTTCCCTTGCCAATTCCTTTGCTTCAGAAACATCTTTGCCTTTAACTAAAGTTTTGACCTGATTCCTCAGAGGACTGTGATCTCAGATTTATGGACATAAGCATATTTCCCAGCTAAGTGCTATTCCAACTGCTGAAATGCAATTCAATATTGCCAGCAGTAATAACAAGCCAGTTACATTAGGATCACAATTACTAAGACTGAAACAATTTTGCAATTAGGAAGTTCATATCCAATGCATTCAGTTTACATGCCTGGCTCTTCCTGATAATATGGAGATCTGAATAATCAAGACATGAGGGGAACAAGCACACCTGGGCTTTCTGTGTTTTCACCTACTGTTTGTAATGCAACTGGCAACCACTTCATATCCACTAACCTGCAGAACACTTGTGCATCTCTGAAGAACAGAATATGTTTCATTTATTTCATTTCCCTTCTTTATCCTTGCCACTCTTTCCCTCTCCCTGCCCTTAAATCTGCCCTTAAATTTGTCTCAATTTAGACAAATTGAAAACAAAAACAACAGCATTTTTTCCATTTTCTCTAATATGGAGTGACAGTGTCCCAGTGATAAAACAGAATTCCTAACAGAGCTGGAAAGGAGAGTCAGGGAGGAGCCTGGATACAAACAATAAAGAGCTAGATATGTGTCTGTATAAAGTTTGCTATACAGTTGTTGGGGAGTTAGCAGAAAAATTAGCAATAGGCTTATAGTCACAGCAGGAACTAGCAGATGTCAAGAGTCTCCCATGCATGAGCCAGTTACTAAGCAGACTAAAATGCTGTTTCATGATGCCCATGGGCAGTGTCTCCAGTTTCACTTTGTTTGGTGATCTTGGTGTTCACTACCTGGTCCAGTCTCATGTCCACAAATGCCTGGAAGCAAGGAGGAGGGACAAGATAGTCTTCTAACACACAGACTTCTGGAGGCCCCTCCTCTATAGAAGCCAAGGAAAGTAGGAAAGGCTGTTTCACAGGAGGATGCAACTGGGGCTCATGGGATACTTGCAAAATTAGGGCAGAATAAAATGTCTCAATGCCCTTCTTCTGCCTCCCTTCCAAAAGTCTTTGAGGATATTTCCCAGCACTGATAGAGGGCAGTTAGCCAGCAGCCAGGATCCAAGAGGCTGTGAGAAGGAAGATGTGTTCAAAACAGGAGTATCCTTATTAACCCGGTCACACTGGGCAGAATTGAGGGTACTGTTACACAGTCCATTCTCATATGTTCAGAACAGTCTCAGTGTTCTACAGGAAAGGGAAACAAAGACAAGTATTACAATTGTCATTGTGGTCACCTAGCTTGTCTGTCCTTATGGTCTGATTGATCATTACCTTGGAACATTATGTTAGAGTCTGCCATGTAAAGCTTTGTTGGCATAGGCAGGTCACTGTAGCTTAGGGGTAGTTTCTATCACATTCACCAATGAATTTTATTACTCTTGGCATGGAAGGTAACCTTAGGAAGAAAAGACTGGATATCTCAACCATAAGGACAAGAAACAAGAAGGACTCAGATACATCATGGAGTTATCCAGGATAGTGACATGATCCCCCTTCAATCTTTAAGTGGTTAGCCAGCCACCATACCATTTTTAATCAAAGTGGAATTGAACGTACAGTACATACAATGGTACATTAAACATTCATACTTTAGTTTAGAGGTGGACTTAGTGGCATACACACTTAAAAATCTCAGCATTCCAGAGGTAGAGGCAGGCTCTGTGAGTTTCAAAGCCAGCATGGTCTACGTAGGAAGTTCCAGGACAGTCAGCTACACAGTAAGTCTCTGTCTAGAAAAATGAAAGAAAGAAAGAAAGAAAGAAAGAAAGAAAGAAAGAAAGAAAGAAAGAAAGAAAGAAAGAAAGAAAGAAAGAAAGAAAGAAAGAAAGAAAACTAAATTAGTTCTAGCTTAGGAATTTCTAATTGAACAACTCTGTAATAGCACCCCAAAACCTGTCACATATCTGTTCACTAATGGTGTCATGCCTTCACAGATACATGGGGAAAGACATATAATCTATATATTTCAAAGCAAATAATGTACTTATTTTGGAGTTAAGTCTCACCAAGTTATTTCATTTTTTTTCTCTCCGTGCCTTCAGTCCAAAAATATTACCACAAAATGCTCCTATAATAATCACACAACAATCTCTCCCATGACAATATTGTCAAAGCAGCTTTTAGACCTTAAATATTTCCTTGAGTTAGGACCTCAGCTTTGACAGCTTTGTCTTTTTGAGTCATTCTATGCTTTGACATCTCCTAAAGTATAAAAAACACAGTGTTGTTCTCCAATTTACAGAAAAATATCAAAACTGAACAGTATTTTTAAAAAAGAACATATCCTCCAAAATAATTAAAGAATGTTAGTCTTTTATTCTAATTTATTCTAATTTCAATTCTAAGTGTCAATTTCATGGAAAGAATTTTAAAGTTTTGCCATTTTGAAATTGAATAAGTTCAACTGTCACTAATCACACTGAATGTTGATGTCCAAATTATCGTGAGACCTGTTGTTCAGACATTCTAAGTACACACTAGGCACTCAGTTACTAATATATGAATTCATTACAGAATAATTTTATTTCAATAATATTCTGATTTAAAAAATCTTTAGAACATTTATGTAAGGCTACTTGGTCACATCTGGGTTCTCTTCATAATTTAAAAAAGATGATGGTGATGATGATAATAATAATAATAATAATAATAATAATAAGCTGGAGAGATGACTTAGAACAACCTGTGGATTGTGACCCATTTGAGGTCTAACAACTCCTTTCACAGGGTTTGCCTAAGACCATCTCCATATCAGATATTTACATTCTAATTCATAACAGAAAAATTAGTTATTAAGTAGCAACAAAAAATAATTTCATGGATCGGGGTCACCACAACCTGAAGAACAGTATTAAAGGACCATAGCATTGAGAAGGTTGAGAACCATTGGCTTAGAGGTGAAGAGTACTTGCTGCTCTTTCTGAGGGCCTGAGTTTGGTTCCCAACACCCACATCAGACAGCTCAGAACCTCCTGTACCTCCACCACCAGGGGCTCTGATGTCCTCTTCTGACCTCTGTAGGCACCTGCACATGTGTCACACACACACACACACACACACACACACACACACTAATAAAAGCAAATTTAAATTAAAATAAAGGATAACAGCAATAATTAGCTAATTCATATTTTCTGCTTTAAACTTCCTGTAGATTCACAATATAAGGCTGTTATTCCTTATGTTTGTCTATCTGTTCTGAAGAGTTAGAAATGTTCTGAGAGCAGTCTTTTTGGCTTTGAGGTAACATTTCACCTGCAACATAACATGACTCACTTGTATTACAATAATATGCTGAACAATATGCATTTCATCATATTTTATTTTTATTATTGAATCTTAAAACATTTTAAATAAAGTACCTCACATCTTATATTTCAGTAATTATATGTCATTTTTTAAGTAGAAGGTAAAGCATCCTCCATGACCTTGGGTAATTCCATTAAGCTTGAAGAATCTCGGTGTTTCATTTGTTTGTTTCATTTTATGATTTTTATGAATTGGGTTGAGTGCCAGACTTACCAAACTAAGCCTGGATAATTTGTTGGGTGATTTTTTTTTGAAATGCTTAATAAAGATGTGTGGGTATTTTCCAGTTTTTTAAAATGATGGACTAGAAAGCAAATTTAAGGAAGCACATGACGATTTGCTTAGCATTTACAGAACTTTTAGAGTCATTATTTCATGAATGAGTCATAACAACTTTAAACAGTAGCAACCATATAGGTGTATAGAAATGATTTTATAAATAAGTATATAAATATATTTACAGAATTTAAAAATAAGTCGTAGTTTTAGCTCTGTCAATAACATCAAAATCTCACTGTAACTGGTATATAATGTTTTTCCAATTAAGAGATTATGTGACTAAATTATATTACTAAGGGATAGGTCTAAACATATATTGAGCACATTGTGTGTGTGTGTGTGTGTGTGTGTGTGTGTGTGTGTAAAGCAATATAATAGGGAATTCATACATATAGAAGATATTAAACTCGACTTATGGATATTAAAATAATTACAACTTAAAATAGCTTCGTTAGTATGCTTGAAATTACTAATGGAGTATATTTTCTTTGAGTTAATCAACTCAGTAAAAGCTAGCAGAGCTTAAATCACTCCAAAGAGCCCCACTTGGGAAATCTACCTGTTGGATTCAATAACCTGAGCAGTAGGTCTGGAAATGTGCCTTGCCTCCAGAGGTGAGAGGTAGTAGCTGCAGATATGAAATGTCAGCTGAAGAGAATAGTAAATACTCCAAGAGTCTGGTGGCCTGTTGTGGACAGAAGTTTCTGGAATACTTATAATAATTACTTCACAAGGGAAGGAGCTAACATAGATTCACCAAGGACAGTGTGAGGTTTCATTTTGTTTCTGTGATTTGTGGCTGCTCTTAGTTTTGTTTCTGTTGTCATTTTCCCCTCTGATAGAGGAATTAGAAGAAACATCAGTAAGAGCAAAACAAGATACACCCTGTTTTCCTCAATTTATGTAAAGAATTAGATGAAACTTCAAGTCCAATATGACACCGGGATTTTATTGTATTTTTAATATGTGCATACAACATGTGCCAATCCAATCAAGGTACATTTCCTTGTCAGAGCTTTCTGTTTGGAGCTGTCAAGCTCCTTTCTCCTACTTCTCCATAAAATGCTAAACAATAGTGATCTACATTCTCCCTAATGTACTGTGAGATACCAGAGTTTATTCCTTCTGTCTGAGTTTGAGTACTTGCTATCTGACCTGTCTTCAAACACCTTGTACTCATCTTTTTCAGCCTTTTATAATCGTATTAGAAACTCAGATTGGCTTTTTTTCCAACTTCTATAAGAAAAAATATGTGGTATTTGTGTTTCTCTGTCTGGCTTCTCCAGCTTCTTGATCAAACTATGGAATTGTTAAATAATTAATAAGGGACATTGTTTTAAACTATATCCTAACTTGGGTCTAGACTGAAATTTAGTTACAGCCACCCTCTTCATCCCTTTGAATGAGAGTAAAGACTACTAAACCATTTATTTTTGGTCAAATTAAGCAAGCTTTATTTTTCTGTCAGACAAAGCTATTTTCCTAAAGCAGAGTTTAAAAGAATAGCATCAAACAAAGGAGAAAGTGGAATTTATGTAGCTCAAGAACCATAAAATTATGGGATTTCAACAGCTGAGGGATTGCCAAATGAATTTTGGTTACCTAGTAACTTGACAGAACATCTCAAAATTATTTGGCAGAGCATCCTATCAGGGTGGAGGTCAGGGTATAGGGTGTTGAACATGTCACATTCCAGAAAATGGGTCAAGACATGGTCAAACCAAGGAAATACAGAAAATAGAAGTGAGCTGATTTTGACATTGTAACAAGATAACTTCAAATCTTAAAAATGGAGTCAAGCTGGTCCACCAATCCACACTTATATTTGATGGAGTTTGGCATCAACAAAGTGAAACTAAGCCCTTTATGTACCTTCTAAATGACTAAGAGAAATGAAAATAAGAGTCAAATGTGCCAAACAAGCACCTTCAATCACTATGAAAAAGAAGAGTTACCTTAGTTTTCTATACCCTGTAATATTTAATCCTTTAAAAATAACCTGGAGGAATCTTTTGTTAAGAAAGCCATTAGTTTCTGTTACCCAGTCTTACATGAAAAGTAATTTTAAAAGTGTCAGTCACCTGATTCTTTTGGTTCTATTTCTGACAGTCTTTCTGTACCTATGAAATCAGCTTTTGAGAACATTTTGGTTGTTATTTGTTTTTTTAGTTGTTTTTAATTTTTATTTGTTCTTCTCTTTCTTCCTTTTTTTTCTATATCCTCATCACATAGTCTCAGATTGATATTAAATTTTCATTTCTTTTTCTGAAAGCCAAGTCTAAGGCTTGGTCATTGGAACACAGATTCCATTTTATAGCATAAGATATTGCTTACCAAATAAGTTGTTGTCATTTTGTATTTCAATAAATTATATCAACTGAATGAAGGTGTAAATAATAACCAAGTGAGGAACATTTTTTATTATTTAATGTGTTACCAAGATTTAATAAAATAGATTTCCAGAAATGCAAGCTGCAAATAACCAAACTGTAGCCATGGCCAAGTAAGGAGGCTTCTAGAATAAATCAAAACTTTTGTCTTAAGTCTAGCTTAATGAAATTATATATAGAAAGCTGAAATTCTTGAGTGCTTCAACAAGTTTAGAGTGAATCATATCTTTGAGGAGAGCACTCTGGGTTGAAATATGTCCTATGAAAATTCATGATAAGGGTCAGTGACATGGCTCAGGGAGTAGAGGCATTTGATATCAAGTGTGATAATCTGAGATCAATCCCTGGATTCTACATGGTAGAAGGAATAACTGACTCCTGCAAGCTGTTCTCTGACCTCCAGATGCATGGCAAAAGCTGAAAATGTGGAATAATTGTTAGTTTAAAAATCAACTAGGTAATTTTTCCCTAGTCTACTATGACATGGTATTTTTATGAGAAGGGGAAAGCAGAAAAAGACTTACAGGAGATATAATGAAGACTGTACATGAAGATAGCCATATCCCAGACAAGCATAGACATTTAGAAGAGATACTTCCTCACAGTCTGCAAAGTAATTAACCCAGGAAACAATCTGATGTTTGACTTCTAGCCTTCATTGCCATGAGACAATAAACTTCTGTTTGTTAAGCCTCTTCATTTGTGAGACATACTTACACAAGAACTATCCTATGGTTAAACTCGGAATTGTTAAATTGGAGATAAATCCAGAGAGCTTATAATACTAACATAAATGTTCTGGCTGAAATCTACAAAATATTGTAGATGCTTAGCAGACAAAAAAAATTTAGAACATACTAGAGTGGCACAGGGAGAAACTCAAAACCCCCTTTTATGCTTTTAAACAGATATTCATGAGGACATGGCTACATTTAATGTTTTATGTGTTCTCTATAGCTGCTTCCATGCTGACAGGAAAAAAACAAAACAAAATAAAAAGCAAAACACAACATCAACAAAAAAAATCATTGTAGGTGAGATGGTATAATCAGCAAAACCCAGATCATGAAGAACAGTGCCTTCACCTTGTCTAGAACAAGAACACTATTTGAGGTCCTGTTAACTTGAAGTTGACAAAGCAAAAGCAGCAAAAGGTCAGATCTGGACACAGATCATCAAGGTTCGAGTTCAGGAAGTCATTTGATATTTCATCAAAGTACATCTAAACAGTATGCACTAAAAAGGAAAGACTGAGTTATTTCATTCATTTCTTCCTCCTTCCAGTGAGAGTGAGGCCAATTCAAAGGAAAAACAAATCTTGTGATGGATTAGAAGGAAAAACTTAGAATTGCAAAAGATGCTCAAATTATCAATCGCCTTCAGTGATCAGTGATCCAAGTTAGCCAACTTTGGTGGCTCTTCTAAGATGGCATATATATATCATAATTCACTTTAAAACAATAGTTCACCTGTTGAAGTGAAGGTGAAAACAAAACAAAAAGAAATGATAAAAACTCTATGACAGAATTAGAAAATCTTATTTCAAAAAAGGAGAAGTATATCAGTGCCATACTTTTTACAATAACTGCTTTTTCAGAGCATCAAATTCAACATATATTGAAATCCAAGAAATTGTCATGGGACAAAAAAATAGCCTTAAAGAATATTAACAACTGATATGCATCAATAGTAACTTCATTTCAGAAGAAAGGAATAAATCTACATAAAAAAGAAGCACATAGGGCATGTGTGTATATTGGAAGAATTTCTCCTTAGTCCATGAACATAAAACATTAAACAAGTGATCTAACTATATTCACAAGATATGAAGTTGTAAAAGATTGTGGAATTGGCACTAAGAACTTGGAATTAAATATGTATGTATCCAGACCTACAGTCTTAAGAGTTTCTCCTAGAAAATACAGTAGATATAAAAGATATAAATGTATTTTAGAAGGTTTTAGATGAGAACTCCAACTATAATGAGGAGAAGATAACTATCAGTAATGACTGATGTGATAGTAACAATTGACGTGATGGTCATAGGGATGAGAAACAATGACCATGGCTGACTTGAGGCCCAGCAACTAATGTTCTAGACAAGAGATCTATTTTGCACAAATGCAGAATAACCTTTGGATGCCCAGGGAACACATAAATATCCTTCCAGACTGATTTGGGAATGCAATGTTGAACCAACTTTCCTTTTTTATACTTAATATGGAAAGAGTAGCTGTGCAATGATAGCAAGGATTAGAACAAGAAGAAAAAGAAAAACCATCTTTAGTCCATGAGATTAAAAACATTAATAGGCATGATGAATTCTGTACAGCTGCTGTCTGAAGACTCTCTGAGCACCCATACAATCATTTTGTTGATACTATTTGATGTCATATCCTTCACAGCTATCACAAATGCTGTTTTTCATGACTCTCTCCTGAGAGTTTATATACAGTAAGTTTATGTGTGAACGTAGATGTTTCTTCCTAAACTCATGTCTCAACTTTCCTCAAACTGCTGACTTTATTCACCTTCTCCAAGGAAATAAATCTTTATGGAAATATTAAAATAAGAAAGAAAGGAGGTATAAGGAAGGAGAGGGGGCTAGAAAACACTGTAATACTATGAGGGTAGAACTTGCAGGAAATATCATTCAGGTGAATAAATGATTCACTGATGGAATTATTTTGAAGGACAGTTAAGTGGTAAAATTGAAATGAAATCCATTTTTGATTTTTCTGTGTAACCGGACTATAAAAAAAAAAATAGAGTTAAGGCATGGAAGATCATGTTAGAAGTACTGCTTAGTAGTAAATTGCTTGGCTAGCTTGTACAAGGCTTTTGCTTTAATTTTCAGAACAAAAAAAAACGCTAGTTCAATTTGAGAAATAGAATTATTTTATTTTGTACAATTCAGAAGTCATTAATATTCTACTTATGGTCAAATTATAGGAATGAATATAATTTTATTTTTAAAGCAAGATCAAATTCACTATCACTAGATTTAATAGCAAATTTTATTGCCTTTATTTTGGATTTTCCTCCCTTTTCCTTTGAGTCTGTAATTGCTGAGAGGCCTCTCACAGTCCTCTGAACTCTTTGAGTCTGAAAGAAACTCGACTCTCCTCTTTCTTCTTGTCCTGGATTTTGTGTCATAGATCATAGACTTCAGTGACAGAGACTATTTCTCCCATCAATCTTCTACCCACTCCCCAAACATACTCAGGGGAGGTGCCTTCTTAGTGTTTGAAGCTGTACAACTTAAAATTTTCCCCACAGTGACAAAATATTTGAGAAATATTTTGTAACTTCTGGAAGTGAATGCTAATTTTAGGCTCACACTTTAAAAGGCTTCAGTTCATGATCAACCACTTGATCTTGCCTGGACCATGATGAGGCAGAATATCATGATAAAAGGGTATGATGAAATAAAGGTACTGATCTAGCTGTGTCCAGGAAATAGACAAAGAGTCAGAAATAAATTGGAATAGGATATAGCCAACAAAATATGGCCCAATTACTACTTCCTTAAGCTAGGATTCAACTTCTATTGTTCCAACAACTTTCCAAGATGGAACTACTAGTAAGGGCCAGAGGCTTCAACACATGGGCTCAGAAACATTTTCTATCCAAACCTTAAAATTCTACCTCTGCCCCTGGAGATGCATGTCCATCTCTTAAGGCAAGATGCATTTATAGTCTATCCTTGAAGGCTCCAAGGTCTCCACAGTTGTAACATTATCCTAAAGTTCAAATCCAAACTCTCCTGAAACTAAAGGCAAACTCTGAACAGTGAACTCCAGTAGAGTGGAAAGAAGAAGCTGTATTCCTCTAAGATGCAACAGTACCGAGTGAATACTTCTATTCTGAAAGAGAAAAAAAGGGAGAGTGAGGTATAGCAAAGAGGGATGGACCAAAGTAACATCAAAACTGAGTAAGAGAAGCATTAAAGATCATAGTGTTCAGTAGATATTCATGGCTGTGTATACTCTTAATTCCAGTACTTTGGAAGTTGAAGCAGGAGAATTAGAATTTTGAGGCCAACCTGGGGTACATAGTTAAAATGCTTCATTGCTCCTTCCCTTCGAAAGTGCCTGTATTCAGTATTTAGGACAGGTATCACAGTAATATGAATCCCTAAAAGCATGGGTGGTCCTGTCCCTATGGACAGTGCCACCTACAAGCTGCACTCTACATAGTCTCTGCCTCAGCTAGATCCAAAAGAGCTTTTCTTGGCAAACATTCAACTTTTTTGGCATCTCTTAACTTCCCTAGGTCTCCATTGTGTCCTTAGCATCAAACATTGCTTCATCAAGGAATTCCCTCGAGAATACTGGCTGTCTTATCCATCACCTAGCTTCCTTCCTAGGGTTTCTTTTAAAGTCTGAATGGAAGCCTACATAACCCTGTTACTCTTGCAGTTTACATGTCTGCAAAACCAGCATGTCAGGGATGATACCAAAGTCAGGCCCCAACTCAAGCAGAAGCTCCCCTTTGAGCAACCACCCCCACCTCATCTAAACCATGACTATAATTATGTCAGAGTATCTGGACAGCTGATCCTGGGAAAACACTTCTTTAAGCTACCCAATGTGAGCAGTTTTCTTCTTTCAAGGGAAAGTTTTCTAAATGAGTTTATGTGCTCACACCTCTGGCTTTGTGATACCTCAGGTATCTTCAGGGTATCTTTCCTATTATTCCACTATATTGTCTTCCATTTAATGGTGTGAATCTCTTTAACACTTCCTGTGGCTCTATCTTTTGTATGGTATTTTAATGGAAAACTCTAAGCTTTTCTAATATTTCCATTCTGCTTTGTGTTCATAATTCATACTATACATAAATAAAACGCAGCCAGCAATATCCATGCCACTTCTAGAGTTCCAAATTGCCCCACTCACCCACCAAGAAGTTTCAACTTAAATATCTAAGTAACATTAACATTTGTTTTGTTGTGTCAAGTTCAAAAGATGGCATAAGGTGGTGCAGTAGTTGATCACAGTAGAGTGTTGTATTGCCTCTATACAGTCTCTAAAACTCAGTAGCATACAGTAAAGACTCAGTGAGAGTCCATAATGAGTGAAATATTATCAAGAATCTTGGTCCTTCCCCTTTCTAGAATTAAGAGAAGTACCTTATAACAATTATTATTAATGTGTTCTTTTCTCCATTGTTTTAAACATAAGAATTTTGTTTATTTGCTGCAGTCAAGGCTAAGACCTAAGATGGAGAACACAGCAAAGTTCTAATGTATCTGAAGGAGAAAAAGATGTAGAGAGAAACCTTTACTTTATATTTGTACTATACATGCGTGTGTATAAACACATCATATGATGTGTAACTCCAATAGAGTTATGATGTTTAACTTATAAACATTCCATGACATTGATTCAGAACTTTGCCTAAATTCTGGAAAGCTAACACAATTAGATAGGCTATCATGTTTCCTGTAGAAAACTGCCTTTAAGTCTTCCTATAGCCTTTGGCTACTTTTGATTGGAAGTGGCTGCTAATTTAAAATTTTTTCTGTAGTACAATAACCATGATAGATCTCTATGTCACCTCTGTGGGCTTGTTATATTTTAATGCTAAATACAAAAGGTTAATTACTGTTCAGAGCCTGATGCTTCTGTGGGAGTAACAGCAAGTTATTTATTATCTGTCCTCTAGTTAATTTTATTAATTGTGCTAGATTAACAATGTCAAGTAGAAGAAGTTAATTAATAAGCACTTTTTTCTTGTATTTTATTCTGCTTCAGTTGATCTATCTCTAGTGAATAAGGATGAAAATGCTATCTATTTCTTGGGAAATTCCCTTGGCCTTCAACCCAAAATGGTTAAAACATACCTGGAAGAAGAGCTAGATAACTGGGCCAAAATGTAAGTACCATGTTAAAAGGAATACTTCTTCATCTGACAGAAGAATTTTGAAAATTATAAAAAGTATCTGATTTGGGAAAGCTACACTCTAGTATTTTAGGACTGAGGAAAACCTTAGTAACTGTAATTTTCAATACTATAATATTTTGATGAAATAATTTCGAGCCAGATAAGGCCACAAATTTGTAATGGAGGAGGGAGAGTAAAACAATATATTTAAACAATAAAACCCCTCTTCTACATCTAAATCAATGTTGCCATTTTATTTCATATACTTCATGCTCAGCACAGACATTAATTTATAATTTTGAATGTTTTTATGATAAATTCATGACTAAGTTATCGATGTTGCAAAAATATGGAATCCAGGCTTGTTATGATAACAATAGGCTGGTAACACAGACAGCCATGGATGCACTGAGTGAGATGTATCATCTGATCCTAGCCTTGTACAGTTTCCTCAAGTAGAGCGTTAAAAGACATCTATTTATAGACTTGCTATGTCGTGAAGAGTTCTTCCATGAGCACCTTTCCCTCCTGCACTGTGCTTACATGTAGTGTTCTGACTGCTAACCCTTCCTCTTCTCACCCTTCCTGAGCCAGTACTATATATAAACCAGTACTCTCAGTCATATGCTATCTTGCCCAAATGTAACTACATGAAAAAAGTATCTCCTTAAACATTTAAAACATTTTCATTAACACACAACAGTTGTACATATTGATGAGAATATCATTGTGATATTTTGATATATGTATAAAACATGTACCAATCAACTGAAGGTAATTGAGGTTCCCATCTTGTTATATTTATTTTATGAACCTTCTGAGGTCTTAAGTTCTAGTTTTTATAGCAAACATAATACCATACTGTGGATTATGATCCCATCAGTTTTATAAAAAAACTAGAACTTATTATTTTGTCTAACTGTTTTCAGATACCCATTTTTAACCCTCTACAATTTCCCCTTAAGCTTAGAGATATCCATTTTCATTACTTTCATGTTCTTAGGAAAATAAGATTTTATGTATCTTCTCTCTTTCCACAGTAATTACTTATAGAACTGAAATGAGATATATATAAGTATTTGAATTTTTTGTCTCATTTCTGAATTGTAAACACTTGAGTATTTTAAACAACCAGAAATATTTTTTAAATGTTTCCTCTGATCATTTGAAAATAAAAAAAAATTAACATGGAAATGAGTCCCACCTGAAGGTCAGAAAACAACATTTCAGAAAGATGAAGCCACATTAAACACAAATTCAGGAACAAGCCATTTGGCACTCATAAAATCTGTGTCTCCTGACCTTTCTTTCTTTGTGCTCCTTTATATGGGGAACAGTTTAGTTCACTGCCTACATGAGGGCAGCTCCCATGACTCTCAGGTAACACAAAGGTAACGCAAAGTTCCCAATTTTCATGGTTAAGAATGAGAACTCTCAAATTAATGCAAGAATGATGAAAGCTTATATAATTTATTAGGCATGTTATAGTTTCATCTGCATGACTTTTATGTATAAATTTCAAAATACACATCATCACATTTGGAAACATTTTGGACTAGCAGGTTTTAATATTTAATAAATGAGGGTCACAGTTAATAAAAATGGTTGATATTCATTTTCAGCCTTAATATGAGAGAGAGCAGAGTTAAATTGGATGATTTTGCACTTTTGAAAGTGTCTTTCCCTCTTGAATACTCAGGCAGCTGGGCTTTGCATTTTTATGCTTTAGGTATTTAAAAGATGCTGCCCTGCTGCTCCATTCATTCCGCATCACACCCCAAACCACCCAGGGACCGGTTGATGATTGTTGAGATGTTAAAATTATGTTTCAGGAAAGTGCTTGTCTCTCATAACATTGGCTATTGTTGCATTTCACTTTCATATTTTACTTTGTGAACTTAGACAAAGCCAGAGTCTTAGTTAAATCCTCCTAGTGCTTATTAGACAAATGATTCACAGAGGAGTGCACTTAAAGGCTGAAGGCAATGAACGCTGAATTAAAGGCCTTTTCTAGGCAAAAGAGATCCACCCACCACTCTTGCTTTGATTGCTTTACTTCCCCTTTCCCTAAGCCCTGGGGACCTAGTCAACCTTGTGGCCCCATCTGCACCTAAATAGATAGCAGCAGTGTCTCAGATGTGCAATGATGCTTCTCTTCCTTGCTCCCTTGCCCCCACGTCTTTGATCCAAAAACAGTTTTTATTTGTTTTTTTGCTCCCAAAATATTTAATTTGAAACCCCACTTCTAGCCTTTTCTGTATGAGATTCTGTTGGATTTTTTTTTATCAATTTAGCTCCAAATAATGAGAGGGCCTGCAAACTTTTTGACAGCAGAGAAATTATCAAGAGGAAACAGGTTATACAAACAGACAGAAAAGGTTTTCTTAGTGGAGTGGCTGACCAAAGATCTAGGGATGGGAGATAACTAGTCATTCATGGGAAACACAGGAGGCTCTGTGCTGAGGTTGGTGAACAAATATCCTGGGTTGCAAGCTTCCAGCTACGAAACTGACTCTGTCCTTCTGAGGTTGGCAGCCTTACTTTAAGGAGCTCTTTATTCCCATTCAATGTTCGTTTTTAAAGGCTACTTTGCATGCAAAAGAACTGTGACATTGTGGTAGGTAGGCCATCAGTCCTTTCAGTCTCCTTTCTGACTATTGTTTTGACTTCTATACTTCTCCTCTTGTGCCCTTTGCCCCTACACCTGGGACTTACCAGTGTTGTGGTAAGCTTTACCTGATGCAATACTTTTCTCTCTGCATCCTTCAGACTCACCTTTGTTCAGAGGCTGGTACTCAAGTCAGGTCTGTGCCTCTCTCTCATTTGACGTAGAGAAGATTCTCAATCAAAGAAAGTGTTAATCTCACTGGTCAAAAAAAAAAAAGACCACTACCACAAGATTTGAGCCAAATTTGAAGCAATCTTTAATACTGGCCAGAAATGATGGACTCTGACCAGGTTCATTCCAAAGCTCAAAATGGCACCAAGTCATATCTGCACAGAAGCTTATAAAGGCAGAACTCATTAGACTGTGTACTTCTCACCAGGTATAATTGGGAGCAAGAATATATCCTGATGTATACTTCCTGCCTGCATACTTCCCAACTATATCCAGTCAGAGGCAAGCATACATCTTCCCATACTTCCTGCCTGTAAGAGGCCCACCTGCATGTAATAAAACACATCAGTTGGAGTACATCTGATATAGTTGGATTATCCAGGCTTGCTTAGGACAGTGAAAGTACATAGCCAGTTATCTTACATGAACAGCACCTAGTATTCCAGAAAGTTATCTGTCACTGGACAAGTGGGAATTACAGGATTATTTGGTTTTTTTGTATTGTAGAAATCCTACGAACCATAAATGAAACTTAAATCACATAACTTTAGCTCTTACCAAAGCTATAAGCTACATTAATTTTTCCTTTAATAAATTACAATATAAAGTGGTGTTTCACTGTGGTATTTTCATATGAAATTTATTTTTCTTGATGCTCTCCTTCTGCTTGTCTCTACTGGCCTCCTGCTCCCAGGCTTGTTCCATTCCATTCCCAGTTGTTCTCCTTTCTTATCTCATATATTATTATTCTAGTGCCATCCCCCAAACATTTTACTTCTATACAGCTCCTTTTCTAGTTTTGCAACCTACATCTATACTCATGTTTATGTTTTCATATGTTCTCTTATGATAGAGAATGTGCAATGTTTCTCTTTCTGAGTCTAGCTTGTCTCATGTAATATCCCTCCAGATCCACCATTTTAATATAAATTTCAGAATTTCATTTTCTTTATAGCTGAATAAATTTCT
Source organism: Cricetomys ansorgei (assembly GCA_026225945.1). Classification (NCBI taxonomy): domain Eukaryota; kingdom Metazoa; phylum Chordata; class Mammalia; order Rodentia; family Nesomyidae; genus Cricetomys; species Cricetomys ansorgei. Next base: position 12,307,921 of record JAMJFZ010001360.1, read on the forward strand.
ACTGTATGTATGTACCACATTTTCATTATCTTATTATTTCTTGATAGTTAGCTAGCATAGTTCCTTTTCTATAGCACAGCAATAGACATGGATATATAACATATACACATATATGCTACAGAGTTTTTTAGATTTATATCCATGAATAGTATTGAGATGGTGTTTAGTGGGAGTCTTTGAATTCAATGGAAGCTTTCTCATTCACCTCAGGTGGGCTTTGATTCAGAAGTTAAAGTGCCAGAAGCTCATGGTCACAATAAAACCTGAGCTGAGTTAGTGGCTCACAATTTAAAAAATGAATTGTACAGAACACAGAGGGTGACTTTTAGATATATGATTAATTGTAAGAAGTTTAACAACAAAAGGGTCAACATCCTACACAGTAGAAGTGAGTACATCATCTAGCTGCTACTCTGAGGGCTTTTAAAGGACTTACCACAGAAAGGAGAAGGTACCCTGCTCAGTGAGGCTATCAGCCTCCTCTCAGTTTCAGTGAAATCCTCATGAATAGCTCCCAGGCTGGGTGCTCGCTCATTTAGGGGGAAAGAGATAAGGAGAAAACAGACCAGGAACCCCAGAACTCCTTTGGAATTTTGGACCTCTACCTACAACAGAACCAGGAACAAAAATAAGAATTGTTTGCTTTCAGCATCTCAGTTCTTAAAACCATCCATCCATTCTAGCCCCTATTCTTCTGAGTATAACTGGTTTTATGGTAGTGTTTCAGTTTTCTGAGAAACTTCTATATTAATGTCTATAGTGCCTGTCCCAATACCCGCTCATCAGCAGTGAATAAGGACTTCCCCACTTCTTTGCTAGCATTAGTTACCATTTATCTTCTTTATGATGGTATTTTGACTGGATGAGATGAAATCTCAGAGTACTTTTTATTAGCATTCCCCTGACAGATAAGTATTTGAAACAGTTTTGAAAATATTTGTTGGCTCTTTATGTTTCTTCTTTTGAGAACTATGTGTTCATCAATTCACTACCATATTTATTGATTAGCAGATTTGGGTGGGATTATTTTGAGGAGTGTTTAATTTTTGCAGTTTTTTGTATATTTTATGTCTTAACATTGTGTCAAAGTATGACACAATGGTAAATAATTTTTCTTGTTCATTATGCTGCCAGTCCCAGTGACTGATAGTTTCTTTTGTTATGAAAGTTTCAAATTTACTGAATAGTCTAATATGAATTAAAATGTGTTGTGTCATTCATTGGTAAAGACATTGTTAAAAAGCATAGTCTTAATTATAGCATTAAAAGTATCAATATACTTTGACAAAGTGAGATATCACTCAGGGATATGGGTATCAAAGTAGAAAATGTCATACTCTTCTCTTTTGTGGTTCACTGCAGACATCCTGTCTATTAATCTATAGCATAAGCCACTTCTGAACGTAACTGATCTTATAATTTATGAACTCCACGTTTGATTACTGATACTAAAGAAAAATCAAGGATCAAAACACTTAGAGACTTTTAGTGCTTGAATTTATAAAAGTCCTAAAATAACAAAATACCAGAGACTGGAAAATTTATAGAGAACAGAAATGTATTTTCTCACAATTCTGCAAAATTAAGGCATGAGAAGACATGGTGCTTACTGAAGGCTGCTGTCTGCTTCCCAAATGCTGCTTATTGCCGCATCACAGGCAATGGATGATATATCTGCCTTAATCACATCTTTTATAAGGCTGTGAGTCTTATTCATCAAGGCTCTGCCCACATGATGTAAATCACTGTGTAAATGCTGTATTACAGTCATATTGGTGTCTTAAGTTTTAACTTATTACTTCTAAAGAAATATATCTAGGCTCTACCTGTATCCAAATTATTTCTTCTACAATTTCCATTTATTTTAGGAAAAATTTCACCCCCCCTAAATTTTAATAAAAGCTCTTACTTTTGTGTTTGCTTTAAAAAGTCCTTATTATTATTACTTTGCAATTTGATTTTCATTTATGTAATTTCTAAAATTTATCCAAACAGTTTAATTTATACTTTAACATACTTAATCTGTCAAATGCAATGTTTAGGAAATTCTTATATTTTGAAATAGAAATGTTGTAATGTAGACAGACTCATTTGCTATTTAATAATTATCAATAAAAAGTTACTATAATTCTGAACATGGTATCATACACCTAGTATCCCAGCACTCAGGAGACTGAAGCAGGAAAATTGTTTGTTTGAGATACCCTTGGATATAGAGCAAGATCTTTTCTCAAGAAATGAAGAAAAATATCCTATAATAGTAAGAAACAGTAATATTCTTCATCTCTATGGTATGTGAGAAAGGATAGGCTATCAGCTTCTAATATTTGTGGGGAATGCTTTATATTAAATTAAATATTTCTGCATTATTCAAAGGAAAGTAACATGAGTTAAAAATCAAAATGGTAAACTCCAGTTAGAAGGCAAAAACTTCAGTCCTAAAACCATATTGTAGACTGAGAAACAGACATTAAGTCCCAAAGACAGAACCTATAACCATGGTATTTAAGTCATCTCCATTCTTAAATCTGGTGCATAGATGGTGTCTTCTGTTCTTCACAAGAGTAATAATACCTGCTGTGGTTGTTCCTTCAGAGAGACTTTTGTAAAACATTGACAGCTTATGTAGAATCAGTTTAAAAAAATGTTTCATTGATTTATACTCAGGAACATTTCAGCAGGCTGACAGGCAATGATTTACATGGGAATATGCTTGTGGACAGTGAGATGATGAAATATACCAGAGAAGTTTTCACCTGAATATTCCTGTGATAGTTTTATTTAATTATGAATTCCTTCCTTTAAGTAAAAGAGGGGCGTATGAGTAAGAAAATACAGATTTCAGCATCATTGTTAGTTAGTCATCAATTGGTTCACAGATAAAATTGTGCTTCATTAAAGAAGGCTGTGAAATTTTATTTATTACTTATGAGGAAAGCTTTCTAAATAGGGCACTTCTCATTTTGTAGGATGGGTAAAATATGGTTCTATTTTAAAAAGAATCCAAGTTTCTATTAACTTCCTAATTAGATTTTATATCCTGAAATCTAATTTCATGAGCAAATATTGCTCATAGCCAACGCACAAAACACTCTACTCCTGGCAATGATTAATGGTATGGTAATGGGTTAACTCTTCATATTTCTTTTCCAACATTTGTAAAGAATTGCAGCTGTGCTAAGTTTATTTTAAGCAACTTTGAATGAAAGAAATCTAGTATCTTTCTCAACTCTAGCTCATTTGTTTATAACTGCACTTTAATTTACATCAATTCTTCCTAATGACAAGCCACTTTACTTTGGGTTTATTTGAATAAAATGCTCTAAATGCATTTCACTACCCCAGGCTAGTGGACTGACAAAATGAGGAAGTAGCTGTGGTGTGTAATATTTTAAGGAGAAGGAGATGCCAAAAGCATTGCAGTGAGAAACATATCCCTAAAGATTATTACCGTGATGTCTATCAGAGTGAAAAGTAGGTGGCATAATATTCTGAGATATAAATTCTCTGAGGCAGAACATAGCATTTTACTACCTAGATGTAATAAGATATATTGTGCTATCAGCAAAGGCCAGAGAGCTCTATGTGATTAAAATAAAAAAAGGATTCAAGTATCTGCCTTTAACTACCATTTAATGATAATGATTTTTGTCTTTAACATTTATACTGGGAGAGGCAAGCTGCAGGCTATCTAATAATAGTATGAATAATAATAACTAGCAATTGAGTTGCCCTTTACTTCCTCCAAGTTCTTAGCAGTTCTTATTCACACAGAAAGTCCTCCTCCTTGATCTTGGTTTATACGGTAATGGAAATATTAGCTTAAAAATCCCTGTTATGGACCACAGGTTGATGAAGGCAGTTTAGCATTAGATTTACATTAGGAGAGATGAGTCAGCAAAGGAATATTGTGCATCCATCTCTTTTATACGCTATCTCATTTACTTTTTCTGCCAAACCTTTAAGGAACATATTGCCTCCCCTTTATTCACTTTTATAGACGTGGAAAATTAGCCCCTGGAAGTTTCTAATAAATGTTGTTTCCTTCTAGTAAAGACCTGACATTGACTCAAGCTATCTGATCAAAGACAAATGTCAAACATTCACAACGTTTTTGGATAGTATGGCATCAAATGTGAAAGCATCTCAGCTCACCATTGACAGATGACAGGATTTCAGTGGGTGGTCATGAGCCTTGACTTCCGTTAGATGAAGAGCATATGCATAAGCCATATTTCCTAGTCTACAAGGTATCAGATTAAGACCCATCCATTTCAGAGTTATGGGAGACATGAGCAAACAACAGCATGCTAGGTGCTTCTCCATATGCTTTAATTCAACGTCCTCTGTATTTTCATTTGTTGAGAAATTTTTAATCCTGAAGTATTCTTTCATATTTTCTGTATCCTCCACCCCCACAAAACCTGATAGGAAATTTACTGCAATAATAAAATTGAGCTGGCATATGAGAGGTCAATTGCTAGAAAATAGATTAAAATGAAGTGTTGATTTTGATTGTTAGTAAATTTTATTATTTACATGAAGTATCACCAAAAGTATAGTCATTTTATGTATTTCTATCTCATTGTATATTAGGCCCCCCAAGCAGAATAGTATGTGTATTTTTTATAGCTTTTACTGTAAGCTGCAAGTATGTTATGTAGACTGTTGTAACAGTCTAGGAAATTTCAAAATAAAGAGGAAAAATTGCTTACACTAGAAATTGTTTTTTAAAAAAAAAGTGAAACATCACATAGATAATCTCCCTTCCCATGACAGTAAAGAAATACAAGTAATAAATGATGAATCTTAAACATGCACTACCCAGGTATCATTCTTGATTTTAAAATGTGATACTTTAATATTATTACCTAAATACAACAAAGGTATATACATTGGTTACTTGTCTTGTCACTGTGACCAGTCACCTGTGAAGAGTAAACTTAAAGAGGAAAAGATTCATTATGTCTCATGGTTCGAGGATACAGTCCATCATGGTAGGGATGTAGCTACCTACATCCCTACATCACTGTGTGACAGTATTTGTAGCTCTCAGCTCCTGTGGCAGGAAAATGAGGCTGTTTGTTCACATCTGGGCAGATATGGAAACAAAGTAGGACACAGGACAGACCTAAAAACCTCAGTTTTACCTTCTAGTTACCCACTTCCTCCAGCTAGGCTCTATCTCTTAAAGATTCTATTACTTCCCAAAACAGGGCCAACAACTTGGGAACATGTGTTCTGGCACATGAGCCTGTGGAAGATATGTTAACTTTAGACTAAAACACACAAAAATATTGTCCTTGCTAATATCTGAAACAAAAGCACACACACACACATACCCACCACCACTACCACACATCTAAGAAATGTTTATGTCCCTTTTCAATTACAGGGGAGCCTATGGTCATGATGTAGGGAGACGTCCTTGGATTATAGGGGATGAGTGTATTGTAGGCCTTATGAAGGACATTGTAGGTAAGTACAAAACAGTGAATATTTTTCAAAAGAATTGTGAAGATATAGTTTAGTTATAAAGTTACAGATCTCATTGACTAACATTTTGATTTTCTAAGGTAACCCAAAAAAGTAATATATATATTACTAAATATATATTAGAGAGAGAGAGAGAGATGTAGATATATCCTTCAATTATTTCATTTAATTCTCTATTTTGTAGTACTAGGGATGGACCCTAGTTCCTTAATCACAATAAGCAGTGATTTCTTAGTGTTTCTCCACTAAGTTGTACCCCAGGCCTCCTAGGGTATCTGCTTGTTTTTAACAGTCTTTATCTACAATCCAGGCTATCTTGGAACACTTGCCTTTGCCTCTTGAGTACCAGGATTACAAGCATGCTCACCATCTTAGAAATTTTTAAACCAATATTTATCATCTTATAAGAGGAAAAGTACATTTGATTAATTTACAATCAAATAATATTTTTAAAAATCTAAATGAATACTTTAATATCATTACACAATAAACATTAATTCTCATTTAGATGATTAATGTAAAGCATTAAAAGGATTGCTTCAATTTAATCCTTGGTGATCTATTTGAATAAAGACTGGGATGGTGCAGAGACCAAGGAGTAGGTGTGAGGACTTGAGTTTATGGTCAAAAAGTCTCTGACCTAAATTTGCTTAACTAAAAGAAGCAATGAAAAAAGTTTTATCATTGTAAGTGTGTGTGTGTATCTGTGTGTTAGAATAAGAATGGTCTGATAAGCTCATACGCACACACACACACACACACACACACATACACATATACATACATACATACATACATATACATAAATTTTTGTTGCCCAGCTGTTGAACTGTTTAAGAAGAATCAGGAGGTATGGCCTTGTTGGAGTATGTTTGGTCTTATTGGAGGAGGTTTTTCACTGATGGGATTTGAAGTTTTAAAAGTCTTTTGCAGGCCCATCTCTTTCTGCCTATGGTCTGCCAATCACCATATAACCATTCAGCTACTATTCCAGCACCAAGCCTGCCTGCCACTATGATCCCTACTATTATGATCATGGACTCATCTTCTGAAACTGTAAGCAAGCCCCCAATTCAATGCTTTGTTTTATAAGTTGCCTTCTCTATGGTGTTTCCTCAGAGCAATAGAACAGTAACTAAGACTCAGTGTGTGTGTGTGTGTGTGTGTGTGTGTGTGTGTGTGTGTGTGTGTGTGTGTGTTCTAGCACACATGTATGTGTGTATTGTGTTGTTACTTTTTAGTTAATGTATAAAATTGTTATGTACACTGTTGTAGGTGAGGGGCTGCCTAGGTTTTGGTGTTTTTGTATTATCTGCAGGTGTTGAATTTATGTGGGGGATATTTGATTGGTCATGATCTGCATGTGCTACCAGTAGAACACCTGAGAAGTTCTGAATGAATAAAAACACCTGAGCTCAGATACTCTGGATTCCACTGTCCAGTGTGGTACTGGCCAGGCTAGGGGTTCATTCTACAGAGGTCTGGAAGGGTATGCACCTATGAAAGTGAACGTGCCTCCTTGTCCTGTTTACTGAGCTGCCACAGCAACCTAACAACTACACATGGCACTCAACATGGTAGCAGAAAGTAAAGAAGCACACAACATCATGCCAGCTCATCAAATGTGGAGACAAGGAAGAGGAGAAACTCCTGACCTCGTAGACTCCAGAAAAGTACTCTCAGAGCAGTTCCCAGAGGACAAGATTAAGGTATTAATTTAAAAAAAAGCTCTTTAAATGAAAGTTGTAAATGAGGAAGAAGCTCTTAGGTAAGAGCCATGCTTCAGACAAATGTTTTGGACAAATGTTTTGGATGAACATTCATGGTAAAAACAAAGTTCAGCTGAGAGCAGGGAAAAAGCAAGGTTCTAATTGCTTTTCCTGATCATGTTCCAGATCTATGGAAGGAGTTGTATGTTTCCCCTTAGTGGTGGTGAAAAAAAACCAAATGGCCAGAATGTTTCACAGATTCTTCCTGCCTGGCCCAGGACCACCTGCTGTTGTGGAAGCCTAGCTTAGAGCCAAAAAGCTGCTTGGTTAAACTGAACAGTTTTTTCTCCCCCACTCCCTACAAATCTGACAACAAGCAGTCCAGATACTGGTAATAGTGATAAGAACTCTACCCATGAGGGAACCCTTCCTGCAAACAAGGAAGGACTAGCTGTTTTTCCTGAAAACCAGACTCTATCTTAAAATCTAGAAAATGTTTCCTCAAGGTCAGCACTCAGAAACTGTCTTTCAGAACTGGTCAAGGTTGTATCACGGTGGTAGCCAATTGATGAAGGTGCAGCTTCAGTAGCAGTTGAAGGCCCAGATTGAAGGGGTCATACAAAGGAGTTGAGGCTTGGTACCATGGAAAGAGCCCAGGAGAGGCTATTGGTGAAAGTGCAGCCCATTTGCAGCAAGGGAATCCAGCATTTTGGAGATGCCAGTACCATGGGATGACCACTAAGAACAGCAGCAGCAGTGGAGTGGAGTGGAGCCAGCCAGAACCTGGAGGACAAGCTGTGTATGCTACAGAGGCCAGAACCAGTAAAGAGATGCAAGCCCTTTGGAGGAGCCCAGAAGATCATGAGTGAATTCCAGATAGTTGGACATTGATAATGTTTTTCTGCTGTCCAAAAACATTGTGAAAAGCTTGATAGATGTCTGGTTTCATTAGGTCCTGTGCACGAGCAACCCTGGTGATTGTTTCTCTTGTAAATGGCTTTGCTGGTGTAGTGTTAAATTGTGTTGTAGAGATAAAGCAAATATTTTTGTCTTATACAGAAAAGGGAAATTTTGTGGAAGTTTGTTTTTAGTTATGTATAAAATAATTGTTTTTTGCACTGTTGGATGAGGAGTTTCTGAGGACTTCAAGTTTTGCATTGTCTGAAAGTGTTGGATTTGATGTGAGGAGCGTTTGATTGCTTATGGTCCACATGTGGTATCAATAGAACACCTGAGGAGTTCTGTATCAATAAAAACAATGAGCTGGGGTATTCAGGGTTCCACAGCTTGCCAGGATGGTGGTTCAAGTTCACTCTGCTGAGGTCTGGAAGGGTTTGCACCTATGAAAAATTGCCTCCTCATCTTCTTTGTTAAGCCACCCAGTAACTAACAACTACGTGTGTGTGTGTGTGTGTGTGTGTGTGTGTGTGTGTGTGTGTATAGAGTAAAGGTGCCTTCAGAGGTTAGAAGAGGCCTTTGAATTCCTTAGAGCTGGAGTTCTAGGCAGTTGTGAGCCATTCATCATGGATGCTGGGAAAGGATCTTAGGAACTTTGTAAAAGCAATGTGGACCCTTAATCACTAAGCAAGTCACTCATTCCTGTAATATGACTATTGTAATATGCTATTTTGTGGCATAATGAGCTTCCCAAATTAAATTTTCTATCCTATTGATAAAATTCATGATCTTTTAGATAATAAATTAATTTTGTATTTCATTGACGTGAATATTTAGCATTAACTGAAATTTATGAGAAATTTCAAGTACATTATACTTTTACAATTTTGTATGTTATATGAGAATATTTGATATGTTTTAGGAAATTTCCAATTTTCAAATGATTTTTAAAATCTTACCCTGTATCAGAAAATATAAAACTATCTTTATTTTTGTCTCATTTGATTCTGGGCAAATAACTAGAAGACTTAATTAACATGGACAACAGTGGAACTGGAGTAGAGAAGTAAGACTCACATGCAGAAAAGCATATGACAAGCCATCAAAATGTAAAAAATAGAATGTTTATTCAAAAAATGATTTGTGGTACTTTAATGAATTCCAAGGCTGTAGTGAGGGAAAACAAATGAAGATAAAAAGTGCCTGGTTCTGTTCTGGCTGTAGAACAAAAATTAATATGCATACAACCACTAAAACACAAGGAATCCCAGAACTCATCACTGTGACTTGTGCTATTAGGAACTCAATTTTTAGTTGACTGAGTACCGTACAAATGCATGGAAATCCATTTTATCTAATCTCTTACTTAGAAATTCTTTAAGGAATTGGAAAAATATGTAAACTCTCAATGAACAAACTAGAAAGCCAAAACAAATGATTTCCTTGCCATTTGAGGAATCTGTCAGCAAGAAGACAATTGCTAATTGCTTTTGTATAAATAAATATAAACAAACCACATTTTAATCTTCTGATAGAAAAACAAACAAACAATAACCCTTGCATTACCTGGCAATTATCTTTCAAAGGTTTGAAAATTACTCAGCCAATCACATGAGAGAGTATTATGACAATAGGAATAAAAGAGAAATCTATTGAAAGACTGTGTACACTGTATCCAAAAGACAAGTTCCATGAACCCCTGTCTGTGACCTCAGGATCCTCATATACAGACTATCAGAGACTGGAGGGTTGAAAAACAGGAAAATCAGGTCAGAAAGAAGAATGGCATGCCATGTTCATCAGTCACCTTCAGTCTTCCATAACAAAGCCCAAGACTGGGCAGCTTTAAAAGACAGTTTTCCCCGTCTGAGGCCAACAGCCCATGATCTCAATGCCACCAGACTCTCTTCCTGGCTTGCCCAAGCCAATTTCACATTTCCCCTCAGTGGCCTTCCTTTCTTGTAAGAAAGTTGTCCATACCTGATTAAGACCTCACCTCTATGACCTCAATTATTCTTAATTAACACAAGGGATTGAGGGCTTCAGCATATGACCTTGAGGAGACACATCCAATTCATAGCATATAAATATAAGCATGTTCTTGACAGCAACCAGAACTCACCAGGAGACTATGACTTCTCTGTGCTTTAAACCTAAAGGCTCAAACAGGAGGTCAACCCCCTGCCAGAGACTCAATGAGACCACCTTACTGTAAAAAAATCACATCTTTAACGATCATATTTTACATTGTAAATTATAATACTATGTTATCTATTACAAAATTTTGAACTCTGAATCCAAAAATTTGAAAGCAAAAGTAACCTTTATTCCTCTCAATTTTATTTTCTAATGTCCAAATTTCTATTGGTTTGATGTGACTGTATTATGGGAAATGAATATTGAATACACAAAGAAAATACCACTTCCCATGAAACAGAAAGATGACAGGAATAATATAAGTAAATATGTCTCAGCAGGCCAAAAGTATAGCTGCTCTGGAAGGGCTCAGAAATTTACAAGTGCAGCTTTTGTTTCAACACAAAAAAAGGCTCAAAGTATGGGATGTTCATTAAGAGCCTTCATGAGAAGCTGCTGGGTTTGTGTGTGCAACCTAGATTCTGGGATCTAGAGCCCATTAATCCCAGATGCCAAAGGGCATCCAAACTCAGGAAAGCTAGAAGTACAATTTCTCCTGCTCTACCTAGGGGTTCTCTAGGAACAGCACCCTTGACCATTTGTCAGAAGCCCCTGTGCATGATAACAGAGGAAACACACATGGAAAATATCTATATTATAGGTAATTGTGGACTGATTGGTTGTTTAGTAGAACATTTGTATTGGTTCAGTGTTTGGAAACCATTTGTATTTGTTGAAATTTCCAACAAGATAAGCAAATGAAAACCTACAAATAAATGTTTGTACAAATTCAACATGAGAATGTATGTTTCTTTAGCATGCGTGTGTGTTTGCTCATGTGTGTTAGGTTTTTTCAGATAACAACTGTATTCTAACCCTGTTATTTTGTGTTTAGTATTTATCATCTTCAAAAGGGAGTTAATATGTTTATGTATAAGTCAGGAAGTGAGATTTATTTATAAAACCAATAAACTCCACATAATTTTCCTCTGACCATTTAAAAATTTATAGGGCTATTGCAACTCATTAAATGTACAAGTGTTTTGTTGCTCAATAAATATATGTATGTCACATAAAGATAGGAAAGAAATCAGAGCAGTAAAGAGGGAAAAATGGACTATAGGTGTTCAGTTTGTTTGGAAAAGAAAAAGTATCTGAACATTTTTAAATTTGAAGGAGCCACATTAATTAACCTTGTGAAGCTTTATCTAGCTTTCAAATACTAAATGTCATATAATTTATGTTCTGATGTGTTTCTAACACTGGAAACCAATTCTTACAATGAGATTACATTCCCAGAGTCACTTCACACTCCATAGGTTACAAGTTTGATCCTCCTCTGCTGCCCCAACATGTGATACCTGCCATAGGTCCCTACTTTGAACTGACCATCTGTATAGTGGGATTCCCACAACTGATTCCTTAGTCGTGATAAGAGGACAGTAGTTTACAGAGCATAAGACACACTTTCCATGTGCTGAGCAGCTTTTTGTAAACAACACAATGTAGCAGCACAACAGTAAGGAAGCTCAAGGTCATGTGGGAGGGCTGCCACGAGGCCTTGCCAGGCTTTCCACACCCTCAGTGCGCACATCTGCTCTCCAACTCAGAACCTGTGGATTTGAGTTTTGTGAGGCTCAAGTTCAGTCTCTAGCAAAACAGGAGGTAGTAGGTGAGGTGACAAGTTCCAACCATCTGGTCACATGGTCTCTCTTTTGACTTCCCATAAGTCACACCTTGCTAGGGATGACAGAAGATCCTCTGATCATTAGGGGAATCAGTGGGTTTTAGGAGCTCTGTACCAAAAACTTAAAGTAAAGAGCCAAACATAGGAGACATTTCTTCCTTCTCTTGTACTTTTTTTTTCTTGAATGTTGAATAAATTAAATTAGAGATATTTCAGTTCCCCTTATAAAAAGGCTTGCAAAAGTTAATTATTCTTAAAATGTTAAAAATCTACTTTGTATACATGAAACTCAATAAAATATATAAATAATTTTTCAATGCCTCAAATCTTATATTAAAATGATTACCAAGCTAAATACTTAGTTTCCTACTGCAACTCATAATTTGCCAAGTGAAATATTCCTAGTATTGTTTTATTCTCTACAGAATATCAACATGTAATTTTTACAAAAATGAATTATAAGCAATATTTTTGCACAGAGGCCTGCTAATCTTCTCTGTATCATTCCAGTTTTAGTACCTGTGTTGCCAAAGCAAGCACAAAAGCAATATTCTTAAAGATTAATTTTTATAATTTAAGTAAATACTAATTCTAAAATTGTATGTAAAAAAGAAATATTTACTCCTCAATATCAATTAAAAAATCAATTCAATGCTTACATTAGTACAAACAGGTCTTTTCTGTTTTGATTATGTGTGAAAGAATAAAATTAACTTTATTAGTCTTCATTGGCTTTATTGTTAGTTTAGAAATGGAAACATTTCTCTAAATTAGATTTTGTATGGCATTAACAAATATCCTTTCACCCTTAATAAGGAAGCCTACAAAAAGCCAAAGTAACAATATCATCAAAGTCCAACTTGGTGACTACATGAGTTTATTGAGATCACTTACAGTAATGTGAGTGGCACAAAAGCTATCTATCACTGATAGACCACCACATCAGAGGCAATGACTAACAAAAGCTGAAACCTTGGAGCTGTTTGTACAACTTTCAGGTAGCTCTACATGTTGGAAAGTATGCACTCTTCAGTAATCTTTACCATGTATTAAAGGGGTATAAATCTGGTAAGTTTTAGGACTTTCTGAGATTTATGTGTTGTCTCACTGAGTCTTAACAAACTTCCCTTTAGAATTTCCTAAGTTTGAAGAAGTCTTAAAAAATTTCCCCCAGGGATGACTTGTTTGAATTCGGAGTAAATTGCTACAGGGACATGGGAAATTAACTCAATGACAGAGGGCTTGTCTGGCAAGATCCAGGCCTTGTATTTAGTCACTAGCATCATAAATAAACACACAAGCAAAGGAAACTGCTACACAGCAGCAGAATAAGTGTTTCTGTGAGTTAAGTAGAGGGGTTTGGTTTTATCCCAAAAGAAAACCCCAAGACTAAAGGGGATAGACTATTCATTTCAAAGTTAGTTTCCATCCAACTTAGGATGGAGAGACAAATTGGTTATATCAGGTTTCTGTGGATTACCTGTTCTGTGAAGGTATTAAGGCACAATTGTTATTGTGTCAATTAAAAGTGACCTGTTTGGAAATCTGACTATCTCTCTGATCCTGGTTTCTAAGGTTGGAGCTTCCATCTCTGTTGCAATTTTTGTTATTCTTCCTTATAGTGTATCATAAGAATCTTCAAACTGTCTCCAGAGGATGATGGGCTTAAAATTATGAGATAAGTAGAATAACAGTGAAGTATAGCAAAAGCCAAACTATTTGTCATTACTTGTTAAGCTATCTAAATATGTCATGAGACATGGCTTATTCTAGTCATGATTGGATCTCCTAGTTACTTAGTACTCCTAAGCACAGTCTTTAGTTTAGCATAAAGTTCTTCAAAAAGAAGTAATAATTGGGTAGTGACAGTTATTATGTGTACACATTGATGTAGAATCAACAGAAAGAGAGAGAAAGAATGAACAGCCATATTATTCAGACATTAAAGAGTTTCAATTTTGGACATGAAGAAAACTATTAATAAAACCTTTTTTTATAGAGCCAAGAATCCCACAACACATAGAACATGGGGTAACTTTCCTGTATAATTAATGTCATATTAACAAGATGCTAGAAATAGAAATGCTGGAGAATATTATTAGGATTATTATTAAGTCTACTTCTCCTGGATACATAAAAAGCACCAAGGACTAGATGCATGAATTTGAGCTTATAAAAATGTACTGTGAACATTTACTTTATGAAACTTGTGGCTGACTGTCAGAGGAGCAATGATCCCCAGGTGATCTGCCTTAACTGTTCCAGACCCTCCTCTATGCACCAGCCATCTATGGGCCATAAAAATTTGCAACTAAAAAAATTTCTTTTGGTTTTGCCTAAGTATAGTCCTAATATCAAATGCATAATAGCATTTACATCTGCTTAATAAAGTAGAAAGAAGATGATACAGCAGTCTAAGTGAACCCTCTTACCAAACAGTAAGCAGCTTGGCGACTTGCTTTTCTCAGCTTGCAAAACCTTTGAAATTACAATGGGATTAGAGAGACAAAGAAGGAAATTGGTTATGAACCTAGGTCTCCCATATTTGATTTATGAGGAATGTCTTATATATGATACTTTCCAATGTAATTCTGAACAAAAATTATTCTTATTTGTGAAACTTTTGGTTAGTTCATTTTGGATATCAATTTCAATAGTAATATATTGAAGGAAAACAGCAATAGATTCTTCCTTTGGTTGCTAAAAAAGGCTGTGTGAAATAATATAAGAATTCAAAGTCTCAGTTTACTTCTTGAGCAGAATCTGTAATGGTTCACCTCACATTAGCCTCCCAAGAATGGCCACTTGAACATTTCTGAAATTAAACAATATTGGTGCACAATAATGGTTTCATAAATGTTACCTCGCCAGACTTCAATACAAGAAAGCAGTGCTTGGATTTAGTTGCAAAAAATAAACAATAGGGAAACAACCACCTCAGAGAAGCAACTCCAGTTTTGACATTTATCAAAGAAAACCACAGGTGGGCCCCTAAGGGAAAGATCCTTCCAAGTCTTAACCTTTCAGGAAGCTGTGCCCTGAATTATGTTTCTTCATTAATTCAAAGACAGCACTTAGAACAAGAAAGGGAACAAGGAGAAGAAATTTGGAAAGTCTTATTTAACTTACACACAATTCATCTATTAGCTAAATATTGAAATGTTATAGAACTCTGTTTTCAGAGTTACAACTTGAAACCATGAGGTCAATTAGATAAGTTTTCTCATGAAAATAAACTAAAAATGAGTTCATTTGGCATTGCTTTGATGTTAAGAACAATTCATTCTTAAGTGCCTTTAGTTATATTCACAGTAAACCTTTCTGTTAGTGTTTTAAGACCTGAATGCTAGTATCCCTCCAGGGTATACCTAGGTATGCACATTTGCATCTTAAACAAATGGATCCTGTCTTTAAACAGGGCTCAGCAATAGGTTAGGAAGGCATTTAGTGAAGTACTCTGGTGAATTTCATTTATAGTAGTCAAAGTTGGGATAATGGTGTGGGGATAAATAAACATTCAAATTAGTAACAGTGAGAGACTATTGATAAAGATTTGCCCTTGAATGTGAGGACAACATGGCAGGAGTACCAAGATCAGCCCAGTCCAGTGCTTCTGGGATAGATGTGCTTGTAGTGTCAGAACTTGCCCATACCAGAAACATTTTAAGTCTTCTAAAATGATTATCGTATCATGTGACTGAACAAAAACTTCCCAGAGAGCAGTAGCTTTAATCAATATGTAATGCTGAAATAAAAATAGATGTCTGAGGTTCTATATAAAAGGCACTCCATTAATCTCTTCCATTTCCTTGTTTTCATCTAACAACTACTGTGTTTTATTATGTTTTTTAAAAAATATTTTGCCCCATTAATTCTGTTTCCTTGCCATATTGTTTTCTTTCTTTTTTTCTACTTTTTTCTCTACTTTTTTTCTCTCTTTTCTTCTACTTTTTGCATCAAAACTTTTTAATAAGTCATTTTCACAATAAATAGCAGAAATAATCATATGATCAAGATCATAGATGTTTTCTTTAGTGTTGGTGAGAAAATAATTCCCCATAAGTAGGACTAATTAAAAAAATCTGGAAAGTTGAACCATAAAAGGTATGAACGCTTCTCTGAATTGTCAAGTCACAAGGCTCAGTCTCCCATCTGCCTGCAGTTCTCACATCTTGGGAATCAGTTCATATGGTGATTAGATAATATATTTCTTAATATTTTCATCAGATAATACACATTTATATTGTCTTCCCCCTTCCATGTATGAGTAAATCTTAAAGATCATAAAGGTGTTTAAGCTATGGTATTTTGTCACATAGCTGTTTTGTCTTGACAACTATGATCAATCTCACTGTGATAATAGTGAAATAGGTTTGGCAGAGTTGACTTCTGTTACTAAATATGAACTTTAGTTTGATGATGTGGTATCTAAAGATATTACTTTAAAGATATTATTAACCTTAATATTATTTAAAGTTCATTTTCAAGATACACATGCAAAGTACTCTTTGGGAAATTTACAAAACTGATAATATGGTAAATCACTTTAAGTTTCCAGGTCATAGAAAATGGTTATTACTTTGGTTTTGTTATTCATAACATCAAAGGGGAATACAGCTTTTTACAGCTGTCTACACGTATGTAAGGACAAGTATAATTTGGTAGATAGGTCTGGTGGGGAAACCTCCATTTTTTATGATGACACACCAATATGCCCTTATCTCTTAACAACATTGATATGATATCTAGTAAAGCTCCAGACTCGTTTTCCAACTACATTCCAAACCAACAAGAAAAATCCTCAAGTATGATGTATTTTTTGATGATTATTTTACAGGAGCCCATGAGAAAGAAATAGTTATAATTAATGCTTTGACTGTTAATTTGCATCTCCTACTGGTAAGGTTTCTCATTTGCAGAATCTGATATGTTTTTACCTCTAATTTATAAGCCTCTGATAGGCTATTTATTCCAAGATAGCCTGTGAAATTATTTATATTTTCACCAAGATGTGTTAGACCATGATCTCATGGTTTCTTCTTAATCATGGGAGAGTTGCCTCATACAAAGAGCTTTAGAATAATGAGTTCTTGTTATAGAACAGAAGGATAATATAATAGCACTTGAAAGAGAAAATTTCTCATGAGAATACTCACTGGCAAGCAGAGAGCCTCTCAGAAACGATATTTCCCTTATGCTGAAAAAAAATTGGTTGTTTCGACATAAAACTAAAACGCACCTTTCATAGCAGAGGTCAACTCTGCCAAACATATTTCACTGTTATCATGACGAGATTGATCATAGTTATCAAGGCAAAAGAACTGCATGGCAAAATACCACAGTTTAAATACCTTTAAGGTGTATTCATGCACAAGGAGAAAAAGACACTATAGATGTTATTGTCTAATGAAAACATGCAAGAGCATGTTTTCAAATCATGTTTAAAAGTGCATACATCCTTATTTTTGACTCTCAAATAAGTTACTTAATGTCTGTTTAATATTGGTCAAACTTTTCAGTGTCTCTGAGAGTTAGTATTTCCCTTTCTAATAATGTGGACAACAGTGTCTTCCTCATAGATGTGCAGAACTCAATGAGGCAATATGTGAAAATTAATTTAGCACTCTGGCCAGTGATGAGCATCCTGTTGTCAGAAGCTGTCATCTATATTCGGATCTGTACTAAACTTAATGCCCAGGGACTTCATGGGGAAACGAAAGAGCTAGTGAGCAATCGGTCTACTTCTGACCAGTGCCTCTAAGATGGACAGGGGTTTCACAAGGGGCTGAGGTATGTTTAGCTGGCTCTAAAGGAAAATGTCATAAAACAAACAACCAGACAAGAGGGAAAGGTGATAAAGAGAACCAAATTGGCAGTGTAAGATATGTAAATAAGACATGCATAGAAGAAGCTATTTCAGTCTCACTCTAGAGAAATTGCCTTTAAATGCTTAAGAAGATATTTTTTCAATTAACATTTAGGTAGAGCTTTAGAATGTGTTTTTATCTGGTTCACATTTTCCTCTGAGTTTGTTTTGCATTGATAAATGTAATGAGGCAATATCTTTACCCTCTTCCTAATTCGTTGGAAACTAGGCTAATTGAAAAAGTACCCCTGTCAGATATCTTAGATGTTTAATTAATTAATGTCTTTAAAATGTTGGAATTGAAAATGGTGCATAAAGGAGCAAATGTAAATTGTGTGTTAATGCTTCTCAATAACTCTGTTTCATTGTAGTTATCATTCTTTAAGCCTACACCAAAGTGGCACAAAATTCTTCTAGAAGCCAAAGCCTTTCCTTCTGATCATGTAAGGATTTCTTGAAATTATATTTATGTTCTTTCTACTCTTCCTAGAGGGACATATCATTTTTCTGACTTGAATGTTTATTCACTAGTCATTTCCAAGTAAGCTTAATAAAAAAGATCTGTCAAGTTCTCTTGATTTAAGTATTTTTTTTAGATATTAGATTTATTTCTTTTGTTCAACTAAAACATGTGTTCAGGGAGGAAAGAACTGAATGGCAACATTGATTTATGAGTTTTTTAAAGATATTGAGCAAATTGCTGCTGAAATCAAGTGTGGTTATAAATGTGCCATTAATTCCTGTTGCTGTTTTATTTCATAAAATCAAATTCATACAAACTCCTCTGCTTAACCCTTTAGCAACATGAAATTGCCATAGGAACTTGTATTTGCACTCCATGTGTCATAGTATGAAAGCAGGTTTATTGATTTCTTTCTGTGAAGAAAATATTAAAGATTAAAAAATGCTGATGCAGGGAGATGGACAAGTCAGTAAAGAGTTTACTGCACAGATGTAAGGACGTGAAAGGGAGTATCTGCCACTCACAAGGAAAGCTGAGTGTGGTTATGTGGTTTGTAGTCCCAACACAGGAGACAAGCGAGACAGTGGCTTAACATAATACCCTGGTTTCATTGTTATTTTATTATTTATTCTCAGAGGAAGTATTTCAGTGCACTGCTATGCTTTGGGCTTAATTTAATGCGCAAACTTTCTTTTTCAGTATGCTATTGAGTCACAGATTCAACTCAATGGACTTGACATTGCCAAAAGTATGTACTTGATCCAGCAAAGAGAGGGATCTGAGAAGGAAAGAAATGTTCATTATGCTTCTATTTAGTGTCAGTTGACTTCCCTCCATTTTCATTAAAAGTTTATTATCTTCGTGGATTTGATGTAACTTTCAAGAAACTGTAAGATATTCATGCATTTGTTACTGTTAGATCATTTTGTTTTAAATAAAGAATAGATTGGAAATACATTTATTTTAATTTTCAAGAGCTAGATACATGGCAAGAAAATTTTCTTTTTATACCAATAGAGTCCATAGTGGTCAAGCAGGTAAGAAGGGATCAAAAATTGGGACTATTGCTTAAAATTTCAAATGTAGTTGCTGATTAAAATCAAATTAAAGACTAGTGATGACTGTGAAATTGTATGGAAAATGTCTTTCATGTCCTTTTGCAAAATGCCAAATATTCTCCGATATTTAAGATACAATAAGTTTTCTAAAGCTGATAAGTTGGAGAGTATAGGATTCCAGTGTGTATAGTAACCAACACACAGGATTAATGGTTTAAAAGATTCTCACAAGGCATCTGTTTTCACACGTGCTATATAAGTGGCTGGTTTCTAGTATAAATGAATATGGTCACCAAGTCCCAAGATTCAGTGTTATGGATGACCAGCATTTTATCCTCTGGGTCCGCTCTAACCAATCCTTTCAATTATTAGGCAGCTCCATGACAAGATGAATGAGAGCTTTATCCCTCTGAAACTTATATTTCTTATTTGATTCATGGAGATTCTTTAGACAAATGAACTATGTATTAGTTTCTATGATATCCTCTTTAGTTTTTTTTAATTGTAGTTATCAAACTGTATTAGAATTTTAAAATAGCTTTAAGTTGCTAATTCCCTAAATTGAATCTTTCTTATAATTACTAAATTCATTTCTTTATGTGTGTAAAAAATGTATTTTGAAGGCTAAGCAGTGGTGGCACATGTCTTTAATTCCAGCACTCAGGAGGCAGGAGGATCTCTGTGAATTTAAGGCCAGTGTGGTCTACAAAGTGAGTTGCAGGACAGCCAGAGTTACAACAGAGAAACCCTGTCTGCCCCCTGCCCCCTACACACACCCAAAAATGTGTATTTGGATTAAAACAGAGACTTCAAAATTACTCTTTTTCCTATTTGGTAAACTCTTCTAATAGAAACTGCACATGCACAATCACTCACACACACACACACACACACACACACACACACACACACACACACACACATATACTAAAGTCCTCTAACATAGAACTTGGCCAGTAGCAAGAAATTTTAAAACTTAAATTGAAGGATAGTATAAAATTCTTTAATGAGCTTTCTATATGATATTGAGTCAATTAAGCATACACTGACCACAAATTTATGTCATATTCCCTACAAGAGAAAATTTGTGAAAAGCTGCAAGTATATCAGACATTCTCACCTGCAGGAACATGCTTTGTGCTTGATTGATTTCTTACAGCTCAAGTTAATTTTTCAACCCTGAATCCCAGTTCATTCACAATTTTCAATCATTAGTTGTGGTAAGGAGATAAGAGACACTTTGACCTTGATACTTTGTTTTGATCTTTTTTCTTCATGTTTGTCTTCATCTTTACATTAGTTTGGAAAAAGATTAAATTTTATACTAATTGAAACATTGCTTTGGCAAAACTCAGTTGAAAGATGTATAAGTGAGTTTTAATTAGAAAAAGTACCTCTAACTTGATAAGTGCAATATGAATCTCTAGCTTTTCTGTAAGATATTTCATGGTCTTCTTGCTCTTTTGTATGGTTAAAAATAATGGGAAAACTATTTACAGGTCTGTAAATAGTAAAGATGAAATGAAAACTGAAGTAGAAAGGAGTAAGCTGGCTTGTGAAGGCTGGCCCTTAAAAAACACTTTAGAATTTTATTTTATATTTCTTAATAGCAAAATGTATCCCATTGCTGCTCTTTTGCCAGATTTCTGAAGAACATTGGCATGGGGAAGCATAATCACCTTTCATTTCCTTACATTGGGAAAACATTTGTGGATATGATATAACATGTATATTATTGTCTGAATAACTTAGACTGAATTTGACTTAGGGGGAAGAGACCTTAAAGATGGAGGACATACTTGAAGTAATCGAGGAGGAAGGAGACTCAGTTGCAGTGATCCTGTTCAGTGGAGTGCATTTTTACACTGGACAGCTCTTCAACATACCTGCCATTACCAAAGCCGGACAAGCAAAGGTAGACCACTCTTCCCTCCTTACTACTTATCCAGGCAAAACTCTGCTCAAAAGTGGTTCACCTGCATTGTTTTATGTGTGCTTTAAATTATTCTAAGCATCTTTTTCTTTAAAAAGAATAAGACTTACATTTTAAAATATAATTATTACTGCTATTGTTATGATTGTTGTAGTTCAAACACTGTTTATATGACATCGATGATCTAGCCTTATTCCTAATAATGCTGTCTTCACATGGGCTACTAAGGTCCAGGATCTGAGTTTTGCACACATAATTTTACTCCTCAGATAGCAAAAGGGGGCTGAAATATTAAGAGTCTTCAGGACATGCAAGGACTACTTAAAAACCCCACTTCAGTACAATGTCATACCGTAATTCATTCTAAATGTAAACCAGAGTTTGCTTAAAGCTAGGTATGCCTAGATGGAGAAATATTGACTCTATTACAGCTCCTGTAGAGTTATCAGCAGGCTTGGTTTTATCCAAGTGGCTTTAAGGGTGCCATTTTATTTCTAATTGTCTTCTAGCTTTATAATACTGCCTATAGAAAAAAATGTTTATTTCCCCCACATACTATTAATTCAAAATTAAATTATTTGTATTTGTATACCATGTTTCGATGTATATAATGTATATAAGTGACTTAAGAACTTTTCACTAACTTGGGGCTGTAAAAAAGAAATCAATTGGGAGAAAATTTGAATGGTCATAAGTTATATTTAAATGCTAAGTAGCAGTTCTGTTTGATTATGCAATCAATACTTATATTTAAAAAGGTGACAATTGCGTTTTATTCTGAACATTAATAAGTTATAGGATTACTATATATGTGAGATCTAGCTAATATATGCAGTTATTGAAGCTAATGAATGGAACTAATGAAAAGAACTTTAGCAACATTTTCAGTGGTCTCTAGGAATTTCCAGCTAGGACTTCCAGCTGATTTGATGGATAACTGTGAAAGTGGTGCATTACAGAAGATATAAAGATAATGTCTTCTTAATTTAGATATTAAATTTTAAGCACCCAAATAAAGGGAGGCCAATAAAACTTGTGTTTTAAAATATTCTGCAAGTAATCACCAGCCATGTTCCCTTAGTATGCAAGCATGTCTCATTAACCTTCATAGAAATGACAGAGAAGAAGGATCATAAGCTTGGCAATTGTACAGTCTGGGGTTCAGACACTAGCTGGGTCATTGCCTTGTTACATGATCCACAGGATGGTACTTGACTTCCCTGAGCTTCTTTTTCCAAGAGTGCTAGTTCATCATAGCAGCCTCTACCTCATGCACTCAAGAGTTCAGAATGCGGTGTCTAGAGCATGGCATGGCTGCCACAGTTCTGCGGTTAAACAGGGGTCCTTTCCTACTTCTACTCTGTTCCGTGAATGACATTATGCCAAATGTTTCAGATATGGACTTTATTTCCCATTGAAAATTAAAATAAGGGGGTTAGAGAGATAGCTTCCTGGTTAAGAGCACTTGCTGCTTGCAGAGGACCCAGGTTTGGTTCCCAACACTGACATGGCAGCTTTCAACCATCTGTAACTCCAGTTCCAGGACCCAGTGCCTTCTTTTAGCCTCCAAGGCACAAGGCATGCATTGAGTACATATACATACATGCAGGCAAAATATTCTCACACTCAAAATATAAATACAATAAAATAATACTTAAAAATAAATGTATTTAGTAGGTTTTATATTTAATTCTTGTTAAGAGCTTTGGTTGCCGAAATCAGTCTCCAAGGGTTCCATAGGCTGTCATTCATTTAACATGTCTATAGAGTCAAATTCTCATGATATGTTCAGCCAAAGAAATGAAGGGAAAATAAGAAGTTCCAATCTAAATGGACGGATGCTATGGGAATGAACTAGGGATGTGGCTGACTTAGATTTACCCATTATCAAGTTTATTTTAATAAAATTTGTCCTCTTGATGTACAATTGCTCTCTTTTTCAACTGGAGTTGAAAAATTGGGCTAATTTAAAATTAGACTTATGTAACTCTCCTGGGTGACATGTGAATATAAAGATGAAGAAAGTGACAGGGAGAAAATTAAAGGTGTCAATCAAGAAAGGAGCTGACAATTCTAGGGGGAAGGAGACTTAAAATCCTCACTGTTAAGACTGAATAAGTGAGGTAAAAGAGAGGGAAGTTTCCAGAAATTAAGCATGATAGCAGCCAAAAATAACAGTGAATGGAGCAATGAGAATTAATGGGTATGTTATGAAGTAAAATGGTCAAAATCCTGAAGTAAAAATGAAAAGTCATGTGGAAAGGAAATAAATACAAACATTTTGAAAGGTCTTTTAGAAACTGTATCTCTACCAACAATATCATGAATCATAAGTAGTTCACTTGAGGAGTTATTTTGTATCTTGAAGTTAATTTTAAAATCAGTGTATAGTTCCTCAGATCTTATTAGGCAACTACATTGCTGAGGTGTTATACATGTACCTTCGCTACCAGTTCTAGAAGACATTTTCTCACAGGAGATTTCCTGGTCCTCCGGCTCTTAGATTCATTTGCCCATTCTTCCACGTTCTCTGAGCCTTGGTTCTAAGAGTTGTGTTGTGCTGTATCAGTTGGTGCTGGACACCCTGTGACCACTTGTTCTATATTTTCAGTAGACATGTTGACATGGAAGGAGGGAATTTCAAGGGCCCTGGTTATAGACAAAGAACTACAGACAACTAAAAAACACCAAGAACAGAGAAATAGTCTTTCTCAGGGATGAGTCCTTTATTGATTATCTAATACCAAGTGTTCAGCCCTGAATTCATGCACGTACAAGCAATACTAAACAAACTAATCATGTTGTGCTTATATGTTTAGTTGTATGGGTGTGGGTCTATCTCACACACACACACACACACACACACGTACACACTAATTCCATTCATAAGGGAGGAAGTTTTGTGCCTTAATTGCCTCCCAATGCTCCCATTCTTAATACTGTTACAGTTGCTATTATTTAACAACTTGTGAATTGGGGGGATACATGAATATTTAGAGAATAGAACTTCCTTTCTAAAATTCTCCATTTATCAATGTAAGCTACTTTGGTGCTTTATGGAAGTACAAAGCTTATCAATATATAGAAATTTTGTGATTGGTTTATTACTATTACAATTATAAGACTTAATTCATCCATGCTGTATTTAGCAGTAGTCCTGCTTCTATATGTTTTCATTTCAGTGTAACATTAACAGATAGAAAATAGAGAACAATTTTTTCATTTTTGGATTTTGTTTTCCATTGGAAGGTTGTCACTGTACATGCTAGTTTGGTGGTTATTACAAATTAGTAAGGATAAGCCTCCATCACATTTCTGGTAAGACTGTTTCTTAGAAGTAGACTCTCTGCTGGGTGGTGGTGGCATACACCTTTAAACCCAGCACCCAGGAGGCAGATGCAGGCGGATCTCTGTGAGTTCCAGGACAGCCAGAGTTACAACAGAGAAACCTTGTCTTGAAAAACCAAAAAGAAGAAGGGGAGGGAGGACAGCAGCTCCCTGGAGCATAGTCACAATCAACAACATCCAGTTTCTTAATGAATTATGCAAATTTTGTGTCCACTCTGACAATACATATGAGCGCATCTATTACCATACACACCCAACAATAAGCTCTGCTGTCATTCTTAGTGTCAGCTATTCAGTGCCATCATTTGGACACATGAGGTCCAAATCTTTTAAATATGTGCTATATTCCTTATATTCTTTGTGTCTTTTCTTTTCTGAAATGCTTTTTTAAAGTTTTTTACCCATTTTCCATTGTTACCTGGTGTTTTCTGATTAGGCTGTAGGTGGTATAACACTATTTTTTAAAGAGAATATTAAGTTTCAGTAGATGTCAAAGAGGAAATCAAATTTATAGAAGAATCATGACTTCGATTAGTGTGATGAGTGTAAGATTTGGAAGTGCCTTTCTTAACAAGGGGCAGGTCTGAGATTTGAGTGGCAAGGTTGAGGAAAATGAAACACTAGATATAAAATCACAGGGAAGGCCATAAGGCATTGGAAGATATCAATTTGAAGACAGATTTTCATCTATTTTTGGAGCTACATACTTATTTCATATTAGTGAACAACCCATATTTCTGGAGCTCTGATTTCCATACTTCTCATATTTTCTTAGGGTGTTACTTGTTTCTACTCACATTTATTCTCTAGACCAACAGCAAACAAATGTACACCCTTATCCTTCATCATCTCCAGTGGTTTTAACACTGCCCCTCAACTCAGCCATCACTGCCAATTGAAAGTTCTGGATGATGAAAAAATAATAGTTAATGCTAATCTTCCCACAGTGCTTTGACAGCCAGCATGTGTCTCAAGATCATGTGTTTCATCATCCTGATGGACTCAGGGATTCTTTCCTGTCATAATGTTTTTCTTACTTTCCCTTCCTCCTTTCCTTTTCCTTTTCCTTCCTTCCTTCCTTCCTTCCTTCCTTCCTTCCTTCCTTCCTTCCTTCCTTCCTTTTTTTCTTTCTTCCTGATGCTTGAGATGAAGCCCAGGGACTTGCACCTCTTCTTCCTGAGTGCTAAATTTACAGTCATGTGGCAACATGCACAGCCTCTGATCTTACCAAAAAATTACCCAAAACCATTTTTAAATTCTACTGTCTCACTGTCTACTTTTTCTTAAGTATTCCTCAATCAGATATTAAGATTTGCAGGTATAGTGAACAGAATACTAATGAAAATCAGCCCAAACACAGCACTTTGCTTTGCTAACCATGGACAATAGTGCCTTTAGGCTGCTGAGCTGTATAAATAAATAAATAGATAAATCTGAGTGACAGACCTGGAGTTCTCTGACTTTCCACATCATAGTCATAACATGGTTGTCCCTTGTTGCTTCTATTCAAAGCAGCAAGAAGGAAGAATGGAAGATAGGCAAGGTTCATCTGTCTTATGTATCCTTTTTATTTGAACTATTAAATCTTTCCCAGAAAAGCCCAGCAGATTCTTGCTCATAACTCACTGCCTCTGAAGTGACAGCCAGAAGGAGAACAGGCAAAAAAAAGTGTTTGCTTTTATAGTCCTATAGTAAAGATTACTTAAAACGTGCTGCAGAATGGGTTTGGGATTCATAACCCATAGTATTTCCTAATTATAACTTCAAATGACACAATGCTTTCTAACCTGTTGCCTTTGTTTCTGATCTATGTGAGCTTTTTTCTTTCTTTCCTTCCTTCCTTCTTTACTTCCCTCCCTCACCACATTTCACAAGCATTTAAAACAATTCATAATAAACTTATAAGAAAAATACATGATCTCACAAATTATAATTTCTTAGGTTATATTGTGGTAAGAAATAGGTAACTGAGCATGGAAGTGCATACTTGTAATTCCATCACTGTGGAGGCTGGGACAGGAGAGTTGAAAGTTCAAGATTAGCCTGATTGGCCTAGGAGCCAGCTCTACAAAAACTAGAGTAAATCAAACCAGACAAACCAAAGAAACAAGCAAATAAATAAAACTGAACATGTGAAAGAAGAAAAGAATTATTTTCTAGGCAAAATTCTTTGTATGTTAGCCAGACTAGTTCTTTTTAATAAAACCAGAACCATAAAACCCTTCACAATACTCAGTGTTTAATTCATGCTCATGCTCATGCTTACACAGAGAGGCCAACCTTTTGTCAATGTAGAGATTCGTTTACTGTGATTCAGGATTGGACGTTTTGGCTTCCATATCATGTTGGGGAACTTTATTTTTTATTACGTTTGAAATTGTTTTATGCACTGTTGGGTGAGGGGCTATCCTAAGCCTAGGGTGTTCTGTTGTATTATTTGCACATGTTGGAATTCTGTAGGGGTTGTTTAATTGCTAATGATCTGCATTTTCTATCAGCAAAATGCCTGAGGTGTTCTGAAAGAATTAAAACACCTGAGCTGAGATTCTCAGGGTTCCACTATTGAGTCTGTTGCTGGCCAAGATGGTGGTTCCCTTTGCTGAGGTCTGGCAGAGTTTACACCAATGAATATGCCTCCTTGTCCCTCTTGGTGAGCCACAGCAGTCTACTGCTACAATATTGTAGAGTTTTTGTGTGTTCATCCAAATGAATAGAATAAAGGGTGTGAATAGCACAACAATTTCTCAGATGCCTTCAAATAGCAAGATTACTTGCACACAGAATCCACTGACTAACAGTTTGTACATTTTCTGGGAAAGGAAGTTGAGCTGATCCGAGAAGTGCTATTAATTTTGTGACCCTAGACTCAGGGCCCTCACATACTGATGAGGTAGGACATTTCATTTGAGACACAGAGCAGAATGTGCAGTAGTAATTTTAATAATTAAGACTGGCAAGAGGGCAAAAGCACTTGTGCAAGACCAAGGACCGGAGCCTGATTCATGGAATGTACATAAAGGCTGACCTCTCACCCTCACATGTGCACCATGGCACGTGAACCTACACTTACATTGTACAATACTTCCAACAATAAAGAAAAAAATTATGTAATTTATGTATAATACATAGTGTACTAATTCTATATTTTATATTAACATATGAATAATTAATATAAAATGTATCATATGTTGTTAGAGTATATTATATAGTTTTATATTATGCAAATTATATTTTAGCATAATTTGGCTGATGCAGTTCACTTACTAGTATAACTTATTTTGTCTACTTAGCAAATTAGGATGATAGTAATGGTTGCTTCATAAGTTTGCTTTAAGAAGAATTAAGAGAAATGATATCTTAATATCTAATGCTTAGCATATGGTATGTACTCAATAAATATTAATAAATTTCAACATACAAAAGAGTAAATATATATTGGATTATACAGTTCCATTAAAAAAAGAGTGAACAAATGAGACTTTAATATGAAAATCAAAAGAGAATTTTTAACCAAGAAGTAAGTATTTCTGCACCAGAATGCACATGAGAGCAGAATAATATAAGCAGTATGTTAAGAGTGGAGGGGACTAGACTGAAGTTTTAAAAGTTAATTGACAAACTAATGTACCATTTAACAATTTGATTCTTTAAAAAAAAATCTCAGTGCAAGCTCTTCATGCTCTTCATCTCCCATCAAATGTCTTATGACACACAGAACACTTGGTTCCTGACAGTTAGCAAGTGCCAAATCATTATTCATTAACGAGACAGATGAATAAGTGAGTGCTTTAGTCTCTCATATCTTTTACACATTATAGTAACACATATGTTGGTGCTCACATATTTGTTTTCTTCTACCCTACTAAAACTAAAATGAATTAAAGGAAAAATTCTGCAAGCCACCTCTTTTCTGTGTAACAGTTTTTATTTTTATATGAGAATTATGTATCGATTTCAACCACAAGCTCTTTCAATTATTAATCATTATTAATAGTATTATAGTCCAATCAATGTTAAAGTTGAGTTAATTATCAGCCATGCATGTCGATATGTACCTGTAATCCTAGCCATGATTTGAAAGGCTGAAGCAGAAGAATCATTTGAGTACAACAATTTAGGGCCAGCCTAGATAACATAAGAAGATCCCATTTCTTCAAACTTATACAGAATAGAGTGAGGGAGATAGAAATGAGAGGGAGAAAAAGAGGAGAAGGGAGGCAGTAAGACGAGTGGGGCTGGGAGACTGGCTCACTATAGACCAATAGTAGCTGAATAAGATGAGGCTCTGAGCTCAAATCTCCAGCACCAATGTAAAAGGCTAGGCATGGCCACGGTGCTCTTCTTACCCCATCACTGCTAGGAAAAGGAGACAGGAGCATTTCTGGGGCTTGCTGGTCAGATCTCCTATCTGGAAAAAACATAACAAGGCCAGGTTCAGTGAGCAACACTGTCTCCTGGAAATAAGGTGGAACTGATAGTGTAGGCCATGTAACATGCTCCTTTGGCCACCGTATGTACAATGGACACATACAATATTCACACACACAAACACAAACACAATTAATTTTGGATACTGGATTACAAGGAAAAATACAGAAAAACTGATGAATGTGCACTTGGTAAAATCAATTTGTACAGTTGATTTGTAAAAGTACCAAAGCCTGCCTCTGTCTCCCAAATGCTGGGATTAAAAGCGTGTGCCACCACCTCTTGGCTCTTTGAAAAGTTTTAACTTCTGTGAGGACACAAATAAATGGTTGTGAAGCTTTTAACAGAAACCTTGGCTATAATGTTTAAGTCAACTCACAGGAACTGTTATAGCATAGTATCAATAATGCTTATGTGGGGAATCAAAACTTGCAGTCAGGTTGGATGAATTAATAATAAACTAAGTCACCAATAATGCATTGGTGGCATGTAAGAGGAAGAAATCAAAGCTTTCCCTTCTGTCATTTAACCAAGAGAGAACCCTATTTGCTCTCCTTGTGTCTTCTGTCCTGCAGAGGTGAGTATGCCTGTCCTGCCTGTCAGATGAGTATGAATCCATACCTGTCTGGAGGCTGTCATGGGAATATGTTTCTGAGTCTGTCTGAATGTGCTTGTCCCTAACAAAGGACTTTGCCCTGTCCTTCATGGAAAGCACAGAAAGCATCACATAGAGGAACTTTAAAGAAATCTTTAACAGAGTTTTATGAGGGATTAAGTCACTGACTCCAACTCAACACAGCTTACCCAGATAACAACAGTATTACAAATATAATTGTTTATAAAGCAGTATCTGTGGATTGCTTACAACATTTATGATGGATATTCAATTTATAAGGGGCTTTTCAGCCTTCATTTGCTGTTTTTAGCAAATGATTATCATAACACACATAAAAACATAAATGCACTAATCTTGGGTCAGCAGCATGGAAAAGCACATAACTCTGAGATTTACACCTATGTATTAGTTTAGTTTGTAAATTAATTAATTATTGGAGAAATACAAGGCAAGTAGAGTTGGTTGTTATATTATCCTTTTAAAGTCAGGGTAAGCATGCAGGGTGAAGACACAGTGGAATAACGTCTCAAGTTAAGTGACTTCAAGGTATATTATTAACTCTGGCTGTGAAGTACAACAAAAGATCCTGTCTTTTAGAATGTAAGATGGATAATCCTTCCTGATGATGCATAGAATTCCTGTGTATAATAATTTACATTGAATACAAATATTTAATATTATTATTAATATAAATTAATATTTAATTTTTAATTAAATCATCTTTACTAGAAACTGTAAGTCAGAGTTCATTTGAGATATTACTATTAATAGCACATAAAAAAGAATTTTGTCACTGTATTTTCTACAGTAAAATCATATATCTGTACCTGTCACTCATCAGTAAATGTTTTAACGGGACATTATAATGACAAAATTCAAACAAGGAACTCGTACTAAGGTGGTGTCTCAGGGTGACCAACCTTCTTAGAGAATATTAGATGAAGCCAGTTCAAGAAACAAGAGCAGATACTATATGGTTAAGACCTTTCTGTCAGGGCTAGATATATGGCATGGATTATTCTAGGAAGTATAAAGTATGAAGTACATATTTCAGTATAATTTAATTTTACAACTTCTGAAAAGAAAGAATAAGACAGTATATGAGGGAGACAGAGTCAAGAGAGGCAGCCATAACTAAACCATACAAATTTTGTGAAAAACCACCAAAGCCACTGCATGGCTTTAAACATATAAGAAGACAGATATATTTTAATTTTTGAAAGAAATTTCCTACTTTAATGGATAAAAATGGACTAGAATGGAAAGAGAGTGAGCAAAATGAATATATCATTATATTTGCAAAAAATGTAAAGACTATCACTGTGATGCTTTTCAGAGTGCTTTTGTTCTCTTTGGAAATCATTCTTATCTTCCTTCACACAGTGATGATTAAAAAAAATGGGTTTAAAATAATCATTAAAGATTGTTTCTACAGCAAAATCCTGAAGTATAATCTAGACTTGAATCTATCAAGGAACTCCAAGGAAAAGAAAAATGAAAATGTGTATTTGTGTACATATGAGTATGGGTAGCTGTGTATATGGGTTCTTAAGATAATTTTAAAAATGCTATGGCTACACATAAATTGATTGATAGCAGAGCATCAGTCTTTATTTTAGTAAAGAGAAAAGTAAAATTAAAAATTAATATCCGTTAGAATGGGAGAGGACTGTTGTGCTATAGACATCAAATTATCTATGCTCTTAAATCCTTCCATTTGAGATCCAGAAATTAGTTAGTCAAAAAAGTTGGTGAAGATCAGTGCCAAGAAATACAGAACATTTTCTAAGCAATCTTTATCAGGTTTTTCATTTCAAACTTGATTAAGTGAACCATATGGGAAAAGAATAATTAATTCCCAGTGGAAGAGGATTCTAGACTCCAGATTTCATTTTAGGATTATAGATCTGGGAAAACCAAGCCTCCAAGTTGTCAATCAGGATTTGTGATATCAAAGCCATCCTAATCAAAGGAAGAAGGGAGAGCTAATTTTCTGATACAAAACCTCATTCACCTGTTAACCTCAGGACCACCTGAAGATGTTATAATCATAGGTTTTGATTTTTTTTCAGATAATGCAAATTATACAATTAGTTATCTAAGACTCAGGGTAGTTTCTTAATATTTCATTTTTTTTACCCCTTGACTAATCGAGGAAGACTGATTTGTCTTCATTATGAAGAAAAATAAAAAAATTCTAACATAAAATATACATATGCATTCTAATTTATTCACTACCACAACAGTGAAGAAAGAATGTGGAGTTCTAATAGTTCCCAGCACAAAAAAAAAAAAAAAGTACAAAATAAAATATAGCAGTCACCCGTGTCATTTTCTCTTCCCAGTTCTTTCTTTTCAGGTGAATTATTAATGTAGACACCTTTAGTGTTGTCACATTCAAAGTTAGTTGAAATGGAGAATGTTCATTTTTTATCCACAGATAGTCTATCAAAGGGAAGGTGGTGACCAAAGAAGAGAACTACCAAATTATCTATAACAAATCTCTTTCATTCTTTGGGTTTCCTTTGGCATTTTAAAAAAGATTTTTTTAAATTTTATATATGTGAACATTTTTTCTGTCATATAGGCATGCACTCCACAGTGTGCCCGGTACCCATTCAGGTCAGAAGCTGACTTTGGATCTTCTAGAACTGGAGTTCCAGATGTTTAGGGGCCTCCCATGTGTGTCCTGGAAACTGAACCATGTCTTCTTAAAGAGCAACAAGTGCTCTTAACCACTGAGCCATCTCTCCTTAATATGCTTTGATATTTTTAAGACAGAGTCTTGATATGAAGCTATCTGACCTCAAGCCTATCCCCTTCCTGCCTCCGCAGGAACACTGCATACACACATGCATGGGCGTGCACGCACATACACACACACACACACACACACACACACACACACACACATCTTCAAGGCCTATAGTGTAGACTTTAATTCACTATCATCATATTTAGTGTGTAATTAAAAACAGAAAAAGAAAAAGTTGATTGGGGATTTTATTACTAAGATGGACACAAAAATCACTTAAAAAACATAGCTTCTAGAAGATGTTTCTTGATTTCACATCAATCCGGGGATGTCTCCAGATAAAGTTGCCATTACTATGTAAAGAACAAATTGAAAGGTATTTTTCTACCTATGACAGAATCTTTACAGATGAATGTCCTCTGTTTTTATTCTCCAGTTTGACCCCTACTTGCTCAGCAGTCAAAAGCCTACTCTCGGGATTTTCCTTGTTGCCTTCGTTCTGTTAGATAACTTAGTGCATTTTAGAATTTTTAGTAGATATCAAAAATTACAAGGCATGGTAGTTTATATTAAAACTATGCTTTGCAAATATCTCTGGAAAAAACTGTAAGATTAGATCATTATTTGTGCATCCTAACAACTCTTAATGTCAAGCCTATGGCTCTGTGCTCTCCTTGGTGCTGAAGCTGAGTCACAGCTGATGTTTATATTCATGCTTACCCTATGGCATTCTTACAAGAGGGAAGTGAAATATTTCTCCCAGGCCCAACTCATATTTATCTATCCAGTATGTGAAATTCTTGACCTTCATCATGAAAGTATTTGCACCTCTGTGTCTGGATGAATTTATCTTCCTGCAGTATTTCCAGAACATGATGGGAAACATGTCACTGACTTTCATTTGCTCTGCCTTACAATTATTTCTCACTCATTTGCATCAGCAGAGTATCAATGACTCTACAAACCTCACAAGCTGCAGACAGTGCTGAGCATAAAGTGATTTATCTTTTAATATATGGTATGTTCTATGAACAGATATGTGTGCATTATCAACAAATGTGTTGGTCAGGCAAGTTGAAGGATCACAATATTGCATAAAGAACAGAATTTAAATATTATTTTCTGGAAAATTATTCTTAGTGTCTACTAAATCTAAAAATATTGATACTTTGGTTAATTTTGAGGCCCATTTTAAAAAAAAAATCTCTACTTTGTCATTATTAGGTCATATAGTTGCTTTATTAAGTCATTAAAATTAAAAGGACTAAATTCATGTAAATTTATCTTAATGAAAAATTAAGCATGAAAAATTATCTTAAATATCTAAAAATTATCTGAAATAATTTTCTTTTTCCTGTCTCCCCAGTCCTTTGTTCTTACTCCCCAAGCAATATTTATTTGCTTTATTTCTTCAAAATAGACATTTTAAATCTCATCAGATAGTTCTAGAAAGACTCCATTCTTCTTTACATTTATTTTTATTTCCAGATTTTCCAGGCTCATCAATAATTTCTGGTGAGGGATTGAATTCAGGGTCTCATGCTACCCTAATGCTTTATCACAGAGATAGTCCAGTCTCTTTGTTTACTTTTTAAAAATAAGACTAAAAAGATGACTAAAAAGTCATCTTTTTAGTCTTATTCTATGGGGAATGATGCAGTCTACAAGTGGGACTAAAGTAACAGCAGCTACTTCTGATAACCTACTATGGTGCTATCTAGTAGAATGCTTAAGATTTCCCAGAAAACATATTAGTGAGCTTTCGTTCTGGCTTAGATGAGAGAACTGGTTCTGCAAAAGCACTTGCCCTGCCCACTTAAGCAGATAATAAAGGTTAGTAAGGGTCTACATATGGAGGATACCAAAGCTATCTTTTCCATGGCTGGCATGGAAGATATCTTTCCA
The DNA here is from genome assembly GCA_026225945.1 of Cricetomys ansorgei. Lineage (NCBI taxonomy): Eukaryota > Metazoa > Chordata > Mammalia > Rodentia > Nesomyidae > Cricetomys > Cricetomys ansorgei. The sequence goes on from JAMJFZ010001360.1 coordinate 12,342,218, forward strand.
CTATCCTTTTCTTCATTCAAATTAATCCTAAAATGGCAAAGACTCTCAGAACTTATGAAAATCGAAGTAAAAGTAAGTAATTATCTTGTCTTATCATCCCTTACCTTGAGTTTTAGATTAGTCCTAATTTTCAAGAATAGAAACTAGAGATTATTCCAAGTAAGGGTCTGATTAATGTGAACATTCAGAAGTCATGTCTCAGACCCTCAGAAACACAATCTCTAATTCCTGTAGAAAGATCTTAAGGCATGTTTCCTCCACCCATCCTGGTAGGTATCTCACACAGCTGTTCCAGTAGTAGTGCTCCGTATGGTAGTCTACGCATCCCATGCACTACGTGCTTTATGTGGTGTCTGAAAAGGATACTTCTAATTAAAAGAATGTTAAAGCCTTTAGAGGACTGGATTAAATCCACATGACACTAGACACATTTGCAACAGAAAGTCTCTGGACACGTCACTGGATCTGGGATGTACAGCACACTTAAGAAAGGTGGTTCTTTCTTATGTATATTGACCTCTCACTTCTGTGAGTATTGGCTTTAGTAGAGGAAACAGAGAGAAGACCAATTGGGATCAACACTTCTCTCTTTACAGAGCTCAGTTAGACAGGGTGTACATACACAGAAACATTTGCTTTTGACTATCGAGTATTGACAAAGGAAAGAACAAATACACTAATGAATCTCATGAAATCATCCTAGACTAAAATGACAAAATTTAGACATATGTTTGTTCTAATTTGTTGAAAATTTGGTAAAGATCATGGATGAGGGACTCCATTCTCAATTCGGAAGCTCTTGTTTCCTTTTGTGTCTCACCTCATAATTAGTGAACACAACTATGGTACTAATTCATCTTTATCAGTTTTCCCCAAGGAGTCTCTGACTATGTGAATTAAACTTCTGGAAAGCTGAAACTTAAAAGATAACTTAGATTACATACATGTTCACGTCAAAAGAATGTACAAGTGCTCTTCCTGTGAAGGACATAGCACCAAGAAAGGCTCCAAAGGTTGTAATAGATTGGCTACCTTCCACATCTCTTTAAAGTTTCCTTATCCACATTTGGTGTTCTAGGGATTTAATCTAAAAACAAGCTTTGATGGGCTTTTGCCTACCTCTTCCTCACTTTCATTCCATCCCCATTGCTATACTTTGATAACATGACACTTTTTTCCAACAGGTTATTTTCTTCATGGTGACTACTGTTAAGAAGCACTATAGTATAGCACTATACTTTTTAAAACTGTGTGGTGTATGTGTGTGTGTGTGTGTGTGTGTGTGTGTGTGTGTGTGTGTGTGAAAGCAGCTTGATTCAAATGAAATATTCATGCTGCTTTGCTTTAGCTTGCACAGGTCAACTATTTTGTGAGGATATCCACTTTCATTTTTATACTTATCCTTCAATACAAATCATAGTACAAAAACCAGATGGTAGAAACAGCCATTTCAATGTCATTCAGATTTCAAAGAAAAAAATTTTTTGAATTGAGATACTGCTGGATTGGCCTCAAATTTCCAATCCTCCTCCTTCCATCTCCCAAGTGCTGACATTATAATTATGCATCATCATACCTGCTAGCTAAAACATTATTTCTACTGCAATAAGTTATTTGATTTCTGCATATTTATTTTCTCATGACAAACTCTTTTTTTATTATTCATACCAGTCTCTTATTGGATTTCTTATCTTTAAAATTCAGCTCTCTGGGACAGGCAAGTCACAGAGCAATGCTCACTTTATCGGGAACTGTTGTCTACTCTGCAAATACATTGCTTTAGTATCATCAATCGATACATCTGGGACAAAGGGAACTGTGAAATCAATTTAGTGAGTAGAGTAAGTGTTACCAAGGAACTATGCACTTATGCATTAATACACTTCACTTAAAAATCATCAGACGTCAATCTCAGGGTAACTATTTGGGATATCATCCCAGCTTCCTTATTTCTGTCCCAGTTTGCTACTGACCTTCAATATGAGCATTTAGAATTCATCATCAAGCAGCTCTCTTCTGGGATAAAAGATTGTGTGGATTTATCTTCTGTAATGCACATTATTTGTAGTTTTCATCTGTATTTCATACAAGAGCCTAAGGTCTAATACAACCTTGACTAGTAAAGTTCTGCAAAAAGAAAACTTGCACACTGAGTTCTTTTTAGATGCAATGTGACTCCTAGAAACTGTTTCTGTAGTTCCATAAGAAAGCTTGTGTCTAATCCCTTTAGACTCATGGTTTTCACTTCTATTTTAATACTGAAGAACTGCTGTTCCCATTGAACTGTTTGTATAACTGACTGACAGCCTTACATCCTATATTAGAACAGAGCAGATAACACTAAGTAGTGGTTGGAAAGAATTATTAAGACCCACAGAACTTACTGGTTTGCAGTATAAAATAAGCATAATATAGAAAGCAATACTAGTTCCTGCTCATAAATAGATAGCTGAAAGAAAATGAAAACAGGAAGAGTGAATATGTCTGACATTTTTGATAAATTTGGTGTGTATAAAAGAAAAAAATTGAATTTCCATGATGAGATGACTGACAGAGACAGTGGGACAATTGGAGCCCCTCTTATAGATCTTCTTCCTTCCTTTCTTTCTTCTTTCCCTCCTTCCTTCCTTCCTTCCGTCCATCCATATATCCTATTTTTCTTTCTTTCCTTCCTTCCTTCCTTCTTTGCTTAATTTTATTTTATTTTATTTTATTTTATTTTATTTTATTTTATTTTATTTTATTTTAAGGACAGGGTTTCACTACATAACATTGACTGACCAGAAACTCAGTATGTTCAGGCTGGCCTCCAATTTACATTAGTCTGAGTACCTATACTAAAGCCATGAGCCACCACACCCAGCCAGATCTTGACTTTTGTTTTTGTTTTTAACATGGTATCTGTGTATGGCTGTGACTCTTACCAGTGAGTGAATTTGGGAGTTAAATGTTCCAGTACTATGGCAAGAAAACTGATTATTAGCTTCCATCCTCCACTCCATTTCTGTCTCTCTCTTGGAATTTAGCTGACCTCTATGACTTTCATTGCAAAACCCAGCATCAGAGTTACCTAGCCAACCTGTTATTGTTAATTCACTATATGTTTATACTTCTCTATAAAGCCAAACAGTATGCTTACAGACATTCATACACATATAAGTACACACAGAAACTTTCCTATACATTTGAAAACAAATTTTTTCCATCACACATTTTTTTCTTAAAAGAATATTGTCCTAATCAGTGCACAGTATAATCTGGATTTTGAGTCAAACAAAGAAGGGTGTTCAGAATTCTCAATCACTTAATTGTTCTTTAAACTATGTGATAAGAAGTCCAGATTATGCTCACACAGAGTACCAAGAGAGCACACCATTAGCCTAGAAGTAACTGAAGAGACTCAGGACATACCTAGTATAGTATAATCCTGTAACTGTATAGTCCTGTGACATTGTAGTCCTGGTGACACTGGAGACAGACCTGTCTTGTTCAGTGGAGTCTGGGCCAGCACCATTCAGTGGACATTCAGAGGTTTGTTTTACAAATGGATACAGTCACCCTTATGTGTACTGAAAAGAATCAGAAGGCTACATCTGTAAGTTGCAATTCAGCTGTCTTAAGACAATGGTTATTTGCCCAGTTCATTGTTATATGATTTTACTGATCCTTATGAGCATAGAAATGCACACCTGGTAAAGATTAGCCCAAGGATTGATGTAAACATTCTGTCATGTATCATGTTATATATAATTTAGATGGCATTTTGGGATGAAGAAAGAGCAAACTAAAAAATAGCAAAAAGTTAACATATTTCAGTACTCTCAAAATTATCAAAACTTAGAATATTTTGAACTCCTTTCAATTATCTCATCCTAGTTAATTCTAAAAATTCTAAAGAGTATGTTTTCTCTTCACTGGAAATGTCATCATTAACCCTGTGCTGCATTTGACACCACTGATCAGAACAACTATTAGTGCTGTGTTAAAGAGGATTGAAAAACCCAACCCATATGATATTCCTTATTTGAGAGTGATTTAGAACATTTTTAACTGCTATTTTTGCCTTAAAATATTTCATTTTAAAAGATACCCTCAGCAAAAACAGCATGCATTAAAACTGCATCGAGAACGAGCTTCAAAGATTCTTCTTTTATAATCCAACATCGGATTTTTCAGATGCTTTTGTCCCCGGTAGCCACTTGCTATAAGCCATGGTCAATCCCACTATCTTCATTGGCATTGACATCTTTGTAGGTGGATCAAGAGCCCTTGGACCATGTCTCCTTTGAGCTGTTTGCAGACAGACTTCCAAAGACAGCAGAAAACTTTCTTTCCCTGAGCCCTGGAGAAAAAGAAATTGTTTATAAATGGTTCATTTTTTCACAGAATTACTTCAGGATTCATATGCCACAGTGATGACATCATATTCCATAATGGCACTGGTTGTAAGTCCATCTCTAGTAAAGAATTTGAAGTTGAGGACTTCACCCTGAAATATACCAGTCCTGTGAGCTTGCCAATGACAAGTGCTGAAACAAACACAAAAGTCTCCTAGGTTTTGATCTCACTGCTAAGACTGAGTGATTTGGGGCAAGACTGTGGTCTTTGGGGAAAAAGAAAAAATGACATAAACATCTGGAAACCATGAAACTCTTTTGAGTCCAGAAGTGGCAAAGCCAGCAAGAAGATGACCATTGCTGACTATGAACAGTTCTGATACTTTTGATTTATATGCATCATAACCTCTAGGACATTCATTCTGTAGTTCAGGAGAGCTTTCCCTTCCCATCTGCTAGTAATATCCCAAGATATTTGTGCTCCCCTTAATGTTTTTGTGCCTCGAGTCTATCTGGAATGCAGTGGTTTATGATTATGAGTAAGAATTACTAACTAAAGAAAACACAACATCAGATGAGAGAATACCTATTGGCAGTTGTAGGATCTTATTTGTTTATTCCTTTGCTTACTTATTCAACAATATTTTCACTTACTGTGTCAGTATCTAAAACAGTGAGATTGGAAATTTGCACAAGAATTATGTAAGGGGAATCACCCTATCTTTAGAAGTTATCTTGTAAACGTAAACTGAGCCATGCATGCTTCCTGTGGCTATAATTGAATAATATAGATGGAATAATTTACAAAAGTATGTTGTTTTATTTAACATGGTTCTAAATGTTGAGAAGTCCAAGAGCAAGCCCTGGGATCCTTGGGAAATGCCTTTCTGAAGTTCATCATATTCAGCAGAGAACATTACTTGGAAAGCAGAGCAAGAAGGAAACTCTGGGGTCTTTTACTTTCCTTATTCATACTCAGTAATGCCAGGTTGGGGGACACCCTGACTGCAGCTGATGTTAAGTACTACCCAAGGGCCCCACCTCAAATGTTATTTACATATGAATTTCAGGGTGAAGTTTCCAACCCCTGAACTTTGAGGGACTCTACAATTATAGCATCAACAAAATGAAGAAAGAAAGAGTATCAAGGAAAAAAAACATATAAACTAAAAGAAAGGATCAATAGGACCTCTGAGAAAAGACCAGTTGTTGAGCCCTAAGAGCCACAACAGCAACCACTACCACCGTCTTCCTGATCTTATCAGGAGGTTTTCAGAGGGAAGCAAGATTTTGTTCAAATCTATTGTTTAGAAAGTTCACTGGAAAAGGAAGACTGGAAGAATTTGCATTTTTTGAGAAAAAAATGACTAGAACTATTCAAGGGTGGCTAGAAAGTAAGTTATTGTGTTGGCTGAACATGACTGTATTCCATGCAGTTATGTCAAAATGCTTGTGCAATAGCCCTGTATGGTAAATCTGAGTAAAACAAAAAAGAAAAATGTGTTGAAAATTTGTAAATTTTTATTTTAAAAATTGTATAAACTAGGCAATCAAATTTTGAGGTCGTCTTCCTCTTCTCTTCGTCCTCCTCCCTCCCTCACCCCCTCCTCCTTCTCTTCCTGTTTCTCCTCTTCCTTCTTCCTTTGCATCTCAAATCAGCTACCCTCATTTGTAAGATACTGGAAACAGCTGAGGAAAGGCTGCTTGGAAGAGAGCTCACTGTTAAGCTTTGTTTTAAGATGCTGCCATCTAGTGAAACTTCTGTAAAATCACACTGTGGTCAGCTCCCTCAAGTTTGTATCTTGCTACACTCCCTACTTTAATAATTTATGATTTCTGCCATCCATGCAAAAGAATTGAACATTCAATAAAATGTACTGTGGGAGCCTGGAGTGGCTTTCTGTATGATGCTACAGTCATGACCACAGGGCATTAATAATGGGATCTGGTAGGTGAACTTGGTGCCTTCCTCTTAGCCCATACTTTGTAAATTATTCATAATGAAATAAAGTACACACCTTTGTATTTCTTGCGTTTTCCAAAAAAGTTGAATTCTAAAAATTGCATTAAAAGATGAATTTGAAAAGTTCTTTCATTTAAAAAAAATTGTTCCTCTAGTTAGAAATGTGGGTGAGCAGAAAGACAACTTGAGTTTCAGGATTTCTGATTTTTCCTCATGGAATTTCCGTCTTATGTGTATCTCACAATGCACAGTAACAAATGCATATACCTATTAATCCTAATCATGAATCTGCTGGCCCAGATTCTGATGATCTAGTCTTTTTGGTGTGGATTACTTGTATTGACTCCCAGTTGCTCTCAAAGGGTAGTACTACCATAGAAAACTTCTTGCTTATATGATATATGTTCCTCAGTTTTGAGTAAGAAAAAAATGTACAAATTCATCTCTCCACCTTGGAAGAAAACAACAAAATCAGCTATATATTATAGATAATGTTTTCTTTTTGTGAAATAATAGATCAAGTCAGATTATACTAAGTAGAATTTCATGAACTGAATTTCCAAGAATAAAAGCCAGGCCAGTGTTAAGAATTATACAAAGCTGAATAAATCATTGACCAATTAGAATGTTTGTGATTGTGGAGAGCTAGGATGTGTAGACTTGGAGCACAATTATCTTAGGCTATCTTTAGTCTCCTTAATAGCCATTCATTGTTCACACCTGTGTGTGGCCAGTCATCCTGGTGACTACCAGATGGAATAATTTGGGAATGTGCTAACAAAACTAATTTTTTCCACTAGCCCATAGACCTAGAATGTCACGAGATAGCAATTGGGGTCTGTAACAGCGATTCCTCCATTTTGCTATAAGAGCATGATATTTCAATAAAAGTATTTGAGAAGTAACGCTTTATGGCTCTCTTAATATAAACACTTCATGAAAACTTCTGTCATACTGGACATGATATATTTAGGGTAACCTGAATCTGTTTTCTTTGGCATGGTCATGTATATTTGGATCTGGAATAAAATACTTCCTATTCTCTTTGAGACAAGTGCAATGTTTCTGTATCAGCAATTCTGGACACAAAACATGAGGCCCCAAGAATGATCCACGTCATTGCAGGAGTAAGATGCATCTATGACAGTAAGATGCATCTAGCATGAACCTCTTATGCCCAATTGCCAGGTACCTCCTCATTGGGTAGATGTTGACGAGTTCTTTCTGGAGGTTAGACTTCACTTGCATAGGAAGATGCTCTCTTTTGTTTTGAGTAGTTGAGATCCTGCTTGGTTTGGATTCAATTTGATTTTTGTTTCTGGAATATTTGGTTCAAGGTTTGTCATTTAGTTTATTTTCAGAGCATTCAGTTTCAGACATTTGGTTTGTTTCTATTTTTAGAACCTTTGTTAATTTGCTAGAGTTTGGCCTTCTCCCTCCAATATCTAATTCTGTGTTTTACTGTGGCCTCTATCTATCACAAAATCATATATATATATATAAAACCAAGTGAGAGGGAAGCCCAGAAAAATACACTTATTCTTGGAATGGAACATACTTTATTGGCTCAGTAAGAAATCAACAAAGTTTCTTGGTCACCAAGTTTCTTGAGTTCCGACATGTTACTATAAATGTCCAGGACAAGTTTAGATATAGTGGAAGGAATTGACAGGGTGAGAGCTACTGAGGGGCTCCTGCCAAAGTAGCATGCAGATATTACCCAAAGCACAGGTCTCCAGCTAGCGGAGAGAAAATAGGAAATAGTTCCTCAATGGAGAACATTTGATATTTCTGGTTGCTGTATTTTGTTTGCTTGGCCTTTCCTTTGTTCTTTTCTGGTTTGTTGTTGTTTGTTTTATCAATCTCAAGCATGTTGTTGGCCTGTTTAAATTTTTATTCCATTTCGACTTAATTTTGAAAATTCATTTGCATCTAGAAATTTACCAAATTCTTTTAGATTTTCTACTTCAGCAGGATATATTTCAAGAAAAGACTTGATGATCTTTTAATTTCACTGGTAACTTCTGTAATGACTCCCCTTTCATTGCTGATTTTACTTGGGTCTTTTCTCTCTTCTGTTTGGTTAATTTGGCTAAAGTCTTGTCAGTCTTACTTATCTTTTCAAAGAACCAAATTTTCACTTTATTGATCCTTTATATTGATTATTTTGTTTTCCCTTCATGAACTGCTGCCCTGATCTTAATGACTTCTTATTGCCCTTTCCAAGAACTGTAAGTTGCAACATTAGATTATTTATTTGAGATCTCTCTGATTTCTTTCCTTCCTTCCTTCCTTCCTGCCTTCCTTCTGAAATTCCTTTCTTTCTTTTGCCTTTCATTTACTTTACATTTTACATTTGTTATTTATTTTATTTTTGAGTATTTTTAATTACATTTTCCCTGTCACAAACTTTTCAGATTTCCCCCTACCTACCTACCCAACTTCATGTGCTTTCTGTCTCTTAAAAAAAAAAAAAAAAAAGACAAAAAAAATCCAAACCACATGATCTCTTAAGTAGGCACATAGAACTACAAACAGCACTCCCATGTTTTTGATATATTGTGTTTTCATTTGTATTTGATTCTAGGAATTGTTTTATTTTTTTTCTTGACTTCTCTAAGAAATCACTCAATGTTAAAAGTGTATTTGATTAATCTCCAGAAGTTTGTGTGTGTTCTAGAGTTTCTCTTACTATTGTAGTCTTAATAAAGGAATTATTTAAAATTCTCTGCATTTATTACACTTAATTTGTGTTCTAATACACCAGGTGTATTGTACAATGTTTGGATGGAATGTTCTGTAGATGTCCATTGAGTCCATTTGACCTATGATTTCATTTAACTGAGATAGTCCTTTCTTTCTTTCTTTCTTTCTTTCTTTCTTTCTTTATTTATTTATTTATTTATTTATTTACTTACTTACTTACTTAGGAGATGACCTGTCAGCTGGTGAAAGTAGGGCATTGAAATCACCTCTCTACTATTGTGAAGTTAATCTGTGACTTTATCTCTAGTCCTATTTATTTTTTTGAAATTGGATGTACTTGTGTCCAAGGCATATATGTTTACAATAGTAATATTCCATTAATATTCCTGTATGAAGTTGTTGTCTTTATTTTTCCTCACTAGTTTTGGCTTAAATTATATTTTGTCAGGCATTATAACAGTGATATCTGCTTATTTGTGGGACAATTTACTTGGAATAGGATTTTTCATTCTTTCATCTTTAGGTACTACTTTTGAAATGAAGTATGTGTTTTGGAGGCAACAAATAGATGACATATGCTATTTTGATCCAATCTATTAGGCTGTGTATTCAGATTGGAAAATTGAGACCATTGATATTCAGGTTTATTGAAAGTTATGTACTAATTTCTGCCATTCTGCTGATTTTGCAATGTTTTTAATTTATTTGCCTCCATTGCTTAGTATCATTCTCTCATGGCTTATTTCTTTCTGTAGCCTCATAGAAGGATTTATGTTTTTCTTAAATCTGTAAGATTCTTTTAAGTATTTTCTCTAGAGCTGGCTTACCCACCTTAAATTTATTTTGTCTATATTCATCACAAAAGTTCCTTTTTTAAATTAAATTATAATCAATAGCTTTGCTATATATATTACCTTAGATTGGAAGTTAAAATGCATCACTCCAAGATCTTCTAGCTTTTAAATTTCTAGTTAAGTAATCTGCTGTTATTTTGATGGGCCTTCATATGTGACTTGGTGTTTCTTGCTGTTTTCAATATACTTTATTTGTCCTGTTTATACAATGTTCTAATGACAATATGATGAGAAGGTTTTTTTTCCTACCCTAAATGCCTTCTCTAGCTGGATTGGCATCCCTTTTCTTAACTCTGGTAAGTTTTCTGACATGATTCTTTTGAAAATGTTTTCTATTCGTTTTGAATAATATTATTCTCTTTCTCCTATGTTTATAACTTGTAAATTTGGTCTTTTGGGGGAGCTCATATATCTTGGGATTCTCACTATTACCTTAATCGTCTTATGATTGTCCTTGTTGAATTATTCCAGTTCCTCTACCTTGTCTTCAAGCTTAGAGTTCTGTCTGTTCCTTGATTCATTCTATTCTGAGATTTTTTTTTTTGGTTGTTCAAGACAGAGTTTCTCTGTTGTATGTAACTCTGGCTGACCTGGAATTCACTCTGTAGACCAGGCTCGCCTCTGCCTCCTGAGTGCTGGGATTAAACGCATGTGCCACCATCACCCAGCCAACTGAGACTTTTTTTAAAATTTAATTTTACCTAGTATTTTTAACTTATTCTACTTACTATTTTATTTTACTTACTATGATTTTTATATCCTTCATTTCAAATTGGGTTTTCTTCAATATTTTTTGTTGAATTCTTCTTTTATATCATCTATCACATTCCTTATTTGTTCATCTGTTTTTGTCTTTGAACATACTTATAATCATTATTTTGAGTTCTCTGCCTAGCATTTTATCTAACTTACTAGATGTCTTTGTTGTAGGAATAATAATATTTGATGGAGTTATATTGTCTTGGCTTTTCAAGTTTCTTGCATTAGTTCATTGGGAACTATGTATTTAGTGTTACTTTTTTGCTAGGTTTGTTTTTTTATAAAATAGATTTTTTCTTTTAGTGTTTGTAGTGTTCAGCTGGGACTTGGATGAGGAAGTGTAGAATAATGTGTAGTTCAGAAAATAATTCTTCATATCAGGAGCTCCAGGTGGCCAGCATAAATACTGTACAATTCCCTCTGTAGGACGTTAACTGGGAGAACAACAAGACCTGTTCATGTACCACAACATAATTATGTACCATTACAAAATTTTCATACTAGCATAGGCTCAAAAACTGATGGATCATAAACAGGCAAAGATAGCATTTTGTTAAGACAATTAGAAGTGGGACAGGAGTAAGGTAAATAAGTAAATATTTACTTAAAATAAGTAAATCTAGTTAAGAATTAGATTCACTTTGAAGAAAAAAATTAAGGTAGGTGAAGTAGCTAGCCAGGTAAAGTTGAAATATAATTAGGATCTACAGAATTTAGAGATTGTTGCATTGATGCAAAGTTGTAATTAAGTAAAGGAAGGATAAAGATAAGGACGAGAAGAAGAAAAGACATGGAAGGGGGAGCTTATGAGATGTGACAGAATAGTCTACACTAGACTAGCTTAGTCTAGACTAGACCAGACTAGACTGAAATGCTTTAGAGTAAACTGGATGGAACAAAATAAACAACAGCCTAAAACCAGCTGAGCATCAGACAAATGAAAACAAGACCATCATGACACATGTGGTATCTTGGGGACTCTCTGAATCTGTGGGGACCAGGGACCATCTTCCATTCTGTTATGAATTTCACATGGAAAATTTAAGAAAATCCCTTCAATCGCCCACAAAATGAACTCTGGATTGAGTACAATAAGGAAAGTCCAGTTTGGCAGTACTGCCTTTGTTTCTCCTACTGGACGTGAAGTTCCATCCTTACCCCCATTTTTGCATGACAAGTATAAGTGACAACATAGTGAAGAAGGAAATACTGGCAGTTTGTGAAAATGGCTTTGGTCTAGAAGGTCACCTAAAGAGTTGTCAGAGTTGTGGGTCAAATGTGAGCTGGGGCACCAGAGAGGGAACTGTTTCAGTTCAACATATTGCAGAAGGCTTGAGATACATATCCTTAATGTTTCTAATCATTAAATAAATGGAAACCTTGCTATGCTCTTCCCTAGGGCTGTTTTGTTTGCTGTGATCTAGCACATGCAGTTGGAAATGTTGAGCTCCACTTACATGACTGGGGTATTGACTTTGCCTGCTGGTGTTCCTACAAGGTAAGAGCTAGTAAACATCTGGTGTCCTTTTATTTCACATTGGTTTTGCTCTAAATAAAAAGCTTGGTCCATGACTTACATTCTATTTCTGTCAGTCCTGTGTTTGCTGATTTAGGAAATAGTGAAGTTATTTGATAGATTAACATGAAAAATAATTTAGCTTTATTATTATTCCTACAACTGCAGAAAATTTATTCATTAAATTTCTAGGCTTCTATGAAAATACATTAAATACAGAGAAAAGATTCCACACTTAGGGCTTAATTCAAATTGACTAATGGTTTAGTTTTCTGGATTTGAAAACTAAGTTACAATGTTTGTACATATAAAAATAAAATTCTTAGACAGTGAGCATGAGACACAAAGTAATTGAAAGGCTTTGAAATCTGTTAAAATGTAATTTAACTGCTACCTCCCAGTGATACTGGGCATTCGATGGACACCTCTGGAGGTTTTCAGATTCTCATGTCCTGGAGTGAGGCATTAGACCCAGCTCCATGCAGCAGAAGCAGGGCTATGTGTTAGAGAAAAGCAATTTTCTAGGTTGGGAAGTGTGCAAGAGCAAAATGAGCTTAGTGATCCTGCTCCATGGGGATTGTAGTTTTTTTGTTTTACATTCCATGTATGTTCTATCTGTTAAATGTAACTCTACATACAACTTCATGCATCACATGAATGTGTTTTCAGCATCTTATGTCTCCCCCAAAGGTATATGTTAGCATTTTAATGAGTCACAGGTCACCTTCAGACACCAACCACTTGCATCTGTCTGTACCTGCACTGGTGCTGGAGTTGGTTAGCCTACAAGAGAGGATGAGAGGATTAGGCCAGCTACGTTTTCAATAAGAGCAAGGCTCTCCAGAACCTCACTCTGCCTTACTCTTCTGCCTCAATAATTTGAGTAAAAGCTGGTGAAAAATAATATAGTGACATATTTTCAACTTAGTGATATTTTTCATTTGTTCGTCTTTTAACAGTAAGACTGAATATTGTTTTTTCTGCAAAAGCTCGAATAATCACAGATATTGAACTGGTCAAAAGTTATAGGCTTATTTAAAACAAGTAAAATGAAATAGTGTTTATTTTTCTCATGTATTTAAGTAAACCCACAGAATTTCACTTCTTTTCCAGTATTTAAATTCAGGAGCTGGAGGTCTGACTGGTGCCTTCATCCATGAGAAACATGCTCATACAATCAAGCCCGCGTGAGTATACTTCTGAGTTTTTACTCTTTTATGAATGAATTAGCATGCATTCTTAGATGTTAAGTGTTCCTAAAATTGCTCACAAACAGGATCTGGATTAGATTATAATTATTTTACTACTCCATTAACAGTGCTGTGGTTTATTGGAAATAAAAGCTGTCCAAAGATTTCAATTGGCTGAAAGAGTTTAATCAAAAAAATGAATCTTCAGTGCCAAATGAGTTTCTGCAATCATGTAGAGCCAAGGGTTTAATGCAAAAGCCCTCTTGAAACTTATATTTTAAAATTTTGCTGCTTGTGCTTTCCAACTGCTATAAGTACAATACATCTTCCCACCACCCAGACCACAAGGCTGTGACCATGGCATGAAAGTTATAGATTGTGTTTGAGTTCCCTGATGCCAAGATGCCAGGTGAGCACTGGAACCATGACCTTTACCAAGTCTCTATTGACTGAGTTGGCCAAATCATCTTCAGAGTAAGGACAGTCGAGTGAGAGTTCCTCCTCCCAAGAGAGTGAGAGTGAAACAAAGTCATTATACAGCAAGTCCAGTTGTCTTAGAACTTCCAGCTCCAGGCTTCGCTCCTCCTCCTCATCTTTGTCTTCTGATGCCAGTGATTTTGATTTAGTCACTCCTTTGGGGTGTAGGAGGAGGAAGAGGAGGAAGAGGTCGGAGAGGAAGGGTAGGGGTCATTGCCTGCCAGCTACTGCCCTATCCTAGGCTCCAATATCTAGTCCCAAGCTGAAGAGAGGAAAAAAGAAAAATGGAAGAACCAGAAAGCAGAGAAACATCAAGGTCTGGTTAGGTCTTGATAAAGATGGTAAGGGGCCTCAGTTACCTTGACTCTTTACCCCAAGAAATTTACAAAGACAGGTGGCAATGGGCATGGCAATGCTGCTGTTCAAGGCCACCCTGGACATGGATCTTCAGGGAGAAGTAGCAACAAGTTACTCAAGAAGGCCACAGAGACAGCACCACCTGTCCTATCCATTGGTTAGGGCTCAGAGATGTAAGAAGGGAAAATAGGCCCATGAGTTACAGTGAGAAGAGGCAATCAAGCCTGGATATCAGTAAATTACTTGGGTAGAAATTGGATTGTGTCGTACACATCATCTAAGCTAAGGAGCCCTGATATCACTCAAATCCAGAAGCAATTGGGTTTAATTTTGAAACACACAAGCTATCCACTCTTAACTTGAGCACCATGCTTTATCTTGCCTATGAAAGAAACCTGGGAGCTATCAACTACTAAACTATGAGGGGAAATGAGTGCAAAAATTGGCTATACAATACCAAATGGCCAGCCACCCCATATATAGACATATACACATACATATACATATGCATGTGCATATATATCTATATCTAATGAAAAGGGAAGCCATAGCTTTGAAAGACAGGAAGGAGGACTATATGGGAGGGCTTGGAGTACAGAAATGGAAGGGGAAAATGCTGTTTTAAAATCTCAAAATATAAAAGAAATAATTTTTTCAAAAAATCTCCACAAATATGGTGGCTGGGTGGGGAAACTTGTGGGAACAACAGAGGAGCACTGGGTACTAGAAGTGGGAGCTAGAGAAGTAGTTACAAGATGTCAATGGCCAGCTCACTGTTACCAAAAAGCCTCCCAAGAAAGTGAGAGTGAAACAAAGTCATTGCACAGCAATGTGTCTTAGCACTTCCATCTCCAGGCTTTGCTGCTCCTCCTCATCTTTGTATTCTGATGCCAGTGATTTTGATTTAGTCAGGCTTAGGGAGCAAGCCAGATAGGGCAGGAAGGTTCTTCAGGGGCAGACCCTTTTACCATCTGCCCCACCAATTCCCTCCTTTGTGTTACACTTATTCATCCCACACTCCTCCACAGGATATCCGGCTCTGTGGGGAAGAACAGTGCAGGTTCATTCACTGAAGGAGGAAAATGAGAAAATAAGCTTGATTTTCCCAGGCCTATTGGCAATGACCGCTTGGGTGTAGAGTGTCTTTCAGAATAACAGAGGTGGGTCAAGGGTATGGGTGGGAGAGGGCAAAGGCCTGGCACCAAGCTCCCTGAAGCCATAGCTACCCTCTGACTTCCTAAGGGCCCTATTTAGAGATTATTTATTTTAATTTATTTAAACTAGGAGAATCTGGTAGCACCATGGTTCCACCTCAGCCTCCTTAGGGATGAGAAGAGATAGGCATTCTCTTTTCCTTATTGGCTTTTTTTCTACTTTTCCCCTTTGCCCTTCCAGTCCATTTGGAGCCTGGGGATTTGATTAAATCTTCATTTGTATCCCCAAATTTCTTCCCCTATTCTCTTGATTCTAACTTGTAAATAAGGAAAATATTATTGAAAAATCATACTTTACAAAATTTCTTACTCCTCATCAATATAAATCAAAGACAACTGGACTGGGTCTAATAGAGGCTTAAATGTGCTATTAATAAAATTGCATTTACCTTTAAAGCTGTCAGTGTCACAGGATAGGTTGTAAGAAATATCTTCTATCCTGTGACACTTTATTATCCATGAAACCCAAAGAAGCTGAACACCGAACAGTGGACTGGTTGTGCAAAAGCAATACTTGATCACTTTATACACTCTCTTCACATTATAGAATAAGTGTAAATACAAATGCAACATACCAACAAATTTATGCATTTTTATTTAATAAGGGAACCTATTGTGTACCTTTTATTTTTATCTAGTGTGGAGATAAAGAAATGACATCCTGCATTTCATTTGTGTGTTTGTCCTGAAATGTGTTTGATGAAGGCATCAGGAATCCAATACATTAGTTTTCTGCATCCCTTGGCCACTGGCTCAATGATTTAACCTTTAAAGAAATTATAGGTGAGTTAGTAGACCTTGGAACATCTCCCATTTCTGCAGTTCTCTGCATATTAATCCTAGAAATTTAAGATCATTTTCTGTGGGTTACTTAATCATGTCTGAAGTCTCCTCAAGATTTTAAGCTTCTAAAATTAAAGAGTACATTTCTTTGGACAGCTATTTAGTCAGGCATATATCTTCCTTGAATAAATTGCTGTCAGTAGATTAAATTGTTCTCCATATTCTAAATCTTCAGAGTAGACTACAAAGCACATATTATAAGAATACTCTACATATCCTAAGTGATCTTTTTGGTGTGTGTGTGTGTGTGTGTGTGTGTGTGTGTGTGTGTGTGTGTGTGTGTGTGTGTACGTTGGAATGTGTGTACATGTGTGTGGGGGTGCATGTACATGCATGCATATCCAAATGTGAAGGGCAGATATTGATTTTGAGTTTCTTCTTCTGTTGCTCTCCACCTTATATTCTGAGACAGGGTATTCTCAGTGAACCTGGAGCTCACTGGTTTAGCAAGGCTAGATGACAAGCAAGTTCCCAGGATTCTCTCATCTCTGTCTCCCATGTCCATGTTTACAGGCATGCACTATCACTCCCAGCTTTTACATAGGTGCTAGTGATCTGAACCCAGGTCCTCATGCTTGCAGAACAGGCACTTTACAGAATAAGGCTTCTCCCTAAGCTGGGAAGATGACTCTGTGAATAAAGCACTTGCCCAAGCATGAAGACAAGCATTTGTAGTCTCAGAATCCATAGAAAGCCAAATGTGGTTGCACACATATTATAATATCAGCTTGCCTGTGGTATAATTACAGGCACAAACAAGAGCCCCTGCAGAACTTCCCAGGCCAGCTAGCCTGTCTGGCATATTTCACAGTGAACAAAGTAGAATGCGAGGACAAATATACAAGGTTGTCCTCTGACCTCTCAACATGTGCCATGGCATATGCCCAAACACATATACAGGAACAGGCAACCACAAATACACACAATGCACAAATGCATACATACAGCACTACTCAAACACACACATAACAAATGTTGCCACTATTTCATTTACCTTAGTTGTTTTCTACATAGATGATATACAAGATTTTTTTTTGACTGTACGATGAGTAACCGTCTCAGCCATATTCATTGTCTGTTATTAAGTTGTCATAGAAGATCCAATGAGTGATAGCTAATTGAAGGGCAAACTGGTTAGAGACGCACAGAGGAGGAAGTAATTTATAGATGCTTCAGGCCATGCTAGGAGTTAAGCTCTGACCCCCCAGTAGAGGTGTAATGTACTTGATTTCTCTTGCAATGAATGAGAAGGAGAGGTGAGCATGTGCTTATTTGTGTTTCCTTCTGTAGAATCCCTAAAACATAGACTCTTTCTGGTGTGCAACTTCAAGAATTTCTCTGCACTTTCAATGCACTTCCCCTAAAGGAAATAACATCTGCCTCTATTTCATAAACAAGTTTTGTGAGGGGGCAAAAAGCAATTTGATGTTTCCGAAAGCATTAAATGTTGTCAGTTAATTTTATTATATATCATCAATTATATAGGGATACCTAAATATATTCAAAACTTCACAAAGAATACAATTGGGTGACATTTCTAAAAATGTCATTAGGACATTTTTCCATACTTACTATTTGGGACTTGTTTAATACTTCCCCTGTTTATGTTGTTGACTCCCAGTGAACATGTAGCATTTTGCCTATCAAAAGCACTTTTCGCAAGCAAGCAAGCTAACCCCAAAGATTATGGTTTCTGGCTGTCTAGGAGATCAAATCGTTCTTAACTGCCACCAGATTCAGTGGACCTTTAAAGAGGTGACTGCTTTTCCATTCCCAAATTTTCTCTTCTCTCCCACTTGCCTTCACCTACTGTTTCCTGGCTCCCTCCCTTCCTCCTCTCCTCTTTCTCCCTCCTCCTCTCACCTTTCTCCCTCCTGTCCCCTTTCTCTCTCCTCTCCCCTCTCCTGCCTCTCCTCCCTTCCTCTTCTCCCTCCAGTCCTTCCTTTCCTTCCTTTTTTAGATCTTTAGGGCAGATTGTTTAACCCAGGCTGACCTGGAAATGAGAACATGCTACTTTGACATCCTGCATGCCTTGCTAATCACAGGTGTGCCAGCTGGAAAGTGAACTTCTTCTCTGATGTTTATTTTGTATCTGTACTAGCCACTACGGTTTAATGTTCTTAAGAATGCACTGCATTGTAGCTAGTCAGCTTGGCATGTGGATGGGGTTTAAATGAGGCTTAACTAGCAAAGCTGCATTACAAGAGCCTGGCTTTTGCTTTTCTGTTTGCTGTTCATTTCCTCATGTCCTTAAAGCTTCTTTCAATGCGATGTCAGAATGACTAACTCCAGGGCTTCCTGTTTCTAGGTTTAATTCCCTCTTCCAAACCCAGGATTTCATGGTAATCCATGTTAGGGGCATAGAGCTCTGTAGGCATGGGGTGTTGCAGACTTGCACAAGAGCAGGGTGAGCTATTCCTGGTACTCTGTCTGTGATGGGAAGCTCAGTGCTTCACTGAGGCTTCACTTTGTGCTCTGTTGTGTGTTTTCCTTCCTCACACATCTGCAAATCAAGCACCCCTTGGAAAATGTTCGAGGAGGGACAAATATTAAAAATATTAGAATATTATACTGAATTAGACTGATTCCATAAAGAATAATGATATTCAATAAAGTTATATTGAAATGAAAGGTTGTTTCCTTGTGAATAATGATTATCATGCAGAGACCACATATAACTTGAATTTCAAAAGTATCCCTGTTAATTCTATTTCCAATTAATTATATTTCAGCTGTTAGTTCTGAAGTTTTATTCTGTTAATTGTGTTTAATAAAAAGTTTATTGCCCATATCTTTTCATATAACTGCAAAGAAACTTGGATTTTTTGTTGTTAAATTATTCATTATTGTAGCCGAGAAACATATGGACAGCCTCAGTTCAAACCAAGGATAAAGGCTAACAATTATGACACACTTAGCCAAATCTGTTTTGTTTCTTGAAAAGGCTGACATCTAGTGGTTAAAGATGTTATTTCAAATAAGTAACAGTCATTCTCCTTATCTTTTAACAAATGTTTTCATATATCTAGATGATAGATAGATAGATAGATAGATAGATAGATAGATAGATAGATAGATAGATAGATAGATGATAGATAGATAGATGATAGATAGATAGATAGATGATAGATAGATAGATGTGGATATATGACTCTTTATCACAATACTATGTACACTGCAGCAGTCTGCTAATCAATTCTTTCAGAGAGATAAAGAACAGAATGTAGATGGGAGTAGAGGTATGAGGAATTTCAGGTGTATGGTTAAAGAAATTTTAGATGTTCATCAAACCTTGCAGAAATGGATGGTCCATCTGGTACAGAATGAGTCACAGGAAATGAAGTGTATTCTAGAAAGTTAGTAATTTTAATATAACTTTAGAATGTTTATGATGCAATGTTTCCATTAGTAACTGAAGCATATTATATCTATACCAAAAATTTTACTTCCCTTTGTGTTAGAAAGTACTTGTTGGACATTATATGAAGCTAATGATATAAGATAATGCTGAGCTCTTTTTTGTGCATGGGGAGAATGAGAATATTAGAGGGCAGAGGCAATCCACTGTGCAAAGATCAGAACTCAAGCAATCTCACCGTCTCCTAGTTCATCATCACCTTTTCTCATTCAATGTAAAATTTAACCTAGGACATTTTTAATAATTATGATATAGTGAGACTGGTTATGAATAAATGACATATTGGGAATTCTTCAACAGATACTTAAGATGGACAGCTCAATCTACGAAGTTATAACTTCCCTAAAATGTGGAGATCTATTTTACTTTAAATTCTTTGAGAATTTTTTACGTAAGTATTGTATTTATGCCTCTGCTACTCCTTCCTCTACTCTTCCAACTCTTCCTGTGTCCCCCCATTTCCTCCTAGGATCATAACCTCTTCTTTTATTATTATTCCTACATAAATGTGTGTGTGTGTGTGTGTGTGTGTGTGTGTGTGTGTGTGTGTGTATGTGTGTGTGTAAACAGAACCTCCTGAGTCCATTTAGTATTGCACATATGTATATGTGTTCAGGATTGGATGGCCTATCAGGACGGCTTATCCCAGAAAAAGACTGATTTTCCCTTTCTTAGCAGCCATGAATTATTCATAATTCTTCATCTAGGGGTGGGCTTTGTGAGATTTCCCTTCTCTATCTACATGGACATGCCAGTTGGGGTTGTCCTTGTGTATATCTTGCTATCATTATTGATGTTTCAAATTGGGGAGAGGCTCCCCACCCTCAGTTGTTCTCTGTATTTTGACCAGTTGTGGCTTTCAACAATAGTCTCTGTTTGCTACAAAGAGAAGCTTCTTTGATGAGAGTGATAAAGTATTCTTTTCTGTAGATATAAGGGTGAGTATATAGAATGTAATTAGGGATTCTATTGGTTTAGGAAAGTAGCAGTAGTACACTATCCTTCAAGGTCTGAGACCTGACTGGCTGTTGGTAGTTGGCTAGGTTTACAGTATCCATTATGATTTCCTTCCTGTTAAGCAGACTTTAAATCCAATTAGATGGATGCTGGTTACCCCCAAAATATAAGTGTCATTATTGTACCTTTTAGGGTATCTTGCCATTCTGGTCATTGTTGTGGCTCATAGGCTTTACAGATGGCTAGGACTATTGGTTCTTGATAGCTTACATAGTATGTTTTGATACTATGAGAGCTAGTCTTTAGGAAGGTGGCTTTCATATCTGTTCCAACTTGATTCCTTCAGGTACTATCTCAAGTGGTTTGTTCAACAATGAGATCTTCAAGTTCTGGTAGTCAACTGAGGGCAACAGCAATAGCTTAAATTGTTTGAGAAGTCTCCTGGACTCCCCTGACCAAAACCATGAAGGGAGGTGGCACTTTAATTTCCTTTTACATAAATATAAAATAATACAAAAGGAGTACTTTTAATTGCAAAGGTTTAACAAGCAAAAATATGTGACAAATAGCAGTGCTCATATGACCTTGATTTTGCACTAGCTTTACAAACCTCAGTTTTCTATTTCATATGGTCCAGTATAATGTTTGCCCTATTGATTTAGGAGTTTCAGTGATATCTGAATTCTATGTTGTTTTGCTATTTATTATGTACATAAAGTAATTCTCTGGCCAGGCAGTGGTGGCACGTGACTTTAATCCTAGCTCTTGGGAGGCAGAGGCAGGTGGAACCCTAGGAGTTCAAGGCCAGTCTGCTCTACAGAGTGAGTTCCAGGATAGCCAGAGTTACAACAGAGAAACCCTGTCTAGAAAATAAAATAAAATAAAATAAAATAAAATAAAATAAAATAAAATAATTCCCAGGTAAGTTTAATGAAGAATAAAAATGTGCATCAAAATGTTCTAAAAAACTTAAAATTATAATCATATAACATGCTTTGCCCAAGTAAACAATTGTTATTTGGGGAGATCAGTTTATGTTTGTTTGTTCTTTGGAACACCCTTTTGATGTTTTCCATATCCATGTACATTTAGAGGCAGTGACTGATATATCTGGGGCAGTGTCAGGTCCAAACCATATCTAAAATGCAAACCTTGTTTTAGTTTTGTAGTGATCTTTTCTGAATCACTACTTACAAAAATGTTACTAACGCCTTTTTGTATAAATGTTTCTAGAACAAAGAGTACAGGTTGCAGAGGAAGTTGTGAGATAATTCACAAGACTTGTGGTACTTTTAGAAAAGATGAACTAGTGTCAACTGATATTTTATTGAATGGCTATGTAGACTCCATATTAGGAAGAGGAGAAGACTTTGTATAGCACTTGCTGTAGTTATTTTTACCTCTTCTGGAATTAGGTATTTGATATTAGCATGAATGAGTATTCTGTTTCAGTTTCTCATTGTCCATTTCTGTTGTTGTTAATATTTACTTCCTGTTCTTCCACACTGCTGTGGTACTATGTTCTCTGGTTTCTCCAATAAGTATGAGTACTCTTGGTAAGTATAGAACCTCCAACCTTTTTTGAGACAGGGCCTTAAGTACCTGAGGCTATCATCTTCAATCTCACTGTGTAGCCATCCATGCCTTGGTTGTTTGGATTACAAATGTGTATGACTAAGCCTGTATACATGATGTTATAGATGGAACCCAGGGCTTTGTGCATTGTGCACAAGCACTGTAACAACTGAACTGTATGTCCAGACCCTCTTTTACCTTTGCTTTGATTTTCCAAAAGTATTAGCCTTTTTGCTCTGCTTGCCTAGGAATAGCTCAACCATGGTGATGATTTTATTTGGAGAATAAAAAAATTCTATCGCTAGCTATTACTTTAATCAAACTGCAAATTGGGAGAATTCCACGTTATCTACACATTAGCCATTGTCCAATGCAATACAAAGAAAATAAAGATTTTTCTACAACAAAAAATGTTCACTGATCTACCACCACTTATAAAATTAGTCGTTATTTGAACATCCTTCCTCAACTAACTTCGCATCTAATTCTGTGAATTGTTTTGTGTAGTCTCATATTATAAGTAAGAGGTGATACAATGGAAACGTAATGAACATTGATTATGAAGTAATATCTTTCTAGAGAGTTCATGATGTAAGTAAAGTTGAAAAACTGTTGATTCATAATCATGGGCAGGAATATGACACATAGAGCTGTTAGCATAAATAGATGAAGAAATATGATAAGAATTTTTAATAAAATAACTGAAACACCAAGGATTTTAGAGAAATAAAATTCTTAAAAACATCTCCAAGATAATGTGGGAAAAGTTAAACATTATATGAACAGGGTTATATTTTGTCACCATAATTCCTCAAAATACAGACCAAAAATAAACAGTGGATTTATAGAGCTAGAGAAATGATTCAGCAGTTAGGAGCACTGACAATTGTTTCAGAGGATCTGTATCTAAATCCCAGCACATGCACAGTGGTTCACAGCTGTCTGTAACTCCAATCTCAGGTGACTCCCCATCTTCTTCTGGCCTTTGAGGCACACATGTGGTGCACAGACATACATGCAAGAAAAACATCAATACACGTAAAGATTAAAAACCAAATAATTGTTTTAAATGGCATCATTTTAATTTCAATTTTTTCAGGTTATAAATTTAAATGTTTTATAATTTTAAATTCATGTTATTTTTGACTTTTTTATGTATATGAATGATTTTGTGCAGTATTTGAGTACGTAGTTCCTACACAGGCCAGAAGAGGGTGTCAGATACCCTGAAACGGGTTGATTTGTTTAGATCTGTATCCCATTTTTAATTGATTTTTAAAGCCTAGGTTTTAGTTTTTGTTCTTTATATATTTGAAATATTAGTCCTCTGTCAGATGAGTAGTTTGTAAAAATCTTTTCCAAGTCTATAGGCTGCCTCTTTATCCAAATGATACCACGCTTTGGTGTACAGAAGCTTTACAGTTTCATAAGGTCTCATTCATTAATTATTGATCTTAGTGATTAGGATAACAGTGTTCTGTTTGGAAATTCTTTTCCTGTGCCATTGAGTTTGAGGCTATTCTCTCACTTTCTCTTCTATCAGATTCAGCGTATCTGGTTTCATTCTGAGGTCTTTGATTCATTTGGAGTTGAATTTTGTGCAGAGTGATAAGTATGCATCTATTTGGATTATTCTATTACATGTAGCCATCCAGTATAACCCGCACCATTTGTTGAAGATGCTGCCTTTTTCAAGAATGTATTTCTGGCTTCAGCTGTGTGGATTTATGTCTGAGTCTTCAATTAAATTCCATTGATTGACCTGTCTGCTTTTGTGCCAGTCCTGTGCTGTTTTTATTACTATGACACTGTAGTGTTAATATAGACAGTTTTAGTTTTAAAAAAGAAAGGAATCAAGTAAAAGTATTGACCCTAACATACATGTGAATGTCTAAAAAACTATTGGCTGAAATTCATAGGTATAGATGCAATAATTTTAAGCAGTATCATTGAGAGCCCTTGGAACAATGGTTTCTATCTTTTGTTTGCATCTTTGGTTGGCATCATATTTCAATGCCCTTACTGTTTAGTTTTTAGTTCCTATTTCCCTTTTCTTTCTTTCTTCCTTTCTTTCTTTCTTTCTTTCTTTCTTTCTTTCTTCTTTCTTTCTTTCTTCTTTCTCTCTCTCTCGCTCCCCCTCACTTCCTTCCTTCCTTCCTTCCTTCCTTCCTTCCTTCCTTCCTTCCTTCCTTCCTTCCTTTCTTTCTTTCTTTCTGTTTTTTTGAGACAGGATTTCTCTGTTGTAACTCTGGCTGTCCTGGAAGTCACTCTGTAGACCAGGCTGCTCTCGAACTCACAGAGATCTTCCTGCCTCTGCCTCACAAGTGCTGGGATTAAAGGAGTGTGCCGCCACCACCAAGCTTTACTGTTTATTTTTCAATATTTTTAGCTGACTTGCTAACATTATAGTGTGATATTTGGGAATACTTTAAAAGAATTATAAACCTTTAGGCTACTAGAGAAGCACTTGACTGAGAATGAATTGACAGTAGTCACCTGAGTTTTAGTTTGATGAAGGTGATGGTAGGGACAGAATAGGGAGATGGCTACTGGCCTTTTAATTCATAGATTAACATAGCTTGCAAAATGCCAGAGCAAGTAGTTTTCAATACAATAATTTTTCTTCTTTTAATATGTGCATTTGTGAAGAAGATGATTGAGGTAAGTAGAAAGTAATTTAAACCGCCAGGTTGTTTTTCTCTAATTAATCTTTTCTTTACCCGAAGGACCACAGAGCATTTTTTCTTTGTCTAAAGCATATTAGTGTCATTTCCCCACTCTTATTCTGTGGCATTCATTTGGAAAAACAATGAATGTTCTCATTCCCAAGAAATTATACTTCCTTCTCTCCTTGTTGTAAATCAAATGTAAGAGTGAGATGTCAGTATCACAGAAAAAAACACTATAAATGGATATTTTATAAGAAGTGTGAGTTTTGATAGTATATTTATCATTAGTTGAAAACTATTTGCATGTACCTAGGTGATAGTTACATACTATTGTGTAGTGACATCATGCTTAAATTTCGTTTTTATTCTTCTCCTGCACAATACATCACAAGTTGTTTCCCCTCCCTCCATTCTGTCCCTTCCTTCATCCTCACTTCCCCTCTCTTCCAGTTGCACTCCTCCCACCTCCGCTTCCCTTTAAAAAGGAACAGTCCTCCCAGGGATATCAGCCAACCATGGCACAACAAGATACAATACGACTGACTAGTCACAAACCCTCATACCAAGGCTGGACACAGCGATCCAGTAGGAAGAAAAGAGCAGGCAAAGGGTCAGAGACAAACCCATTCCCACTGTTAGGAGTTCCATAAAAACACAAGGCTAACAACCAAAGCATAAATGCATATATGCAGGATGCTTTAAATTTCTAAATGCAGTATACAGTCATACCTTTAAGGAAGTAGCTTTTTTTATTCTTTGAAGAACACGTTGTTACAGGTCTAACTTAAAAGTTCAAAACTTTTAAATTTAGTTTTTGTTTTTTAATATATTTTTAAAATTTTCTTTTCAAAACCTTTATTGGTGTATGTGTGGATCTTTTCTCTTCTACCTCTTTAAAACCTGACTTAATTCACAAGTACAGCTAATTCTGATTTGTGATTCTGCCTCCTCTGATTTTAAATTTTTCCATAGCCAATTTTATAAAAAAGATTCCATCAACCTTCATATATCCACCCAAACACTAACACTTCTTTATGTGAATTTGTAGTACTGAATAAATCATATTTGTTTAAGAAAACATTTTAACAGCTGATGAATAGCTAAGATGCACAAAAGGATCAGAAAGGGAGATGGATCAAATGAAAAGGAATTTGGGGTGGAGTAAAAAAATGAATGTGGGTTGGTTAGATCGCTGCAGTGTATCTCAGAATCTGTTTGAAGGCAGTTGGAAATGTATTCCTTAGTTTCAAAGCAGAAAGAGGAGCATGAACAATTGTGTGTCATCTTCAGTTGTCATGATATTGAAGCAACAGTTGCATAGGGAAGCACATATTTTCTAGCCTCTTAAATTGAGAAGATGTATCTCTTATGGTCCCTAAGAAGGATTTTGAAGGTCTGGAGAGGTGACTAAGTGGTCAAGAGTGCTTGCTGCTATTCCAGAGGTTAATATCCAGCAACTCACGACTATCTATGAACTGCATGTTCAGGGATCCTAACACACTTCTCTATCCCTTATGGACAATGGCACACATGTGGCATCCACGAAACCAGATACACACACACACACACACACACACACACACACACACACACACACACAAATAAATAAATAAATAAATCTAAGATTTTGTATGATGTATTGCAGTGTGGTATTGCCAACTCATTTCTGTGTTTTATCAAATGCTTTTACACTGTTTAGCTAATAATAAGCTAATGCATGAGTACCAAAGACGAAATGATTGTACTCTGTCTCCCTGGGCTCGTCACATAATCCAGGAAATGAAGAAGGTTGGATTGTGTTTCTGAGTGTGTGTGTGTGTGTGTGTGTGTGTGTGTGTGTGTGTGTGTGTGTTTGAGGGTGTCCTGTATTTTCCTTTTAGCCAACCAGGTTGTGAATGTGGATATCTTCTGTTGGCTGTGAGGGGCTGATTCTACTATCAAAGAATCAAGCAAGAGCTTATGGATGAGCCTGTTTCGAACATGTTACGTTCTCCCCACTCATTTTTTACCTGCCAGAGACATATTATATTAAAACTAAAAGCATATACCATGTATGAGAGTCCAATCATAATGCATGCAATTTAAATTCTATCCAATAGATTACCTGTCTCTTAAATTAACTAGATTTGAACCAAGTTGATGTATTTCAGTAAGGAAAGTGTAATTCAGAGAATTTTAACTAACTGTACATTACTTACAATATAAAACTTTTTAAGAATATCTACTAAATATTTAGGAGGTGTATTTTTTTTTATTTTTGGGCTGGTGATTTGATTTTCTTTCCATTTTTAGTAGAAAGACATATGCTGCTGATCTCATGACCTTCTCTCATCCAGTAGTCAGATATAGTCAGATGCACAGCTGTGATCCCACACTTGGGACATGGAGGCAATAGGATCACAAGTTTGAGGTCAGCCTGTTTTAAATAGTGAAACCCTGTCTCAAAAACATATGAAAAACCAACAAACCACATCTACACTGTGTTTGTAGGAACCCCAGAATTTTAGGTGATGTTTAGAATTTTGTAAGGTCATTTTTAAAATAGAAAACATTGGAAGATTTGTCAAGGATATTATGATGATTTAAAAACCCAAAATGGTCCAGTTCTATTTTTTTTTTTTTTTTTTTTGGTTTTTCAAAAGAGCAGTGAAGGAGGGGGCAGTTTTCAGCATCCCCTCAAAGTGTGCTCATTGAGTTGACTCTTTAACCACTCTGATACTTGATAGAGACACTGCCCATCTCAGAGATGGTTGAAAGTGATTGTGGAAAATGCCTTTGGGTCCTAGGTTGAGGGAAAGTAGAAACAGGTGTATTGCTTTCTCAAAGGGAAAGTCGTGTCTGTGGAGAAATGCAATACAGGTTTGAACTAAGCTGACTTCTCAAACTCACCTGTCTAGTGAGTGGATATTGAACTGTCACTCATAAACCTACCATTTGCTTTTTCTCATGGGATCTTTTCTTACCCAGTGCACCACACTTTTGTTTTGTACCTTTATTTCTCTCTCTCTCTTCTATTCTGGTAATTTCCTTCTTCCTGTGCATACTAATTTGATCTCTTAGTTGTTCTCATTTATTTTCATTTTATTCCTCAGTGGAGTCAATCTATATGTACTTCACATCTGACCCTCTAGATTATTACATCCTAGGTTGGGACTTTGTAAAGTATTTTGAATTGTGATTTTTTTCTTTGATGTTTTAACACAGAGTTTCAACAAAAGAGATTTTTAAAAAAAAGGATGGAGATAGAAAGGAAAATGAACCCAGTCTCGGTAACTGCTGAATCAGATGGAGGGAAGCTGAGAATCAAACTGTAGGGGTTCATAATATCTGGTTGATGATCATTCTTATGAACATCTTTCTGATTATATTGTTCCAGTGAACTCACTAGTCAGCAGTGACCATCTGATCCTGGAAACTGGCTTTTGTGGACAGTTTACCAGGACAAAACTGCAGGAAAAAAAATCCTAGGAATCCTTTGTACATATCTAATGTAAAGAAACAAATCCTAGAGTATAAGTAGGAGATCTGTTTGCTCTTACTGTACTTACTATTCAAGTATAAAGAAGAAGAAAAGATACTTCCCTCCATATGTTCTAAGCCAGGACTTGTCTGTGAGTCTCTGTTTGGGAGGAAGTGGAAGAAATGGAAGCAGATTGTGGGTTTGCTTTATTAACTTGATTAGCTTTCAGACAAAATATCTCTATTCAATGGAGATGACTCCTGTGTCAAATTCAACATAGGGAGAATACTCTTTTTATTAACCTGATAAAATAGTGTTTTCAGGGACAATGGTTGCATTTTAAAACCATATTGTTTATATTTCATCGCCTGACATCTGGTGCAAGTGACTATTCCATATTATTCTCTGATTTTTGTTTTTAAAGATACAATCTTAGCCGAGGTTCAGGAAATAACTAGATAGAAGGCAGATCTATACTACCTCTTAAGAAATCCTTACACTTCCCAAATAGAGTTACCCAAATATTTTGTGGCTTGATACAATGTTTCATTTGTTTTCATTCTTATAGCTACTTTGTAACTATGTTAAAGACTTACTATTTGGAAGCATTATTCTTTATGTACATCAGGAGAATTTGACAAAAATACCTGCTTCCTTGAAGTGTATGTTATGGTAGAGTGTATTACTAAGTTTTTCATTATTACAAAAAGTCCATGATAAAATCAAGTTAAAGAATAAAAAATTTCATTTTGGTCCCTGACTTCTGAGGTTTCCATTTGTGTTAACTTGGGTCCATGACTTTGTATCTGTGGTGAAGTACACCATTGCGGGGCGGGGGTGGAAATCCACGGTGAATCAGAGTTATCTTTGGGTAACAACTGGGAAGCAGAGAAAGGTGATGTATAGGATCCTATTATTCCCTTTAAAGGATGCTCACAGTGACTTACTATGCCTCATTTTCTAAAGTTCTCTCAGCATCCCAATAACATGACCAGCTTGAGGACAAGTCTTCAGGGAACCTTCTTGTCAAAAGATAACATGGAGTAATAAATAAGTAGCAAAGACGTGAACTATGCAATATGGGATATGATGACATAGCCTATGAAGCAAGAAAGGGCCAGGGACCAGAGAATCCTGGGGGGCATGGGGGTGCAGTTATAATAGAGTACACAGGGAGGCCTGAGCAACATCTCAGAGAAGGGACCAAGGAATCAAGGAAGGGTGACATTGCAGGAATGAAGAAGCACAAGTGTTCTGGTTAGAGATAACAGCTCCTGTGGCCTTGGGGGCCCTAAGGGTATGTGTTTCGTATGTTAGAAGATGGTCATGGAGGAAGGAGCATAGTGAGCTAGTGGAGTAGATGGGGTATATACAGAGATGAGGAAGCATAGGCAAATGGTCCAAGGCCAATGAGCCTGTGCTAAGGCTGTGATGTTCATCTTAGTGCAAAGAAAACTTTCCATGCAGCTTCATTATGCTCTGTACTCTCGATTTTCTGTAGCACTGTTACGTGATCAGTTGTGACACTGATGCTCAAGGACTGCTCTGCCTTGTTTGCAGTGTCTAGTATATACGTCTGTCCCTAATGGACAAAAGACTTAACCTCAAGTGTTCATTTTGCTACCGTGGTTTCTGTTATGACTTCTAACTGCTTATCTCTACATACAGAGGATAGATGAGATTTTTAATTTTTATATTCTTAAATTTTCGTGTAAGCTTCACATAGAAGATACTGCCCTCTAGCTTAAACAAAAACCTAAGGCTTGTTTATCCTAATGTGTTTCCAGTGTGATGAATTCGTTACCTTGGAGAATCTCAAACGACAAGACTGAAGGTAGAAAATCCCTTCAGAATCCCGTCTTACTTCTGCCTCTTGGTGGCAGTATTCATCATCCCTCATTGAAGCCAGCGTTGAATGTGTCAGTATTTAAAGCCATTAAAACCCTGTGATTCAAGATTGAGGTGGTTTCACCATATATGAATTGTGATTAAGTGAATAATGCAATTGAAATTCCTAGCAGTGAGTTTTGGGGAAAAGCATAGGGCTTCTCCTGTTTGCAAAATAGCTAATGACACTAATACATGTCATCACATGTTTGTTATACTGAAAAGCAGTCATATTCTCATGATGTGCTAATAAAAAAGACTGCATAATTTTGGTACTCAGTGTGAAAGTTATATATTTAGCAAAAGTTTTAGCTTTTAACTGAGGAAATGGGAAATTTTGTTCTCTAAGTTTTTGACCGTCTGCTTCCTTTCCAATCCAGAACCTCAATTCTCTATTTTGGAAAGCCCAAAAAAATGTTCAAATGGTGTCCAGCAGGTAAGAAGACATCACTAGGATGGCAAATACCCATTTCCCTTATTCGCCTTAAAACAGTGACAGATCTGTGATTGGTGTTCCTATCTGCACAGATGTCTGGGTTGTCCTGGTATTAGCGCACAGGAAAATCCATTCAGGCAAAAGGAAATGCTTCTTTCCATTAGTATTTTCAAACCCATTCAGACTTCAGGTAGAACCTAATATAAGCTTTGCAGACTTACATTGTTCTATATCTAGCAAGAGTTGGTACCTGCATTTGCTGTCTCAAGGAGAAGCTTCGAGCTACCTCAGGAGATGTTTGTGCTGCGCTGTGCCTAAGCATAGTCCCAGGGGTACTCTTTAAAACAAATTTGTCATGGCCTTTCTAATGTCTAGTCAGATACCTTTACACCACTCTGTGGATGGGAACATGGCCTTTGTGCATGGTTGGCCAAAACTACGTTATTAAGTCCCCAAAACTCTTAAATTGCTTCAGAGGATGAGACATTCTATCCTTTTAGACCCCTTTGTCTGTTACTACCTATATCCATAATCCCTGTGCTGGGGAGGCAGAGACAGGAGGAGCATGGAAACTCACTGGTGTAGTCACATTGGTGAGTTTTCATGTCAGTGAGAGACACTGAACAGGTGGAAAGTGATTAAGGAAGACATTTGATATTGAGTTGTGGCCCCCACATGCATGCACAAACATGTGCATGTGTCTGACACATATGCAACCATGCATATATGCACAGAAATGAATAATTTAAAATATGGAGAAAGGAAACATTTCATAGAACATTGACTGTGGATAGCAGTTACTCTTTTGGCTATACAAGGAATTATTGAAATTATTTAAACTTATACCCAACTATGCTTTTGAAAATGGTTTCAGGTAAGAAGATATTAAAATATAAGCTAGTCTACATTGTACACCGACAGGAAGGAGATTGATTCTGTTCTATTCAGTCTGGCTTATGAAAGAATGAGAGGACTCTCACTTGACCTAGAAACCTATGTTGGTTTCTGGTTAATGTGTAGTGGCATGTGTAGATTATGTAGGGTACGGTGTTCTCTCCTCTGAACTTGAGAATTGTTGCCATTTGAGAACTCTTCAAAGTGAAGACTGAGTTCTTTTTGAAAATAAATTCATTGTTATGTTAAATTTGCACTCCCCTTGCAAGTGAGCTGGGGCTATGAGGATAGCCTAGAATTGAACAGCACTCAAGCTTTCTACAAAATACCGGCTAGTTGGTTTTTTATTGGTCAAAATAAAGCTCCTCTTAAGGACAGAGTCGTCATAACTTTTCTAGCTTTCTGTTCGTTGCTGTGGTTTTTGTCAGAGGAGAGACCTGTATTGACCTTGGTGCCTGGTAGGCTCAAGCCTTGGCTTTTTAATTAGCTCCAATAATTAGTTTATATGAACCACAGAAAGAAAGCTAAAATGGTAAAACTGTGAAGTTAACAATGGTAAACAAACAAAAACCTATTGTAGTAGATCTGGAGGGATGGATCAGTGGTTATGAGCACTTGCTGCTCTTCACAGAGGTCCTAGGTTCAGTTCTTATATACTTATTCTTTGACCTCTGTAGTTCTTACAGTAATACTTTAAAATAGTTAGGAAGTTTTCCATGCTTACTGATAAAATTATATTTGAAGGAGCTAAAAGCAACTCCCCTAAATTTACAAAAGCCGTAACGTGTAAACTAAGATTTGAGAATAGGTGTTTCTCACAGATTCTATGATGAAACATTCTACTTTCATGTGGACAATCTACAGGTACTATTTTATAGCATTTTATTTCAAAACCATTGAATGGATGAAATGAGAAGCTCATTTTAAAAGTTATTCTAGCAGTGATGGTACATGCCTTTAACCCCAGCACTCGGGAGGCAGAGGCAGGTGGATCTCTGAGTTCAAGGCCAGCCTGGTCTACAGAGTGAGTTCCAGGACAGCCAGAGTTACAACAGAGAAACCCTGTCTCTCAAAAAATAAAAATAAATAAATAAATAAATAAATAAATAAATAAATAAATAAATAAATAAATAAATAAATAAATAAAATAAAACTGAAAAAAAAGTTATTCTATTATTTATAAACTATGCCTTTTATGAGAGTCAGATGTCCAGATATGTAATATGTGGGCTCATTTCACTTAAGTATAGCTTTTGAAATTTTACTATAACTTTGATGTGTCTTATTGTAGTAATTTTAGTGTTTAATTGCCTGGTTGGGGTACTTAAGGCTTTTCTTTTTTTCTTCTTCTTTTTTTTTTTTTTTTTTTGACAATGAAGCCTTTCGCATTTTGCATTTTGGTCACTAGAGGGCAGCTCTGCACCTTTGTAAATTACCGCTGCTGCTGGGGAAACTGAAGCCCTAGGCTGGTTGGTCGTGTGTTGTTGATGGCGCATCTGGTGCTGCCTGCATTAGTCTGCAGTTGGAATAGGAGATATTCAGGACTGTTTAGCCAGGCCTCCAATGCCTTTCTTACATGTGAGTTCAGGCACCTGTTCTCTTCAATGAAACTCTTCGGAATTTGTTGAATGGATTTTGAGTGCTACTCTGCTCCGCAGTTAATGATTCTAAGTATCTCCCTAGTAACCGCAAGTGTGACCATGGAAGCTCTTTTGCAGTAGGAGGGTTTGCATGTTGTCTGTTGTGCTTTCAGATAGTCAGGTGCTTAATGAACAAATGTTTAGCACTCACGAGCAGAAAAACGAATGTAGCTACTTTTTTGGTGCTTCTGTTGATAGAATCCAGGAGGGTTTTCTTTTTTTAAAGACAAGATTACATTCTTCGCATATCTATGACTTAAAAAAAATTCCTTTGTCAAGGTTACATTTAAACTTTCATGCTCAAGCCAGTTCCTGCCTTGGCCTCCTTGGAGTGTCACCTTGCTCAGTACTCGTGGATTATTTTAAGTTCAAGTAATATGCTGTGGGAACTCTGTATTCTCTAGAGAATTGTGTCATAAAATTAAAAGGGAACTTTTCACCTTTAATAAACACCTTGTGATATTTAAGCTACAATGTAAATGATAACCTTTTACATCCATTTACAGCATAGAAATGGATGAATGTCAATTATTTTCTCTAAATACTTTTGCTTTAAGTTACAGATAGGTTATGTGGCATGTTTTACTTCATTGTCACCCAGTTGGTTTTTAAAAGATTTATTTTCATTTTCATGTGTGTGTGTGTGTGTGTGTGTGTGTGTGTGTACACGCATGCGAACACAGGAATCCGTACCCATAGTGTGCAAGTACTCACAGAGGCCAGAAGAGGGCATTGGATCCCCTGGAGCTAGATTTACCACTGGTTGTGGGCTGCCTGAGGTGGGTGCTGGGAATGGATCTCCCCTCCTGTATAAGAACAGCTTGTCATCCTAACCATTAAGCTATTTCTCTAGCCCTGCCTTCCTGGCTTTACTTTTGTTATTTATTTATTTATTTATTGCTTTTGAAATTCCAAACAGAATTTTTATTTTTCAACCTTTTCCTAAACCTCTTACAAACTTTCTAATGTAAATATGTAATTTTGAATAACATTATGATTTTTAAAAACTCAAGCTTTTGGTAAGATTGATAATATCATGGAATTAAAAATTGTTAATATTTGTTAATTATAACTATAGAAGGTATTAGAAACAGTCCCAAATCTGGATAAATAACCAAAATAAAACCAGTGTAAGAGAAATGGATCAAAAAGAAAGGGAGGTAATTCAGAAAGTGTGGGTTAGTCATCCTTCAGGCCCACCTCAGCTAATAACCATTTTAAGTGCTCAATAAACACTTTAGCCATGTTAATACAGTGGGTCTCAGGAGGTACAGGAGGTTAGGAAGGAAGAGAAGCACAGATATTCTGTGGCAGAGATGCGCACACCATAAGACTGGTAAGACTCGAGAGGGAGTTTACCATGCCGTGTACCCAGGGAGATGAAACTTTTCTGGAAAGAACATTTTTGTTTTATGGAAACTCCAAGGAGATCAGAATGTAGTATAGGTATTTTAACAATAGAAAAAGGAGAGACTGTTATTTCAGGGTTTTTTTTGTTGTTTTGAGGTAGGTCTCACTGTATACCTCTGTCTAGCCTGGAACTCACTATGTAGATCAGGCTGACCTCAAACTCATAGAGATCCTCTTGCCACTGCCTCCCAAACTCAGGATTAAAGGTGTATACCACCAGGCCCCCTTAAAGATAATACTGTCTGTACTTTCTTTTTCCTCTCCAGTGTCTAACACAGAGCCTGGCAGATTGAGGGAACCCAGAGAAATGTCTGATGAATAAATAAATATATGATGGCCATACTGATGAAACAGAGCAAAAGGCACATCTTGGGCAGTTGTAGAAAATTAACTCACAGAGGATACGGCTGTGGGACAGTTTCCCTGAGCACAAATCCCAGTTTTTCTAGGATTAGCTGGAGAACATTCAGAAGCAAAAGCAGACATAGATTGGAATGTTAGGGACAGTTAGAATGTTATGACTGCAGTTGGGGGAGAATCCACTGTGATCTGAGTCTACTTTGGATTACACAGAGCTGAAGGAGTGTTTTAAAGGGACAAAGAAAGAACAAGGAAGGAATGCAAAAAGCTTGGGAGAGTCAAGGGCTGAGCATGACAAGAGTTCTTCACTGCATATGAACTCAGGTCAGTTGTGTCTGGAAGCTGGCAATGACAGAAGCTAGGATTCTGTCCTGTCTCAGAGTTCAAGAGTTAGAGGCCTTATCTTTAGCTGCCGCTGCTGAAACAGATAAAACATTTTGGCAATCTTGCATTTTCTCACACAGTCACATTAAATGAGAGCATTGGGTCATTCTAAGGATGTGGCATTGAGAAATATTTAGTGTTTGTTCAAGTGTTTTTAAAACAAGGTTGAAGCCTAAGTTTGGTCAAGAGAGAATCTTTGTTAGAGCTTGTCCTAGTTCATCTTCTGTTGTTTCTGAAAACTGAAGGTCGTGGATTGGGCAATTTGTAAAAGTTAGAGGCTTATTTAGTTCACAGAGATGGAGGCTAGAGTATCAAGTGCAGCACTGCCATGTCTCCAGGGCCTTCTCAGTGTATGGTAGCAGATAGCAGCAATAAATGGCAAGAGAGACTGAACTGCTAGCCTAGCCTAGATTTCTCTTCTTTTCATGGAGCAACTAATGCAGTGTACCCTAGTTACATCAGGCAATCATATTTACCTTCCAAAGCCTCACCCCCAAATGCCAATTCTTGAGGTTATTTTTTCATTATTTTGGGGATAACATTTCCTGTGTGTGAATTGTGTGGATACAAACTGTAGCTATAACAGACCTTAAATAGAGCTACTAACAAAATGCTAGCTATTAAGAGAGTATAGCATTTGTTCTCTCCTCAAGGAAAGTATTTAATTCAGTGCCTTAGTTTCCTCAACTGTAAAATGGGATATGAGTATTTCCTACCTGAGGGGGTTTGACGGTTTCAAGCATATTGATTTGTGTAAGGATGATTTGAAGAGCTTAAGGCACAGAGTCAACACTCAGGTTGTTAGTTGATATTGCAATAGAGCAATACTCTCTATTGTGTTTTTATTTTTGTCAATATTGAGGATTGAACTCAGGGTCTTTTGTACAGGTTAAACTACTGCTGAACCACTGAGCTACACCACTCCTCATTATTCATGGATTTGGTGTTTGCAAACTCACCTACTGGCTAAAATTGATTACAGTGTTTACACGTCTATAGTGCATTTGTGATCATTTGCAAACTTGTACAATGTGGTTAAAAATCTTGCTCTCTGAAGTGTGTACTTTCCCAGGTGACTTTGAATGAGGGGAAGTCTGTAAACAAGTGTCCTTTGTGTGGTCTAGTTAATGCCCTACCTTTCCCATTTTTGTGATATCCCCTTGGCAACCTTACTGTTTCAAATGGCTTGAAACTCTGTGTTAAAATTTTGTTAATGTTCCCAAGTGTCAGAAGGCTTTGGTGTGACATAGTGGAAAACTAGTCAGCATGGACTAGAATGTCTTGGGCCATAAGTTCAGTCTTAGTGAATGAACAATAGGTCTTCAATAAAACATATTTCAGTAGGAACACATGTTCAAAGAATAAACAACAACAACAACAAATATTGCACATGGGTCATGTGGCAAAATATAACCTGAGGCTTGCAGGAATCTGACAATGTTGAGTCCTTGGGCACAATGCAAGTTAAACTGACCAGACAGGTGAACAAAAATAAAGATTTTTATCACAGGTGCATGGAGGTTCACAGCGAAATGTGCGCCCCCAGAGACATTTAGAACTTATTATTATTTTTAATAGGGGATGTCGGAAAGGGCACTTAGGAAACCAAATAGCTGTTTGGAAAGAAAAGAAAGTCCTTCCGAGAATTGGAAGTGGGAGCTGGTAATGCCAGTTACTGCTGATGGAGAGGGCTCCTTGCCTTTCTGGCTACTTCTGGGGAGATAGATTGTGGTAAGTGAGCGTTTCTGAGGTCTTTCTCAGGAAGTTCTGCTTTGTTGTCCGTAAGAGACTTCAGAAGCTCAGCACTGCAGCCGGCTACACCTGCTCTTTCTAATCCACTCACTAGCTTCACACAGACCACCGGGCTCCTCCAGAAGGTGTCAGGGTGGGTTTGAAAACACACACAGTAGATGGGTTCCCTCTGTGACTCTCCCTTGGTGCCTGCTAAGAATCTAGCCATAACCCTTTAAACACTTTTATGGGAGACTGTTTGGCTTGTTTTGTAAATCTCTAGTGTGTTCATGTGTACACATAGGTGTTAGAATTTACTGCTTATTTCATCTGCTCCTCTTCCTTTATGTAGAAGTCTGGCCAGGCAGTGGTGGTGCACCCTTTTAATCCCAGCACTCAGGAGGCAGAGGCAGGCAGATCTCTGTGAGTTCTAGGCCAGTCTGGTTTACAGAATGAGTTCCAGGACAGCCAGAGTTAGAACAGAGAAACCCTGTCTGAAAAACAAAAACAAAAAAGAGGAGTGTAGCAGGCATTGTACAGGTTTTATTTTCAATATTCCTGCATAGATTTTGCCTTCTGCTGGGCGTGTAGCTTGGTGGTAGAGCGCTTGCAAGCATGGGGCCCAGGGTCTAAGCCTCTAACCAGTGGTCGTGTTAAATACCGCCGACCGTCCTCCCGCAAGATCTTTGGCATTTTCCCCTTCCATCCAGAATGGATCTGACACAGGGCCACACACTGCCTTTGGGCATCTTGTAGGTTTTGCCTAGAAATGTCCCTTGGCGCCGCCTGTCTTTTATGACCTTGAGTAATTCAAATTCAAGCATGTGTTGCATGGATTCTCTCTCATTTTGGGTATCATTACGTGTCTACTCAACACGGAAGTCAGATGGTGCCTTTTTGGCTGGTGGGGCTGGGTAGCACAGAGTGAGAGGTGGGGCTAAAGACTCTCTGGGGAAAGCAGTGTGTAGGCATGTGGGGGTGGAATGAGAAGGGACCCCAGAGGTTCAGAGCAGGTGTGCATACCTGGCTCCTGGTCTCTTTCTGTGGGTGACTCTTGCCATTGGTAAGAGCCAGAGCCTCAGGACAGACTCACGTCTGATTGGTAGGAAGGCCATGTGAGGGCAAGAAGCAAAGCCAGGAGTAAAGCACAAAGGGACTGTCCCCTGCTAGGCAAGCAAGGGGAGAGCAGCTGCCTGCATACCCTCCTGGGTGGTGAAACACAGTCCATAGTGACTGCCCCTCCCACACCCCAAATCCTCTAGGAAGCTGAGGGGGAAAAAGGAAGGGTGACTTTGGAGACGGAGGAAGTAGGCTGGGCCCAGCACCAGCTACTTGAAGATAAGGCTTCCTTTTCTGGCTCAGGGAAATCCTGTGTGCTCTTCATTGACCTTTGACTGTAACCCACAGGCCGAGGCTTGTGAGCCCTTCCTCCATGAGGCTCTGTCTTCCTGAAGGGTCCATTTGTGGCTTCACCAGCATGGGTGAAGGCTTGTCCCTGAGGAGTCCCTTTGCCTGCATGCCTGCTCCACACCACTGTCCCAGAGCCACCTGCAGAAGGGCCGTGTGGAAAGTGGAGCCCAAGGTGACTACCACCTCATCCTCTAGCCTCCAGAAACCCGCTGAGCCTGGGGAATGTAGTATGTCTGGTCAGGGCTCTCCTCGGCTCTTATAGTCCACAATAGAAGTTTCAGTTCGGGCAGTGGAATAGACAGACAGAGCCTAAGGCCACTGAGTCATCCCTCTATTCTGTAAAACCTAGCCAGGCAGCCCTGAGCAAGGGCCACTGGGATATATCCCAGGCTCCTGAGTCAAAATGGGAGGCTCTGGAGGGAAACCCATGCTCAGGCTGCCCTCCCCGGTGACCTGGAAGAAAGTATATCCAGAGAGGAGCTGTGAGCTAGAAATGGGGCTGATGGAGGCAGTGGGTAGACTCTACTCAGGCTCAGGGGATGGGCCACATAGCAGCACAGAAAGAAGCTTCTTTTCTGCCCCAGGGAGGCAAGCCCAGCTCTGACTCCTGAGTGCTAAGAGGAACTCTACGTGCATTGTGATGTAAATTCCACCGGTAGAGAATAAGACCATCTCCACAGTTTGGAGCCAAATGTGAAGCAAGCTTTAATTAAATTAATTACATACTGGCTAGGAAGATAGACTCTGACCAGGACCATTCTGAGGTTCCAGTGGAGTGGTTCTGCCACCTCCAAAGTTCCCTCAAGATGGCCCCAAGTCACTTGGAACAGATGCCTAAAAAGCCAGAATCCATAAGGCTACACACTTCCCAGCAGGTTCAATCAGTGGCAAGCATCTATCCTGATGTACTTCCTATCCAGGTTATCCCCCACATACAAGTGACTAAGTTTTTTCAGTGCATTTGGATTAACCAAGTGGAATCTAGGCAGTCCCATCTAACATTCCAGGAAGTTATCTGTCCTTGGGCAAGGGAGATTACAGGATTCTGTCTTTCTGTACCTCATTTGAACAGCCCCACCCAGCACTCCAGGAAGTCATCTGTCCTTGTTCTATAGCATTTTATAGGTCTGTTTCCTTCTGGTCACCTTGTGGGCTTGGAGTATTCTGGGGAGCTTTCCACACAGGCTTCCCTAGGAAAAGAAGAGCTCAAACAATCCTTATTCTGAAGCAAGTTTCTGCATGTGGGTTTCCTACAGAACCACCACCCTACTTTCTCCACCTAAGAAGGGGTCTTTAAGTCTGGAAAGGTTTATTTGGCCTCTGATTTTTTAAAAACATCTGTTTATTCGCTTTGCTTACGTATATGTGGGTATTGATGTGCATGGAGGCATGGAGTTTGGAGTACACCTTGCAGAATTAGATTCTCTCCCTCCACTGGGTGGGTTCTGGAGCCAAGCACAGGTTGTCAGGCTTGGTGGCAAGCTCTTTTGTTCTCTGAGCCACCTCCCCCCTGTAAATCTCTTCCTTCTGCCTGGCCCAGGCTGTAGGCCTTTTCTTCCCCAGGGATGAGGATCCTAGGGAGATTCTCACTTCTTGTGGTTCATGGTTTCAACTGTCTCCTAGAGGGGGCAGACACATGTCTCTTCAACATGTCTTTTGTTTGTTTGTTTGTTTCTCTCTTCAGACAGGGTTTCTCTGTTGTAACTCTGACTGTCCTGGATCTTGCTTGTAGATCAAGCTGGCCTCGAACTCACAGAGATCCGCCTGCCTCTGCCTCCTGAGTGCTGAGATTAGAGGTGTGTGCCACCAGTGCCAGGCTCTTGAGCATGTCTTCACTTCTGCCAAGCTGGCCGACTCTATGAGCCCTATTAGCAAATGGCAAATGCAAGAAGGGGTTTCTCTGGGTACAGAGAGCCACTCAGGCAAATGAACTGAACAAGAGACAGGGCCTGTATGAACCCCAATTTATTACTTGTCATTAGAAGTGGGGGCAATGTGTGAGATGGAACCGTCAACCTGTGGGTTCTGACAGTATTACCAGGTAGATTAGTGTCAAACATGGCTTAAATGATAGAACCCCCAGAGGACCCCTCTAGAGAACTGTTTGTTGCAGGGACAGCTGTGTTGGACATTGCCATGAGAACTGGGGCAGAGGACCAACAAATTCCGTGGTCTCCTTTGGACAATCAGGAATAGCAGTGTTCGAAATATCCTGATACTGTCAGGAGATTTTAGTAAGCAAGATCAGTGTGTGGTTAACGCGCAGGTGTAATGTGACACCTCTCATGCCCTGTCTCACGTGTGTTCCACGTACCGGGCCTTCATTTTCATGCTGATGTTCCTGCCCTATGCAAGCTTCCATTTTTCCCGAAAGCCTATCAGCATAGTGAAGGTAAGAGAGCATCCCATAGGAGGCGCTCCTGTAACCCTCCTGAAGACCTTTGACTCTAGGTAGGGTGGCAAGGGCAGAAGGACTTGGGGGCAGGGGAGGATTGCTAGAGACACGTTATTCTAGCCCCTTAGTTTTAGGGACTTTTGTTATGTCTTGTTTTATTTTCCTTTCTTAAGAAACTCAAATCTTTACAACATTTTCATGCTTTGTCTCTCCAGAGGCACATCTCCATGAGACTACAGTTCTAGAATTCCCAAACTTAGTTAAATATTTATGTTGCCCTGTTTTTCTTTCCTGGTGGATCCGGTCTCAAATGCTTCCCTGAGTGGCTCCAACTCCAGATTCAATCTGACCCCTTGCCTGGCTCTGGAGCAGCCTCTGGTTCAGATACTGAGTGTATGTACACACCACAGAGAAGCAAGTGAAGGGCTGGGGAACAGGTGTCCCACTAGACATCAAGTCCTCCATGTTCACTTCAGAACCAGGAAGGAAGTGGGTATGTTTTCTTACCCCACCTTACTTGTGGGCTGGCTGAAGGCGTGGCTTTTGACTGCCATAGAAGAAACAAGGATGCTACCCAATGCCAAGATCAGCCTATTTATGGCTCTGCCTCTGCTTGCCTTCCAACAGTCAACAGGGACCTGGTCCAGGACTCCACTGCTGTGACCCTCCTAGCTGAGCAGGGCTAGCTGCCCTCAAAGGGCATTTGAGACAGACAAAGGAGGCTACTGCCTCCATTTACTAAGAAGGTTCTAAAGATTCTCCTTGACTCCTGGTGGCCAGGAGTTTTCTGTGGAAACACTTGGAGACCTTTAAGAAAGGTTTCAAAAAGCCCTAGGGTGTTGGGATCCAGGTTACCCAGACTATGGAAGCTTCAGCTTGACAAGGTTCCTGGGCATCCGCTGTCGGGAACTGGAACTCCTTAACTGCCTTGCCCCTTTCTTATCTTTATTGTACGGTGACATATGTTTTCTCATCAATAATAAGATCTGAATAAGCCTAATAGTAATAGCAAAATTAATCCCTGAGCTGGCCACTGTGGGCTGGAATGAAACACAGCTATGCTATTCAGAAGTAAATTGCGATAGAGCAACCCAGGTTTATTGCAAGGATTTAAGAAATATAAAACCTAGAGATTCACCTGAGTGCTAGCAGTCACGTACAGGAGAGATGTACCTGAGTGCTAGCGGTCACGTAAGGGGGAAGGGAGATGCCTTCCTAGGAACAGCCTCCTCCCCACCACCTATCAGCAGGAATTCTTCCTTCTCGGGCAAACCAGGCGCCACCCTGTCTCAAGGATGACTAGTCCAAGGGTACCAAGTGACTACCCCCACCCTGGTTCCCGTGGGCGTTAACACCTGACCAACGAGGTTGAGGGACACCGGTTTTGAGGAGCTCTGAACCAATTGGAGCTGCACAAGCGCTGTCCCCGGGCCCCGGCCCCTGGACTCTGATAAAAGCCCTGGGAACGGAGGGTTCAACCCGCCGCCATGCTTGACCCCCCCCCCCCCCCGCTTGACCTGTATGAAACCCAGACGTGCTCCAGTTAACAATAAAGCCTCGTGCGTTTTGCAGCAATCTGGAATGTCTCGTGGTTCCTTAGAAGTCCGCCCGCTAGCCCTAACACCATAAGACGTATTCTATGTGTCTTATTAAAGAGCATTAAGCTTGCCAGCTAAGGGTCCCATAGAAGAGTGAGGTACTGAGCTCACTTGTCATAGTTTCGATTGTTTACCCTCCTTCGTGGAAGCTGAGGAACCCATCCAGGGGACTAGAGCTGGACTCAGACCCCGCACTGGGGGGTAGGAAAGTAGGAGGGGACATTAAAAGCTCCCATGTTTGTGTGTGTGTGTGTGTGTGTGTGTGTGTGTGTGTGTGTGCGTGTGTATATGTGTGTGTGTCATGTGACAAGGGCTTTGACATTGGCACCAGTAGCTAGTCCTGGAAATTTGAATACTGTCGCTATGAATCTTCCTGATTAAAGAAGTTCACAAGTGGCTCCAGGCAGAGGCAAATCACTGAAGGCACATGGCAGGCCACCCTTGCAGGGACTCCAGCAAGCATTGAATACTGGGACCAAGCACAGTCAGCCTTGGTGGGCTTGCCAGGCTGGCCTGGAAAGGTTTGGGTCTGCATGATGGAGAAGGGGCCACCTCCCCTACCAGGTAGAGGGAGGAGTGTCACTGCCCGTGGGACAGATGCAGTAAGTGAGGTGGGGCTGGCCCTCAGAGGGTCTCTGGGGCAGGACCTGGCCTTTGGACTCTTTACCTGATGAGCATGAGGGTCCTAGGTTTGCCAGGAAAGGATGTGAACATGGTTCAAGGTCATGTTCTCCTTGCCTTAGGGACACAGAAGTGACTGTTGGAGCCTCCAGTCTAGTGAGGAGGTGTCTTAGTTTGAGTCAGTATTCCATAAACAATGGTTATGAGTGCTTGTGTTTGTCAGGGATTGTGAACAGCTACCATGTCATTGTGAGCCACCATGTTGGTGCTGGCAACCGAGCCTTGTATCCTATTGCAAGAGCAGCCAGTGCTCTTAACTGCTGAGCTATCTCTCCAGCTCCAGGTCTCTGCTCTTCACAGTGCTGCCCTGGAGTCTCGAGGCAGTTAATTGCTTGCATATGGTCAGCATGTGTGGTTTCCCTTAACACCCAGACTTTGCAGCACACCTATGTATGGATTGGCCTTATGCTGAGTGCTGAGGGCTGCTCTGCTCCTTGATACGGTCAAGATTGTCTCCACATAAGACTTCACAGAGCCCTGGGGAGCAT
Source organism: Cricetomys ansorgei (assembly GCA_026225945.1). Lineage (NCBI taxonomy): Eukaryota > Metazoa > Chordata > Mammalia > Rodentia > Nesomyidae > Cricetomys > Cricetomys ansorgei. The sequence continues at coordinate 12,385,827 of JAMJFZ010001360.1, forward strand.
GCACTTGCTGTAGCTCCCACTGTAAATGGGAGCAGAAATGATTCTATCAGGGACCTCCTGAGTCACCCTCTGCAGTCTGTATTTCCCAGAACATTATAAACAAAAATGGAATACATTTACTTACTCAACATGAACCCCAAGGCTGATAATGAGCTGCAATTCACCAGGAATCATGACTCATTTGCCAAGTGTTGCCAGGCAGGTCAATCGGGATTATGCTTGCCTAGAATCATCATTGATTGCTTTTATTTTTCTCTGATTAAAAAAAAAAAGCATCTTTAAAGAAACATGATGATAAACCCAGCCTGGTAAGACAGTGTTGTTCTTCTTGTGACCCTCCACCTACAGCAGCCAGACATCTTTATTTGAGGCAGATGTCTTCCCTGGCTGGTAGACAGATGGGCTCTATGTCCCAATGGAGGGGAACTTTGGGGGGACTCTGCTCCAGGCTGAGCCAGAGCAGAACCTGTAAACACCCTATGCAAAAAAAAACCAAAAAAAAAAAAAACCAAAAATCATCAGGGAAAGTGTGAAAGATAACATTTTAGTAAAATGAAATAAAAATATAAAGGAATCAAAGTATTAGCATCACAATAGAATAGAAAGTCTGTGGTGGTGACAGGCAAGGGAAGAGCTCAGCTTGTTTTCAGCACTGGGACTGCTGCCTGGGATGGGTAATCTTGTCAGCTTGATGGCTGACCAACAGGTCACGCAGGCTCTGACTTGTGGCCAGTAGAAGGATTAACTGCTGCTCTGTTCAGATGTGAAACAACTGGGAGGTGGCAGAATTGCCTAAGGTCGGTCTAACTGGAGGAAATGGATCACTTGGAGGCAGTTCTTAGAAGGGCATATCCTGCCCAGACCCTGTCTCACCATAGCTCAGAAACACGAAACCACACACAGCCAACCGCCCTAGGAAACCAAGAGTCAAAATACATCCTTTTTAAGTTGTTTTCTCAGGTACTTGGTCACAGCTATGAAAACAAGCATTCATACTTAGCATAGAAACTTTCTTTTGAGATACAGGGTTTCACTGTGAAGCCCAGGCTGGCCTTGAGAATTCCCCACAGTCTTGCCTCAGACCTCTGAGTATTGCATTACAGCCTGTCCTGCCACACCTAGCTAGTATAAACGTCTTTATTGCAGCATCGCTTATGCTGACCCAGAGGGAATACAAGTGCACAAACCTATTCAGTCAGTGAAAGTTTGAGAAAATTATAGCGAATACACGAAGTAAATGAATTGCCTAAAAGTGACTGCCTACAGGAATTACCAAAGCTGAGCTGATGTCGACAAGATTCCCAGAGAGCATTTTGAGCTAAAAGTCAGGTACCTGTAGTTAGGATCCACTGTTTTTTCCCCTTTTAACTTTTAAAGTTATATTTATTTATTTATGTGTAGGGAGGTTTCATTAAGGGTTCAAAAGATGTCCTATAGAGTCTTTCCTGGGTCCTGGGGATTGAAGTTAGTCCTCAGGCTTGGCAGCAAGCCATCTTGCCTGGTGAGCCATTTCACCAACCTGACACTTTTTGACTGATCAGTCCTTGTCTGTGTGAGAGAGCATGTGCGTGTACATGTATGCATGTAGAAGCCAGAGATTGACTTCAGATATCATGCTTTGGTCATTTTCCACCTTGTTTGGTTGTTGTAGTTTGTTTGAGTCAGAGTCTCGCCTAGAACTCACCAAGTAGGCTAGCCAGCACCCCCCTCACGGGTTCCAGAGATCTAACTCAAGTCCCCATGTTGCAAGGCAACACTTTAACTGGCAAGGCTAAACCTCTCCATGCCTGATCAGTTCTTATTAACCAACTGCTCTAACAGGCTGATTGCTTTTCTGTGTAGCTTGTTGAAAGATAATCCTGTGAAACTTTGCAGAGGAAACTGCTTTTACATAGTCTGTGTTTCCCGATGGACACACTCCCCCTTTGCCCCCAAATGTTTCTTTGGCCATCAGTCTGTGGGAGCCCAGTTTGTTTCACTGCAGCCTGGTGTGAGAATTTGTTCAGCGTTTCTTAATTGCACCCTCCCCCGCAAAAAACATAAAGCACCGTGTTTTCAGAACAAACATCATTGAAATATTAAAATAAAACAGCTGAGTCGGGAGGAGGGAGTGTATGCCTTTAATCCCAGCAGTGGGGAGGCAGAGGCAGAGGCAGGTGGATCTCTGTGAGTTCAAGGTCAGCCTGGTCTACAGAGTGAGTTCCAGGACAGCCAGGGTTACAACAAAGAAACCCTGTCATGAAAAACCAAAAAAAAAAAAAAAAAAAAAATTGTGTTATTGAAAACTAATGTGCTTACTTACTTAAATATCCTCAGAGTTCTTAATGTTTTAGAGACAGCCTCCCCGCTCTGGCCCCAGTGGAAGGCAAGAACCTGGGCTGTGAAGCAAGAACCTTTTGCTACCCAGTGACTCCAGCCATTGTCTTGTTGACATCAGAGCTGATAGCCAAGAAGTGTGACTGATGTCAATCAGTTACAAGCAGTCGGCAGTCCTGCAAGGTCCCAGCCCATGCCTGCCTTTGACCAAGAGCCTGTGACCCTAACTAACCAGGGTGCTGGTTCTTGCTCACCAGGGGTAGGACCTGAAAACCTTTCCTGGGGTTTATGGACGATTCAGGATCATTTCTAACCTGTTCTGGTTTCTGTGGGTGCTTTCCCCCAGACAGGTTAAGCCCCAGAAGACAGCTGTGGGAATCCTATTCCAAGCATTCCTGTAGAATCCGTATCCCTTGCTTCCGTGCAGGGCTAACGTTAGAAACTGGCTTCATCCTGCGTATGATTCCCTTCTGGCCTGTGGCTGTCCTCAGTGAGCAACAGAGAAGCCTCCCTGGGCATGACATCCTTGAGAAAGACCAGTACAGAGGAGGTGGAGACTCTCACCTTTTGAGAGAGTTGGATCTCCTTGGGACTGGTGTTACAGGTAGTTGTGAACAGCCCTGTGTTGTGCTGGGAACTGAACTCAGATCCTCTCCAAGAGCAATATGCTGAACTCTTAACTTACAACCACCTCTCCAGTCTCCACTACCCCAATTACAAGTCAAAAGTTCCTAATCTCTTTACAAAGCATTGGGATTTCATATTATTGGTTATTTCTTTTGATAATCTATTATGTTTCTTATTTTCTTATTTTTACTGTTAGATTTCTGAAGCAGCTTAAAGAGGCAGGAGGCAGAAGAGACTAGAGACTGATCTCAACAGACTGGACTGTTTATTTCAGAGAGGTGTAGACACAATGGTAAAAGGGGTGTCTGCCAGAGGGGAAGGAGATACTTGGGGTTCATATTGGAGGTTGAGGAACAGGAAGTTTAATGCCACTTTGCATCTATGTGCAAGCCTTCACTTTCTTCCTCCTGTAGTTATTTGTCCAGACAAGGCCATTTTATCTTTAGACGGCTTTGCCCAGGCTATCAGGATAAAGGTCATAGCGGGCGATGACAGAATTTGGCAATGGCTGTCAGAAGGAAGAGGCTGGAGTTTCAGGGTCTGACAGATTTTGTTCAAGGTTTATTCTAATGTTTACTACCAAGACAACGTCAGATTACTTTCATTAAAACATTACTCATTCATTATTATTGTGTATGTGTGTAGGAGGGCAAAGGCTGGAAGTCAGTCTTCTTTCCATCTCTACTCAGGTCACCAGGTGAGCACAGCAAGAATCTTTACCCACAGCGTCATCACACCAGCCCATGATTTTCTTTATGCTTCATAAGAGTTTGTTTTTTCATTCTGCTTACTTCATCCAAGATTTCTTCCCTGACTGTAACTTTTGTGTTTGAAACTATACAAACACTGTACTGTTTGCTGTAAAGAAGCTTTGTCAGTCTTGTGTTGTTCCCTATTAATGTTAGATACTGACTGATAAAGAACCAGGGAGCAGCCACAAGGAGGTAACAAAGTCTTACACCGTCTACCGTTTTGTCCCCTGGTGAATGTGCTTCTCAATCCAGCATCAGGACTTTCTTGTGCAGAGTTTTTACTCTTGTTGGGCTTGCTATACTGTGATTTAAGAATAATAGAATTTGCCCCATAAGAACTAGAGAACTATACCGGAGCAGTGGTGGCCCACGCCTTTAATCCCAGCGTTTGGGAGGCAGAGGCAAGAGGATATCTGTGAATTCTAGGTCAGCCTGGTCTACAGAGTGAGTTCCAGGACAACAGTCAGAGTTACAACAAA
>JAMJFZ010001360.1:12397500-12400000 GCA_026225945.1 Cricetomys ansorgei
AGGGTTAGGGTTAGGGTTAGGGTTAGGGTTAGGGTTAGGGTTAGGGTTAGGGTTAGGGTTAGGGTTAGGGTTAGGGTTAGGGTTAGGGTTAGGGTTAGGGTTAGGGTTAGGGTTAGGGTTAGGGTTAGGGTTAGGGGTTAGGGTTAGGGTTAGGGTTAGGGTTAGGGTTAGGGTTAGGGTTAGGGTTAGGGTTAGGGTTAGGGTTAGGGTTAGGGTTAGGGTTAGGGTTAGGGTTAGGGTTAGGGTTAGGGTTAGGGTTAGGGTTAGGGTTAGGGTTAGGGTTTAGGGTTAGGGTTAGGGTTAGGGTTAGGGTTAGGGTTAGGGTTAGGGTTAGGGTTAGGGTTAGGGTTAGGGTTAGGGTTAGGGTTAGGGTTAGGGTTAGGGTTAGGGTTAGGGTTAGGGTTAGGGTTAGGGTTAGGGTTAGGGTTAGGGTTAGGGTTAGGGTTAGGGTTAGGGTTAGGGTTAGGGTTAGGGTTAGGGTTAGGGTTAGGGTTAGGGTTAGGGTTAGGGTTAGGGTTAGGGTTAGGGTTAGGGTTAGGGTTAGGGTTAGGGTTAGGGTTAGGGTTAGGGTTAGGGTTAGGGTTAGGGTTAGGGTTAGGGTTAGGGTTAGGGTTAGGGTTAGGGTTAGGGTTAGGGTTAGGGTTAGGGTTAGGGTTAGGGTTAGGGTTAGGGTTAGGGTTAGGGTTAGGGTTAGGGTTAGGGTTAGGGTTAGGGTTAGGGTTAGGGTTAGGGTTAGGGTTAGGGTTAGGGTTAGGGTTAGGGTTAGGGTTAGGGTTAGGGTTAGGGTTAGGGTTAGGGTTAGGGTTAGGGTTAGGGTTAGGGTTAGGGTTAGGGTTAGGGTTAGGGTTAGGGTTAGGGTTAGGGTTAGGGTTAGGGTTAGGGTTAGGGTTAGGGTTAGGGTTAGGGTTAGGGTTAGGGTTAGGGTTAGGGTTAGGGTTAGGGTTAGGGTTAGGGTTAGGGTTAGGGTTAGGGTTAGGGTTAGGGTTAGGGTTAGGGTTAGGGTTAGGGTTAGGGTTAGGGTTAGGGTTAGGGTTAGGGTTAGGGTTAGGGTTAGGGTTAGGGTTAGGGTTAGGGTTAGGGTTAGGGTTAGGGTTAGGGTTAGGGTTAGGGTTAGGGTTAGGGTTAGGGTTAGGGTTAGGGTTAGGGTTAGGGTTAGGGTTAGGGTTAGGGTTAGGGTTAGGGTTAGGGTTAGGGTTAGGGTTAGGGTTAGGGTTAGGGTTAGGGTTAGGGTTAGGGTTAGGGTTAGGGTTAGGGTTAGGGTTAGGGTTAGGGTTAGGGTTAGGGTTAGGGTTAGGGTTAGGGTTAGGGTTAGGGTTAGGGTTAGGGTTAGGGTTAGGGTTAGGGTTAGGGTTAGGGTTAGGGTTAGGGTTAGGGTTAGGGTTAGGGTTAGGGTTAGGGTTAGGGTTAGGGTTAGGGTTAGGGTTAGGGTTAGGGTTAGGGTTAGGGTTAGGGTTAGGGTTAGGGTTAGGGTTAGGGTTAGGGTTAGGGTTAGGGTTAGGGTTAGGGTTAGGGTTAGGGTTAGGGTTAGGGTTAGGGTTAGGGTTAGGGTTAGGGTTAGGGTTAGGGTTAGGGTTAGGGTTAGGGTTAGGGTTAGGGTTAGGGTTAGGGTTAGGGTTAGGGTTAGGGTTAGGGTTAGGGTTAGGGTTAGGGTTAGGGTTAGGGTTAGGGTTAGGGTTAGGGTTAGGGTTAGGGTTAGGGTTAGGGTTAGGGTTAGGGTTAGGGTTAGGGTTAGGGTTAGGGTTAGGGTTAGGGTTAGGGTTAGGGTTAGGGTTAGGGTTAGGGTTAGGGTTTAGGGTTAGGGTTAGGGTTAGGGTTAGGGTTAGGGTTAGGGTTAGGGTTAGGGTTAGGGTTAGGGTTAGGGTTAGGGTTAGGGTTAGGGTTAGGGTTAGGGTTAGGGTTAGGGTTAGGGTTAGGGTTAGGGTTAGGGTTAGGGTTAGGGTTAGGGTTAGGGTTAGGGTTAGGGTTAGGGTTAGGGTTAGGGTTAGGGTTAGGGTTAGGGTTAGGGTTAGGGTTAGGGTTAGGGTTAGGGTTAGGGTTAGGGTTAGGGTTAGGGTTAGGGTTAGGGTTAGGGTTAGGGTTAGGGTTAGGGTTAGGGTTAGGGTTAGGGTTAGGGTTAGGGTTAGGGTTAGGGTTAGGGTTAGGGTTAGGGTTAGGGTTAGGGTTAGGGTTAGGGTTAGGGTTAGGGTTAGGGTTAGGGTTAGGGTTAGGGTTAGGGTTAGGGTTAGGGTTAGGGTTAGGGTTAGGGTTAGGGTTAGGGTTAGGGTTAGGGTTAGGGTTAGGGTTAGGGTTAGGGTTAGGGTTAGGGTTAGGGTTAGGGTTAGGGTTAGGGTTAGGGTTAGGGTTAGGGTTAGGGTTAGGGTTAGGGTTAGGGTTAGGGTTAGGGTTAGGGTTAGGGTTAGGGTTAGGGTTAGGGTTAGGGTTAGGGTTAGGGTTAGGGTTAGGGTTAGGGTTAGGGTTAGGGTTAGGGTTAGGGTTAGGGTTAGGGTTAGGGTTAGGGTTA